>PVKZ01001465.1:0-390829 GCA_004027375.1 Macroglossus sobrinus | reverse complement strand
GGGAGGTTTCTCAGAGTTTACGCCATCCCTCAGAAAGCCAGGGGAGTTTTGGGAAGAATCCTCCCCCGTCCTTTCCTTGTGGGTTGAGAACTGCCACTGGGAGGGAGGGTTAAATTCCTGGCACTTCTGTTACAGAAAGCCTTCAGGCAAGACGACCCAGAAAGCCAACAGTGTGTAGGAATGGGATCTCCAGTGAGGGCTGGGGGTCCGGCAGAGCTGAAGCTAAAGCAAAGTAGAGACCAGAGGCGCGGAGGCCTACGGTGAATCCATAACCCAGCCCTCCTTTTGCTTCAGATGATTCTACTTCATTTCTGAATGCCGGCACCCAGAATTTGTGCTGTTTCTGACTCTCGCGGCAGACTCACGCTCTGCTCGGCTGATAAATATGGCCTCTTAGATCTGCCTTCCTCTCAGTTTACGAAGGATTTGGGTCTTTATTATGTCAAAGGAAGAAAAAAAAAACAAATAAATGGAATACTTATTCCGGCATTAGAGATTACTATTGCAGGATATTGCGCCATATCTTTTTTTTCTGGTGAATTATTAATAAAGCTTGTTTTTGTTTAATGCTTGCTAATAATTTCTAAAAACAGATCTACAACTTCAGCTGTAAATGGACGTCCATGAATCACCCCACTGACACCCAAGTGTACGGTTGGCAGAAACATCTGACAATAAAATAACTTCATCTTTTCAGGCTTTCTCTCTGGGATGCCTGAAGAATGGCAGACAGACCAAAGCAAGAGAGAAAAGTCGAAACAAAGCTTCCCAGGTCAGTCTCGACAACCTTGTTCAATGAATAGCAAAGAGGATAAAAATCTGGGAAATGGGTATTGAGACAAGCTGACTTTGGGTCAGGAAGGGAAGGGCAGCCCGCACAGCCTCCCTCAAGCACCACGAGGCACCCAGCCCTTCCCTCAGATCAGCCTCGAGGAACAGATGTTCTGATTCCTAATTAACAAAGCAGCCTGGTAAATGGCAAAGCTGGGAATTGAACCCAGGATAGTGTGGCAGCTTTGGCCTTGGCCTTCCAAAGACTCTTGACAGGCAGTCAAGTGACCTTAAAATACACTAGCTCCTCTCTTCATGAGAGGAAGAAATAAAAACTCGGATGTCACCCTTTTCTTCAAAGAAGGGATCTTGAGGACGTGAGCAAAGCCACCGGCAATGTCTACTGCGAGCTCCTCTCAAGGACATTCTGACATCTGCTCTCGTGCTCTCATTGAGAACCGTGCATTTTATGCTCAACAGACTGACCCAATCGCATTGTTATTTGGGTGAGATTACTCTCACATGAAGCTCCTCATTCATTGGACATTGAGTTAGTGCCCACGGGGGTCAAATACTGGGCTGGACGCTGGGGGTCCAATGGAGAGCTGAACCAGACATGGCCACCACTCCCGGTCTACTGCAGGGGGTCAGCATGCATCAGAGACCAAATCATCTCAGTGATGCCACAGGAGTTCACCTCAAGGGAGGAGACCTTTGGGAAAAGATGATCGAGTTATTACTATCAGAAGTGAAGTAAGAATTCCCTGGGGAAGAAAAGAAGAAAGGACATTCCAGGCAGAGGACTTGGCGAAGGCAAAAGGCCAGTGGTGGGAAGAAGCATGGCCAGAGTGGATGCGTGAGGCCGCTGAGCGAAGGGCGCATGTGCAGGAGGAGGTGGGGGACGGTGGAGGCCAGGCCTGCAGCCTCGCAGCCCGTGTTCAGAGCAGTGGGAAGACAATAGGGGTTAGGAGCAAAGGTGGGACGTGATTACGTTGGTATTGAAAGGATCCCTCTGATGGCTGTGTGGAAACTATGGCAAAGAGGATTCAAAGGGAGCTGGTCCAGAAGTGACAGCGAGAGTCTAGGGCAAGACAAATGGCAGCTTGACTCATGTCGGGGTGATGGAGACAGAGAATGAGAGCCGGCATGAGAAAGATTTAGGAGACAAACTCATCCAGTTTGTCTGAATGATGCCAGTCTGGGGGAAGGAGCAGATGGTACCAAGGTTGTCTCTGACCTTTGCAACTGAGTAGAAAATTACAATTCTCTGAGACTGGGGAGAGGTCCAAGTATGGTTTTGTGGGGGCTGCGAAGTCATATGTCCTGTCTGGACTCTGAAAGGCCAAACACAAATGCTGAAGAGGCAGGTGGAAAGGTCTAGGCTACAGAAGACGAGTGTGAGCCATCCCCTTCATTTGGACCTTACGCTGTGGTCCTGGGTGGGTTCTGGAAGGAGAGAAGGCTTTGAGAGACCCTGTGTCCTTTGTAGGCTTCTGTGCCCACCCAGAAGACCCCCAGCTGTCAGCAAAGGCTGCAACAGAGGGGGAGGCGAGAGCTTATAAGGAGCTTATATATGGATCCTAGGAGGAAAGAGAGCAGAAGGTGAGGATGGCCAACGGTGTTCAGTGCTGCTGGAGAGATGGCATGCTACGAGCCAGGAAACAGCCCCTGGACTGAACATGGAGTTGACCTTGGGGAGCACGGTTTTGTCAGAATGGAGGGCAGAAGCCGGGCTGAAAGGGGCTGAGACCTATTTGATACTGAGCGGAGGAGACAGAAGAAAGGGGGGACTGGAGGGTGCAGGTTCGAGAGAGGATTTTGCTTAAATGGACGAACAGTGATAGTATTTAAAAGTTAGCGGACAGGATCCGGTGGCGTGCGCAGTAGGGTGCCTGCAGGGTAGGAGCTGTCAGGGGTGCCAGCACCACATCCCGGAGCCCCAGCCAGTTCCCTGAAAACATCAGGGTGTGCCAGTCTGGCTTTATGCCTCTCTGGGGCTCCCCCTGGCCCTTGGGGAGCTTGCATGTCTGTGTCATGCAGGCACAATCAGGAAATGCAGAGAATGCACGAAAGTGTCTCGGCCTCTCTATCCTCCCGTAGGATGACTCTCAGTGGTGCTCCATGCAGCCTCCCAGAGGGGCCTCTGAGTGGCCCCGTGCTCATTATGCCACTCTGGGCTGGCTTTTCTCTTTTCCCTTCGTCACCCTCACTTTCTCCCTGAGCTTCCTGGGGTCACCAAACAAATAAATATGCTCACTCAAGTTCTTGTCTCAGGGTCTGCTTTAGGGGGAACCAAAATGGTACACTTCGGGTAAATTTCCTAGGAAGGCAGAAGGGGTTGGGGTGCCAAGTGGAGGGGCGGGGGGGCGTTCTTCAGCTGTAGCAGATGGAAAATAGAGCAGAAGGAGGATTCAAGAAAAGCGTCTATGTTTGGTATCAAGATGGCGAGAACTCGCTGAAGCTGTGTTCTCTGTGATGTGAGGTCAGGTCACCTGCTGGAAAAAATAAAAATAAAAAAATGGGCAAGAGGTAGACCAGAAATATAAAGCATCCAGAGAAGGCTGAAGTGGTTCAGGCTGCGTGAGCGAGCTGACCGGAGGAAACAGCGGGCTTTCCAGGAATGCTGAAGGTCCACTGGAAGCGGTGATCAAGAATTTATGACCGAATCGATCTTCCCTGTTGTGTCACGTTCTCCAGCTGCCCTTGGCTGCTCTCAGGCAGGTGAAGAGAAAGTGAGCAGTTGGACTCACCCTGAGGGGGCCACAGAATGTTGGGGGTGGGTGGGTAATGGGAGAAAGTCACGGAAAGCATGAGCCCAGGCGGGATAAGGACAGGGGTGAAGCCACGAGACAGCTGATGGTTTCCGACGTTAAGATGGATTACGGCCCTTTCTGTAAAGGGCCAGGCAGTAAGTGTTTTAGGCTGTGTGGACCATACAGTCTGTCACAGTTACTCTACTCTGTTTTTGGAGCTCAAAAGCAGCCAGAGACAATACATACACAGATGGGCAGTGCTGCGTGCCAATAAAACTTTATTTACAAAAACAGTCACTGGTCCAGGTCAGCCACAGTCTGTGGAGCCCTGGATTATGAAAAAGAGGAGGGTTTGATTCAGTGGTTGGAAGTCGTGTGGTGATGGTGAGGATGAGGTCCAGGGTGCAGCCGGGCTGAGAGGAGGGAGATGCTGAGAGGCCCAGGAGTCAGATGCTGACACCTCCCGGGACAAAGACAAGAGGAAGAATGTCGTCCAAGTTACCAAGTTCTTGGGTGACTGCAGGGAGGCTCTGAGAGCTCAACAGATGACAGCAGAGGGGTGGCTGAGTACCATGAGCACATCAAAGAAGCAAAGCTGCTTACCGGGGAAGGCGGTGATCACCTGGGAGTTTCCAGAGAGGTCGAGATTTGAAGTGACATGGCAGAGGATGCGTTTGAGGCAGGTGAGGTGGCCAAAGCTTCGTGCCATTGAATATCAAAGCTATACATTCTATAGTTGGTGATAAATTGCGCCCTCCAGGAACGCAAAGAAGCTGCTAATGATCACGAAAGCGCGTCTCTCAGTTCCCAACCAATTAATCTTCAAGAAGCCTATTTCTAACTCTGCCTCTCCCCTTGCTCTAAAGCCATCTATGGCTCACGACTTCCCAGCACGCAGATCCTAACTTCTCGGCAAGACACTGAAGTTCACCACCATGTCTCCAGCCTACGCGTCCAGCTCACTCGCCATTATGCTTCAGCAAACCAGACAGGGACTGTCCCCCATACCCGCTCCACGAATCTCACTTCTTCCCACGTGTTGTTAAACAGAAAGACCCTTTCTCTTCACCTCCAACGGTCAACACCCAGCCCACTCCCCGCAGCCCAGCTGTGACTACGCCCAGAAGGAAGCTTCCCCAGCGACCTGGGCAGGAAGCCATGGGGGTCCTCCTCTCTGGGCTGCCGGATTGGGGTTAGGGAGAATTGGTGGCCTGTGCAGGCTAACAAGGTGGTGTCGCTTTATACCTGCCATTTTCAAATGGTATGTTCAACCTGGGGGTGTCGGGGAGGAGGGCAGACAAGCAGGATAACGGAGGGGGTCGAGCCGTCCTGGTGTCCCAGGCAAGTCAGCTCCAGCTCCCAACCCGACACAGCGCTTGGCGAAGCAGACGCCCTTCGGCGAGGCGCTCTGTGACCCACACTAGCCTTTGGGCACCCCTCACACCACCCCTCACACGCTGGCCATCTCGGACTCCTCCGCCCAACCGTGCAAATGTTTTTTTAAAGAGACATTCTGGTAAATGTCATTTTCTCCTCCCCACGGGTTCCCTGTGAGTTGTGGCAGCTCCACTGTGTCAGCGGTTCTGGGCACCTGAGCTGCCTGCCTCCCCGCTCCCTGTGCCGGAGTTTGGGGCTGTGGACCTCCCCTTGCCAGACCGCGAAGCCACCAGCCCACCTCTGCACCTCTGCAGCCCCGGCACAGTCCGGGGGGATTCTGTGCCGCGCCTGCAGAAGCCACCTATGCTGTCCCTAAGGCTGTCTCCTCCTCTCCGTCTCGTAGGCGTGGTTCGCTCGCCAGTTCAGAGAGACCCTCAGAGGGGACCCTCCATGGCTGAGGGGCACTCAGGCCCTGGGATCCTGACCAATGTGGTGCCCCAGAGGCACATTCAGAAAAGTAGCTGCTTTATGATGACACCACCCAGGCTCTGGGGGCCAAGGACTCTGTCCCAGATGGACCCCATCAGTGGCATGATGCTTGGCCCCAAGAGAATAGGAGCCCCACTCACACCAGGCTCCGTCCTGGATGAGCCTGACCCCTCAAGGAAGTACCACAGCTGGCAGCCCCAACAGCAGCCTCCCTGGCCTGCAGACCCCACTCCTCCCAGAGGCCTCGAAGGAGCTGAACCTTTAAACGCTCGAGACCAAGGAGGCAGCAGCAGCAGCTCCTCTGAAGGGCGGCCTCTCCCACCGCCCCTCCCGGGCTCCCGGATACAGATTTGACCCTGGAGACGGGCTCCCGGATACAGATTTGGCCCTAGAGATGGGAGACCTTGGTGGGTGTGGACGCAGCTCCAGGCAGGGTCCAGCTCCCTCCTCTGGAACTGGAAGGATCTAGAGGCACCCACAGGGGCCCGCTCCCCTCATCAATTCTGCATCTTCCTGAAAATGTACTTTTAAGCCCCTTAATTGCATTTCAGAGATAACCCTGCAAGCAAAGTGGCAGGAAGAGAAACCATAGAGAGAGGTTGGTGGTCAGGCTCTTTGTTTTAAATCAATCAAACATCTGCGACTAATGCAGCTTTGGGCTGCTCCTCAGGAAGCATTAGCCCTATTAGTGGGGGCTGGCAGGAACACAAAATAAGATATTTATGGGCTGGGCACGTGTGCATCACCACGGGGACCGCAGGGCTGGGGAGCAGAACGGCACAGGTCAGCATGTCTGCTCGCCCCACCTCGCCTCGCCTCGCCTTAGGGATCCACGCCGAGCTGGGGGACAGAGAGGCCCAGGTTCTCCGTCTCGGCACCACACACACACACACCCTGACACATTCACACACGGTGGAGAGGACTCCGTCTGTCAGTTCTAACTCCGACCAGAGCTGGGCCCAGGCAAGTCACCCCATCGCTCTGTGCTAAGCCTCAGTTATCACGTGACAGATCTGGGGAGATGTCTCCTGAAGTTCCTTCTCTGAGCTCAGAGCATATAAATGTGTGTCATTGGGTAGAGAGAGATTTTGCTACTTTGAGCAATTACTGTCTACTAAGTAGGGAATCTTCTGGTTAAACCAGAGACCCCCTAGGTGGCCTGGGAGCTGCCTTTGGGAGTCAGGAGTGGGGTGACAGTGAGAGAGAGGACTTTGGTGCTCTCGGAAGGAGGGAGAGGAGCTGGGATGGGGGAAGACAGAGCAAGGGTGGGGGTGATGACACACGCATGGTGCCGAATGGGGGTGAAGAAGCTGGTGAGAAGTGGCTGGTTAAAGCCAGGATGCCAGGTCCACGATTTCAGGGGTGTGAGAGAAACCTGTGTGACAGAACCTCACAGCATACAAACCGCTCCTAAAGGTCCCGTTAGAAGCAATGGCCTTGTGCTCGTGGTTGTTTGGGGAGGAGAATCAAGAGGGAAAGATGCTCCAGGATGGATAAAAGTAGGAGCAGAGGTGACAGAAGAGTGACCAGGACAGAGCAGAGAACAAGAAAGCCCAGAGATGTGCGACCAGGCCTGAAGGGGTGACCCGCGGGTGGAGGCAGAGCTGGGCACCACGGGGGGCCCTGAAAGACAAAGGCGGGCCCACTTCCCCACTCGCCGCCTGGCTGTCTGAGATTGCCACGGCCACCTCCTTCCCAGGTGGGGGGAAGAGCCAGCGGGGAGGCCGCGGGGACAGACCCAGCTGGCTGCCGCCGCCTGACCTTGTCAGTTACCGCCCACATCTCGGGGTCCAGATAAGAGCTAAGACATACCTCCCCCAAGATTGCTGCACCCACGAAATATGGATGTTTGTTAGGATGTCTCGGTTAACCGCCGTTGTACGGCAGCAGACTCCCCTGACGATGTGGCTGCGTATAACAGTGAGGTTTTGCTCTGATGCTGCAGTCTGAGCTGGGCTCGGTGGGGCTCAGCTGGGCGGTTCTCCTCCTGGTCCTTGTGGTGGCCGCCCCTCTGAGGCTGGGCTGCAGCCAGAGTCCACGACGCCCCCGCTCACAGGCCTGGCATCTGGCCACAAAGCCTCAGTTCCCCTCCATGCGGCCTCCCTGGGGGTGCGGCCGGAATTTTCCACATGGCTGTGGGTTCCCAGAGGGGAACCTCTAGGCACAAGTGTTTATCCTATTTACGGATGTCCCATTAGCCAAAACAAGTAACGTGGCCAAGCCCAGAGAACCTGTGGGAAGGATGAGTGACGGGAGGATGCTGGGTCAGCGGCGTGAGTGTAGCTGTCCCCCACGAGCACAATGCTTGGCAGGCGGAAAGTGCCCACGCGGGGTCGACGCTACAGTCTTCCGTTTCTGTTCGCTGGTGCCACCTCCGCTCCCAGGCAGGGCTGTGAGGAGTCTGAGAGCTTGGGGCTATGTGAGTGCCCGGCAGTCCCCAGCACAGCCCAGCCTGGGGGCCGGCCCAGTGGTTACTCACATTTACTAAAACACCGAAGGGGGACCCGCGATGAGGGTGTGTGGAGCTGCCTCCCCTCTCATTCCGAGCGGGGTGGCATGGCGGGCAGCCGTGGCCGGGCTCAGTGCTCACCAGCAAGCCTGGTCTCGCCCCCATGTCCCCTGCCCTGGGCCTTCTTAAGGCACCTCCTCTGGGCTTCATAATGGGGACCGTCAAACAGTGAGTAGACAGTGATGGCCCTGGGTCACCCCACTCAGAGCCCCCTCAGAGCAGGACAGAGTGCAAGCTTCAGTGCTGAGTCCAGCCATCTGTCTCCTCCTCTGTGGGGCAATGCAGTTAACACAGGGACCTCTCCCCTGGGTTCATGGTGCAGCTCAGCCTGGGCCTCCACGCCAGAGGCAGCCTCCATTGGCGCCCTTGCTATGTGTTTGGGTGAGCTGGTCTGGGTATAGACCTGGCCCAGATGAAGACCATAGGGGTGGGGCCAGGCCTCACCTCCCCCCCCCCCACATTCTGTCCCAGCTCCACCCACGCCAGCTTCTGGTGGGGGGCACGGAGGGTCTCACCCCACCTCAAGCTTCCTTCACATCTAATGCTCTCTTTCCCCCAACAGCCCCCTCCTGCCCTTGGCCGATTTCTCTTCTTCCTTTAGCCCTTAGCACATATATCCTCTCCTCAGAGAGGTCTTCCCTGTCACCTGTGCCTCCGAGCCGAACTCGACCATCTGGTACCCTCCCCTGAAGCGCCCGGTGCTTTTCCTTCACAGCGTTACCTCAGCTTGTCATGGCACACGCACGTGTGTGAATATCTGCTAAGTATCTGTCTCCACGTCTCGCTCTCGGCTCCCTCGGTGGCAGCGGGCACTGCCTCTGCTTCGTTCGTCACTCTGAGCACTTTAGAGGATGCCCGGAATCCAGCTGGCACTTAATAAAATGTTTGATGAGTTAATTAATTAACAGATATTCATGGAGCTTGATTTTTGGTGGAGTATTGATTGAATCGCCATTAATACCCTTGCTGACAGCTTGGGAAACTATAAGGAGAGGACGGGGTAAGATGAGGGTCAGGTGGCTGCAGGGGACAGAAGCTGAGACTTGTCTAGTCACTCTTGTGCCCTGCTCGGCAAAGAGGTGCTCAGCTTTCAGCCACCGGCTTCCAGATGAGAGAGGCAGCACTGGGAACCCAGGATGGAGAAGGCCCCTGTGGGCAGCTGGCGACTCCGGGGCCCCAGTGGAGATGATCGCAGCCTAATTCATGCCCCAGAGGTGGAAGGGGAGATGTGAGGATGTCCAGGTAGCTCAGCCTGTGGTCCCCTCACGCCCCTCGCCACTCCTCAGCTTGGCTCTTTTCTCTTATCCGACTGATGAGGAATCGTGACAAAATCATCTACTTCCCACAGCTAAGATGGGTCCAGAAGAAAGCAGAGAGCCACTTCCTCCGCTCTGTCCGTGGCCTTCGCCCTTCTCTCCTGCTCCGTTTCATCATCCTCACTGACATGGCCTGAGCTTCTCTGGCCTCACCAGCCTATGGGTGACTACAGATCCTGGTCATCTCTGATTTCCTAGGACAGGGCCTGGAGTACACTGTGTGCTTGCTAAATGTCTATAGCATGAATGAAATGTGTATTTATGAATGAAGATGGTGTTGACGTCCCCTGGGTTCCCTGGGGGACCAAAAGGGAGGTCTGAAAGAAAGCTGCTGCAAGCAGTGGGTGTGAAGCTTAATTCCAGAGGGTAGTATCTTCCCTTTAGGAAAGTATAGATGCATGCATGCATGGATGGATGGATGGATGGATGGATGGATGGATGGATGGATGGACAGATGGATAGTGTTGTCTAAACCTGTACTGCAAAAGCCATGGTCTGTGGACCACTGGCATCACCTGGGAACTTGTGTGGAAGCCAGAACTCCCGGCCCCACCTGGCCCCACTGACTCTGTGTCTGAATTTTAACAAGATCGCTGCGTGGTTTGCACGTGCTGTGAAGTTCGAGAAGTTCTGGTCTAAACCACAAGCACTCCAACCTGGTCTAGCCTTGGGCTGGGGAGTGATGGGGGGAGGTCCGGGCAGAGCGCTTTCTCTTCTCGGACGAGAATCCTGTCAGCCTCAGATTCTACCTGGAGTTCCATTCCGGGTAGCAAACCAGACATGTGCCCAAGTGTGGTGGGTATATTACTCTTTAGCAAGACTGAAATCTAATGTGAAATCTTCCTGGGCTAGAGCATCTAAGGAGCTAAATTGCCCGCATGAGTGGTGAAGAAGGGAGTTCTCGCTATGCTTGTGTTTGGACCTCAGATCTGTGGGCAGGAGGCTTGTGAAGATTTCATACACAAAGAGAGGCATGATGTCTTATAGTAATATTTGGGATGCACTTAGCATCCATCTTTCGACCTGCTCGGGCCAATCACCCCAATTATCTGGGACGCTTGCTGTTCAACATCAGCTCTGATTTGCTGGGCAACATGAGGCAAGGCCCTTGGCCTCTCTGGGCCATCGTTCCTCATCTGAGTAGCAAGAAGAGAAGGTTGTTGTACAGTGTTGGCTGTGTTTGAGCCTAGAGACTATTTCTCTTCTCTTCTGAAAGGAGAAACCTGTTAAAGGACCCCCTTGTCTGAACGACACTCCAGGCAAAAGAAAACAACTAGAAATCTGTCTCCGACGTGAAATCGATCACTTTAAAGCAACCCTCGGACCATGCCGCTTTGCCGCTCGGATGACTTCTGGCACTTTCAAAACATGGTATTATATTCGTCCCAGACTCCTTGCTGGGGAACCCGGTCGTATCTTACGCATTCTCTCTCTCCACACCCTTCGTCCAGGTCTAAGTCTCCTGCCGGGACCACGGTTGACTTGCATTTCTGAGTATGTGGGCCTGGGCTCCTGAAATCTCATCCTCCCTCCCCCCACCCCCACCTCCAGGAAGTCTCCCCTGATCATCTCCTTCACTCAGGTCAGACATGAGCCCTCTTTCCTCTCAGACGTCCATGTGTGCTCCCACATAGCCAAGTAAGGAAGCTGCCCCGCTGTGGGGCTGCCCCGGGGCCAGGCCTCGCCCCTCGATCCTGTGGCTCCTCTTGCAGAGCCCAGCACGATGCCTGCCATGCCATGAGGGTATTTCTCACACTTTTTACTAAAATACCTCTAAGGCAGAGGACCGTGTTGAAGTCCCCTGGCTCCTTTGGGAAAAGCAGACTCCACCCCCTGATCCCTGCACAAAGACAACTTTTCTTTGCTCCGATTTGAACATTAAAATCTGTCGACTTCAGCATTCCGCACAGCCTATGTAAGTGTTTGCTTTCATAGAAACATCATGATTCGCCCTCCTCCCAGTTGCCTAGCCCACGCGATACTCTGGGAAGATGGACAGCTTCCTGTTGCCCCTCCATCAGAGGTCTAAGGCCGAGATGCCAACTGTGAGCACGTGAAAACAGAACTGGACAGTGTCCAGAGAAGGCCACCTCCTCGCACAGCCAGCAGAGCGCCCAGCAAATGAGCTGAAGGGTGTGGGCTGTAAGCTTGCACCTCATTCTCCGGCAAAGCCCTCAAGAGTCTGCAAAAACGCCTTCACAACCTGAATGCCACCTCGTTTGGGTCACAATAAAACGGAAGGTCGGGGAGGGGAGGAGTTATTATTGTCATTTACAGAGAAGTTCTGGGTTACCTGAAGCCTCATAACTAAAAATGATGCAGGAATTGCTGAAAAACCTTTCTCATTTTCTTAATACACGGAGCATCCTATTATGAAGACAGCTGGTCAACCAACACCATTGGGTGGAATTCTACCTTTCGCAGAGGACACGTGGAAATCTCCTGGAGACAAGTCAACCCCCTCAGCCCTACTGAGGGTGAGACCTATCCCCTGACCTAATACACACGTGTGCGTGCACTCGCTCGCACGCACGCACTCACACACACACACACACACACACACACACACACACACACACACACCCCTCACCCTCTGGGCTTGCAAACCTGTGCTTTGAGATCAAAGTCTCAGGACCACCACTCTGATGCCTTGCCAAAGGTGTCATCCATGCCAGCCGAGAGAACCTCTGTACATACCCTATGCTGGGGGGCCTGCCTCCTGGCCCCAGGACCCTGAGGCAGCTCTCTGAATGCACTGGAAGGGAAGTTTGAGGTAAGAAGGAAGGAAGAAAGGAAAGAAGGAAGGAAGGAAGGAAGGAAGGAAGGAAGGAAGGAAGGAAGGAAGGAAGGAAGGAAGGGAGGGAGGGAGGGAGGGAGGGAGGGAGGGAGGGAGGAAGGAAGGAAGGAAGGAATAAAGGAAAAAGAAAGGCATCTTTTCTAATAGTCCTTTACTCTCCTCTATTTATAGTTGTTCCTCAGCTTACGATAGGCTCACGTCCCAATAAACCCATCATAAGCTGACAATATCGCATTTACTATACCTAACCTGCCGACCATCGTAGCTCAGCCCCGCCTACCTTGAACATGCTCAGAACACTGCATCAGCCTGCGGTTGGCTAGAGTCACCTGACACGGTGAATACGCTGGGCAGTATCGGTTGTTCACCCTCGCGATCGTGTGCACGACTGGGAGCTGTGGCTCACGGCCGCTGCCCAGCATCACGGGAAGAGACCAAAACTCAAAATTCAAAGTACAGTTGCTATGGAATGTGTATCGCTTTCACACCATCATAAAGTAGGAAAATCCTAAGTCAAACCCTCATAAGATGGTCTATCTGTCCCCTCTCTCTCCTCCTGTCCCACTTCCCACGTCCTGTCCTGCAGAAAGAGCAGCTCCTGAATCATGGCCTTGAACTGGAAATGAGGGTGAGCGTGAGTGACTCGGCTCTCCAGAAGAGTTCGGTTTCAACGGCAAGTGACCCCGACCTTGGACACGGGCTGACTGGAATCCTGGCCCTTAGGTTGCAGGCAGCAATTTGAACGTGAACCCTCTTCGGAGAGATCTCTGGGGGCTGGATGGGCCTGTGTGACGGGGTCGGTGACACAGAGTCACTCCCCACAGCTCCACACAGGAGCCCCCGACTGAAGGAGATGCTATCATCACTTCTCCCTGCAGTGGATGGAACTCCAGAGGGAGGCTGTGTCCCCAGCTGTGTCACACTGGAAGCCACTCCGAGACTCAGTTTCTTCATCTTTGAAACAGAAGGAATCACTGACTCCAGCCGGCCATCCTTGGGTTATGGTGGTGGAGAATTACCTTAAACCCTGACCCCAGCAAGAGGAAGGAAATTTAAATCAATGCCCATACAGGACTAAAACCGTGTGAACAGATCACTTCAGTACAGAGTGGGAAGGACCAGGATGACTTCAACTGGGGGTTCTGAAGGCAGAGGAGGCCCTCACTTCCCTGGGGAGGTGGTCCAGGAGACAGAAGGCCACCTGCTCTGCTGTCCACCGCAGCAGGTGCCAGATGACTGCTCACCAGCTCAGTGGCCCTCCAGGTCCAGGTGGTAGAAGAAGGGGGTTTCACAAATGGGCAAGGTAGGGACGGTGGTCACCAGAGATGACATACTCCCTCCATGAGCACACGACACGCAGAGCCAGTGTCACCAGAGCTTCCGGCTTTTAAGAGAAGTTGGAAGTCGGGACTTACAAGTGAAATTTCCTGATTTTTAGAAGTTGGCAACTAGTCTCAATAAAAGAGCAAAGTCACCCAACTCCCTCATCACGGACCAAACAGAACACATTCTCTCTTTGTGCTGAGACTGCAGGAAATGGCTCCTTGGGGTATGAGGTGTCCACGGAGGGAAGGAGCAGCTGGGGGAGGGAACACCTCAGCCACGGAAGCCGGTGTGTGATGGAGAAAGTCAGCGGGAGGAGCAGGCTGCTCTGAACCCTTGCTGGAGAGGCTCCCCTCCTCCCGGCAGCCCCTCCCTGCCACCACCGGGGCCCTGCCTGTCTCCGCAGGCCAGGCCGGCAGGCAGCTGCAGCAGGATGACTTGCAGGTTTTGCTGGCAAAGCATCCTCGCTCTGGCTGGGGCAGGCAGCAGCTCCTCCAGCTGCTGTTCCCTTGCCCAGGCTGCCGGATCTGTGAGCAGGACTGTGGGACAGAGGTGGCATCCCACTCCCTGACCCCTCTGGGACCCCGTCTGCAAAGCCCAGTGTGGCCTGGCCAGGCCAGCCCTCCCCCATTCACCTTCCCTCCCCTATGCATGGATCTCCCTCCAGACTCTGCCTCCCAGCCATTCCCAGACGGAGACTCAGTCGTCTCCCTGGGTGGATATTGGCTAATTGATTGGGCTTTTGTTGCTTCTGCTCCAAAGGCAGCCAGGAAAGTCCCCAGACAGCTCTTTGAAGAGGGACAATGACTAAGGTAGAATGGTTTCTAATTGTCCTAAATCCTGCTTTCCTGGAACTGGAAGGGGCCTCCGAACATCCCCCCCACCCCACCCCTGCTTTCTCCCTAAGGGGCGGGGTCTCTGTCCTTGCACTCCGTGACAACTGCACAGGACACTCTCCTCTCCCTCCACTTCACAGAAATGTTCTCCTCTTTTTCAAATGTGAGATTAAGAAAGCCATTTCACAGTTTAAAAAAAAAAAAACAGACTTGCAAGCAGAGGATCAGGCCGCTCTTAAGAAGGCTTTGTTGATTCTCCAAAATATTCCCAAGTGTTGATATAAATAATGACTGCTAAATTAAATGTTGCAAAAATAAATGATTCAAGTACACTGTTCCTTTCACAAGCCTTTCTGAATCTGCAAACTTAAGACTCACCGTGAAGTTGATCCTGCAAGTTTTAAACAAATTCTCCTGAAGACATTTCAGGACTCTCGTCCCCCAAATAAAGAGTTTGGATACAGAAAGGGGGGTCGACTAAAAGTACCCGACTTCCTCCTCATAGAACCACTCGTGTTAATGAAGTTAAGATCAAAGCGTCGCTGTGTTCCATTACGTTGGATTGCTCTCCAACCTAAGAAATCGAAATCAAATATTTAAATATAAAAGTCCATCTCAACACATGGCCGTTACGAGAGGCAGGCTGGAGTACCACCTCCATCGCCCGGCACGCAAACAGACCTGGGAACGTCACAGAACCTCTAGGCTCCAGTCTCCTTTAGGCAAAACGAGGTGAAAATAATAGTCCCGATGACTGTTCAGAGAGCCTTGAGCTTGCAATATGGACACGTTTCCCTTTGTATAGTGTGCTTTCATAAAACGTTGATAGTTCATACCTGCCTGCCAAGCATATGGGGAGAATCAAAGGGGCTGACAGACATGGCAATGGCCAGTGACTTCTAGACTGCCAAGTGTTAGAGGAGGACAACTGTTATCACAGAGCAGGTGACCCTGCACGCCCACACCTGGCTGGCAACAGGCAGCGGGACAGTGGCCAGACAAGAGGCTGGAGGAAGACAGGTCTCACCTGCACGAGCTGTCAGCTTTGTCATTATTAACTTACCTACCTGTGAAGTGGGCACAATAATCATTGTGTCACGTGATACGTACCCACGAGGTATGCTAGCTCTGCAAATATGCCTGCCCACACCTCCCTTCTCCCCTTACCCCTCCCACCCAAATAACCAGAGGTTTAGTTCCTTCCCCGTGCTCCTGATGGCTGCTGAGCCTGCCCAGCCCCCTGCTTCACCCCAGCCTGCTTATCCTGTGTGGGGTCACCTTTGGGGCCAAACACCACTGAGCACGATGAGGGGGACGAGGCACAGCAGAGCCTGCCCAGGGGTCTAGCCTCTGTCCCGATTCCAGGCCTTCTCAGGCTCCGTCCCCCCGTCTCTGTGCACAGATCATCCTTGTTTCCTCTTTATTCAGGGCCCTAAACTCCTCAAGCCTCGGTATCCTTGTGTGTAAAATAAAAATGAAAGAGATAGGATTGTAGAGAACAGATTCAGATTAATGAGAGATCCAGGCAGTGGGGCAAGGACAGAAGTAAGAGCTTTCGCTGTTGGGGTGTTTTTTCCTGGCTTCGAGCAGTTGAGTGGCACAGCCAGGGTCACAGAGACAGACACGGGGCCGCCAAGGTGTGAGCGGAGGCAGCCTGACCCCAAGATCAGGTCTCACTCTCAGTCTGGCTGAAAGTGACCTGCGGGTGGGGAGGGGTGGTTGGCGGGGCTGGACCTCCAGCATCTCCATCTTCCCCCTCAACATCCAATCTAAGTGCAAGCAGAGAATTCACTATGAAACACAGCTTATGACAAGTCCCGCACACACACCCACACCGAGTGGCCACCCCATCCTGCTCCCTTCCCACAGCTTCGATGCAGAGACAGGAGCTGAGCCACCTCGAAGCTGCCCCCAACAGGGAGGGCGCAGGGGTGGAGCTGAGCCCATCTCTCAGGACCTGCTTCCCCAGGCCAGGGAAGGATATAGGTCACCCTTCCAATCCCCAGTGTGATGACTCACTCACCGCGCCCCTCTGTCACAGCCTGATAAAGAATTTGAGCCATTAAGAACTGGAACAAATTACTAAATGGGAGGCACAAGAACAACGTGGGATTAAATTAGTCCATTGTTCATATATCATAAGTGACTCTTCCTCTGCCTGATTCTTGTCTCTGTCTCTGTCTGCTGGACTCGAAACAGGGACAGCCTCCTAGGGTCAGGAGGGCAGAGGCTCAGGAGGCCCCATTCCTCATGAATGGGGACCCCAGGGGTGGCAGCCAGCTTCAAGCTGGGCCACAAGAGCTGGGCTGGCTCAGGCATCTACTGGCTGAAGGCTGCTCTCTGGGCGACAAAATCTTGGAACCAAGTAGCAGGGGCTTATAGGATGGGTACTGCTGTGCCCACTGTGTCACGGGCGTGGCTCTGCTACCTGAAGTGGTGGGTAAGGCTGAGAGCTACCATGGGTGTGTCACCTGAGGGGTATGTCACCCACGCAGAGCATGTCATCTCTGAAGGCCATGTCACCTTTATGAACTGTATTATCCCTAAGGCGTGTGTTACTCCTGTGGGGTGAGAGGCATGTCACTGCTTCAAAGCACATCACATCCTCAGAGTATGTGTCATTCTTGCTATGTGACACACCTTCTGGGGGATGTCTCATCTCTGATGAGCGTGTCTTATGACTGAGAGTCTCTTGATGTCTTTCTGTCACAGCTGCAGACAAGACCAGCCTGGGTCTCTCCTGGGGTCTCTCCTGCTTGGAACAGAGCCAGGAAGGAGAGAGACCAGCCAACCCAGGGCCAAAGACGCCAGGATGTCTGTTCCCCAGGCCTAGGAGATCCCTGCCCTGCTCTCAGCCACAGCCCCTCCCTGCAGCTCTGCAAGCCTCCAACCCAAGGAGGAAGGAGGAAGGAGGAAGCAGCCAGAGCTGTGTCTCAGGGGGGCCTGGGAGGAGAAGACAGGGAGGAGGCCTGATTCGGCTGGGAAGGAGTGAACCCTGGAGGATTGTGGAAAGGGGGTGAGAGAGAGAGAGAAAGAGTGAGAGAGAGAGAGAGAGAGAGAGAGAGAGAGAGAGAGAGAGAGAGAGAGAGAGACAGGTGCCTCCCCCTGCTGGCCACAGCTGGGAACAGTAAAGCTGGAGGCGGGGCGGGGGGGGGGGCCTGGGAAATGATCAAACACTCATGCTACTGAGATGTTTAGCTTGATAACGTGTGACTCCTAGGCCACCGGTCAGGGATTCCCACACAAACAGCAGTATTCTGGACTATTTGCAAGAGGGTGTTTTCCTAACCAGAACTTACCGGGATTGTACAAGTGGCTGGGGCTACTCCCTAGGCCTCCTGACATCTGTTTTGCACTCTGAAGGGCTGGCTATGTTTGAAAGGTGAGAGGAGGCTGGAGTGGAGGAGTACGGAGGTGAAAGGGGGATCGAACAGCATGGGACACACTAGTCCCTGCCCGTAAGAAGTCGGCACAGTTTCTTACATAACAGCGGTTAAGCGCTGTCATCTGCGGGCCTGCCAAGGGCCAGCTGCTCCCTGGACCCAGCAGCGACCCTGGGCTAGGTCACAGATGAGGAAACTGAGGCCCAGGAAGTGACTCGTCCAAGCGAGTGGCTGAGCCAGGATTTTAATCCAGGTCTGAAGAAGTGCAAAGCTCAGGCTTTATCCACACCGCCATGCGACCCCTGAGTTGGAGCCCACTCGGGAGCCAGATGTGCTGTCTGTCTGTCACCTCACTGCAGCCAGCACTGGCGTCCGTCTGTGGTGCCCTCCCGGTCTTGCCACACGGCCCTGGCAACGCTGACGTTCGAATTGGGAGGAAGGTCAGATTTTTCCACATTCTCAGTATCCCAATTCATCTTGTCCACTTTGATTCTCAGATTTGGTCACTTCCCACCCCCGCCTCTTGCTTAACTGTTCCCTGGGCGGAATTCCAGTCTTAGCCAAAAGGGCACCGTTCCTACTGAAGCCAGAAGTCAGAACCTCCTCCTGGCAGTCTGCAGCGGGCACACAGGATCCGCCTGCGGCCGACACACAGAGACAGGGCCCTCGCCCATCACGGAGCCTCGCTGGACCTCGCAGGCCATCTCACTTGACACTGAACTCTGCAGCTTTGCAAATCGTTGCCTTAGTTCCCTTCCTTTGAATGCATTACAAAGTTAGAGGGAGAAGAAGAAGTCTTTTAAGAATCCCCCAGCTATCTTAATTAACATGCAGAACGTTTTTCTGGCAGTGCACAGGCTGTGATAAAACGGGAAGCTTCTTAACACAACATATATTTAATCTGTGGCATTCATTTCCACATGAAATTCAATCAGATATTTTAAGGGCGTTAACAAGGGCTCTCAGATCGAACTGTGAAAAAAAACGCAGGTGTGACAAATACAGTCAGGCTACTGAGTGAGGTGTTTTTATCACACGACAGAGATGTAGGGTGGGGTGGGGTTGAAGGACAAGCCTTCATTCTAATTCTGTACCTTGTCAAAGAGAGTCCGAGAATTTATTGGATGATGCCCCGGCAATCTAATGACCCATTGCCTCTGAAAAAATCAATAAGACTTGCTCATTTGTTCTGTTTCTCCGGGAACACTAATTCGAGCCTGCTCCGTGGCAGGCACAGGGGGGAGGCAGGGACTGAGGAATAATGCAGTTCAGGCCTCTGACCCCCTGCGACGCACATTCTAATAGGGAGGGACAGACAATAGGGAGGCAAACAAATGAAAATAGCAATTTCCGGCTGGGCTGAGAAATAGGTGAGGCATCTGGGAAGGGCCTGCCCTGCAAAGAGGGAACGGCAGGTGCCCTGTGCCCTGTGCCCTGTGCCCTGTGCCCAGAGGCCCCGGATGTGGAGGGACAGAAAGGCGGCCAGTGGAGCCGGACATGGCGAGTGCTGAGGACCAGCATTTGGTTGGAGGGTAAGCCTTCCAACGTGTCCTTTCTGCTTTCCAGTTAAGGGTTTCGTCCGCTACAGATCCGTGGGAAAAGGATGGTTAGGTCGGCTGCTGGCGTGAGGGAAATAGCTCACTGTGGAGAGAAATATCAAGCTGCATCCCACACTGCACACCAATGATGACGCCCGGCTGATCCCAGTCCTCGCTCGGTGTGAACGCCAGCGGAGATAAGGAGTTCACGAGTGGAATACCTTTGTGTTGTTGAGATGAGGAAGGGTGTCTGGACATAATCCGAAACACACAACTTTCCGATGATAATTGCATGAATGCAACAACATCAAAATTAAGGATTTTGCCCCCCCCCCCCAAAAAAAAACCCACTTTAGACAAAGCTAACAGCTAGCAAGGACCTGGAGAAGATTTTGCATGGTCTAAAACAAAGGGATTAATATTTAGAATAAGGGTTGGCAAAGTACAGCCCACAGGGCCAAATCCAGCTGGTTGCCTGTTTTTGTAAATAAAGTTTTATTGGCATACAGCACACCCATTTATTTATATATCGTCCATGGCTGTCTTTGTGAGCATCATCTGAGTTGAGTAGATGTGACACACTGTATAAACCTCAAAGCCCGCCCCATTTAATATTACGTCCTTTACAGAAAAAGTTTGTTGACCCATAATCTAGAGTATATAGAGAATGGGCAGGAAATAATACCAGAAAAAAACGCAAAGTTTTTAAGTAGATCATTCACTGGAGGGAAAATGGACTGGCTACACACAATGAAACGAGGATCCTCATAAGAATTCAAAAGAGTACAAAGTGAAACAATAATGAGATTAGAAAGGTAGGTAACACCACGTGCTGATGATGATAGGAAAAAATGAGACTCTTCAGGCTACTGGGTTAGAGGTAAAGTTATAGAACCATTCTGCAGAGCTTCCTGGCTGTATCTGATTGGTGACTTGAAGTAGTAGTAACTGAACCTGAGAAGGAGTCCCAGGAAAGGCACCTGTGCCCCACCCTCACCCCAGCCACTGGACAGCAGTGCTGTGTGAACACTGATGGCTGTCCACCCTGCATGAAGCTGTCCCCTCCCTCATTTCTAAGAGAACCCTGATGAGTCGTTCATATGCTCCCCTTCCATAAACAGCCCAAGTATTGGGGAGGGAGGCAGACCCTATCCCCAGCTCCAAGGCTGGGCCAGATGGCCTCAGCAATGGAAACATGGCCAAATTCAGGCCATTGAGATTCAAAGCAAGGTTTGTCAACAGAGTTGGGGGAAGTTTTTCCTTACTCTGCTGGAAGAGCTTTTGGAATTGGTTCTGTCTCTCTCTTTCCTTGGACGTGCTGTAGCATTCCGGGCCTTACATCTGCTTGGACAGAAGATGATGCAAATAAATACCTGGAAGGCGGTCAAGGCAAAAAGAACCCCAGGAACCAGTACTGGAACTCAAACTGGGCCAACATGAAAGTCCACCCATCCTCTGGGCCTCTAGCTCAGCCATCCAGGAATTATCTAAGCTGGTCTGTGTCTGGTTTTCTTACTTGCAGCTCAAGGCCTCTTAACCCATAGAAACTACTTGAGAGTTGCAGAGATTAGAGAGGTGAGGGGATCTTGCTTCCAAGTGGGGGTTGGAAGGAGGCAAGCCTCAGAGAAGCCCCTTCCTGCAGACACGCACACGTGCCAGCCTGGTGAGGGAGACACAGGAGAGAAGGCGTGGCCGTGGGCTGCTCTAGGAAAGGAGACCTAACCCAGGTGAGGGCGTCTCCCATTGGCCAAGGGCGATTCTTGAGAGGGGACAGCTGTGAACTTCTAGCCTCCAAAGCTCACGCACCTGGGAGTTGAGACAGGGCCCTGTTGGGGCACCAGTGGCATCCAGTGTCGTCAGCATAGTCAAAATCCCCAGTTCTCGTGGAGAAGGGACTGAAGGAAGTGACGAGAGAAACCCGTGCCAAAGCCTTGTGGCCAAGATGAACAGAGCACAGCAGCTGATGACAGAAGGACTGTAGGCCATGGAAGGACCAGGAAGTCATGGCGGATGCAGCATATCCATATGCACAGTGTCATCCTCGGGAAAGCAGTGTGGACAGATGACAGCCAGGAACCAAGTGGCCCCTGCACCACCACCAAGGCCTGGACGCCAAATGCCATCACCCCTGGCACTCTCCCCAGGCCTAAGGGGAAAGAGGAAGATCCCTGAATTGACTAAAATTAAGTGTTTGACCACCAGGCAACATGGGACTCCAGGACAGATACGGGACACAGTGAAAGAAGAAGTTACATTGCTTTGCCTCCTCAATTTGCAACCACCGCATGTGTTCCCACTAAAACATAAAAGAACGTCATTAACAGGAAAACACCATTAGCAAGTTCATTAATCATGGTCATTTTCACACTTCCATGATCAGCTACAATGCTGGTGGTTTAACTAAGGCCTCCCTGTTTAATTACAGTGTTTCTCAATTAACAGTTCACCCCCTACCCTGGGCCTGCCCTGGCATTCAGTTAAAGAAAAAGTGCTTGAATTTCACAAATGTTCTTTGTAGGGGTTCCCCCTCTTACTTGGGCAAAGGGCCATATCTGGTGTTACTAGGACAATCACTTGCGGTTGAGTGAACAGGTCCATTATCAACGATGGTGCTAAGGACTTGGCCTTATCTCTGAACGCCAGGGTGATGGTGAGGACCAGTGATTTCCAGGTGCCTCACAGGGCAGCTGGGTGACCCTAGAGAACCCCTTCCTTTAAACTCAATCTTCTCATCTGTACAGTGGAGATAAAATAGTGGAGATAAGGATCCTCCTCAAAAATCTTAAATGACACAATGCATGTAAAGTGGCCAGGAAAGGGCTTGGCACATAGCACTCAATTAATACCAGGACTTAATACATGTTAAATATTTTTAAAACGTCTGTCGATGCATCCAGACCAAAAAGTACACATGCAATAATTAGATAACTTGATGAATTTCCTCAAAGAAGACAGACCCATGTAACCAGCACCCAGATCACAAAAGAGAACATCACCAGGGCCCCAGAGGCCCCTTTTCCTGTCCCTTCTGTCAGTGCTGTCCCCATAATGGCAACTCCTCTCCTGGCTTCTGATAGCATCGACTGCTTTTGCCTGGTTTTGTATTTATATGAATGGACTCATGCTGTGGGTATGGCTTCCTTGTATGGCTTCCTTCCCTCGACATGTCCGTGCCATCCATTCATGTTGCATACAGTTGTCCTTCATGTACGTTCATTGTTTGATACTGTCTCATTTTGTAAATATATCTTGATTTATTTATCCACTCTTCGGTTTTATGCCTTTGAGGTTGTTTTAAGTTCAAGGTGAGTATAAATAAAGTTGCTATGAATATTCATGCCAAAGTCTCTTTATTTATTTAAACTTTTTATTTGGGGATAGTTAACAACATGCAGGTGTAAGAAATAAGAGAGACCTGGTGTAACTTTTCCCCAGGTTCCCTCAATTATAACATTTTGCAAAACTCTAGTGCAATGTCACCTCCAGGATAGCGACATTGATACAGTCCACGCATATTATTTAAATCTCTCCAGTTTTACTTGTACTCAATTATGTGTGTGTGTGAATGTGTTGCATTCTTTACATTGTTATCACTCATGTAAATTTATGTATCCACACTCACCACAGTTGAGACACTGAACAGTTCCACCACCAACAGCCAGTGACGAACATGAGCAGCTTGAAGGTGAATGACAGGTCGACTACAATGTGGTGAGACACCCTGAGCCAGAACCACATGACCAAGCCACCCCGGACTCCGGACTCTCAGAAACTGTGTTGATAATGTTTTATGGATTTAAGCTGCTAAGTATGGAAGTCATTTGTTATATAGAAGTAGACTAATACTGATACCTGTATCAGACCCTGGTTCAAAATACACATCTCTGAGCCTCACCCCAGACCTAGAATCTGCCTTTCACAAATTCCTGCAGGCAAGTCGGACTCATGTTCTTTGTGTGAATCACCGCTTTGCCTCTCCAGGCAATTTTCTCTTTTACCCTCTCAGTTCCACACTAAAAAGTGGGTGTGGTTATGTGAGTTTTTGTTTTTGTTTACTTTGTTTCTTGTTTAATCTTTGGGTAGGGTGATACACATGCAGCTGGACAGCAGGCCCTCCCAGTGCCCTGGCCACGTCCCCTCGTCATTTCAGTGCGTGCCTGCAAGCAGAGGGGGATTGCAAGCACCTGCAGTACTTTGCCTGAGACCTTTCTCTCACTGCTAGAGCCCATTCTGCTGCCTGCCCTCCACAACCAATGACTGACAGGAACTAACATATAAACACCCCAGCTCCCTTGCCTCTTGGATAGGATGACTCAGAGTGGCGAGTTCTACACGGCTCCCAGAAGTCTCCAGCAAAACTGAATTCCACTCACCTCGTTGGTACCCTGCTGGAGAGCACATCATTTACTGGCTGCCTCCCCTCCCCTGAGCAAGAGCCCCACTCCCCTCAGGCATTGCCTTCACGGCCCAAATACACGACTTATACCTATATCCTGTCTCCGAGACTGCTGGAGCAGTCAAGCTAAGATAAGTACCTCACACAGTGTTGGCACATCGTATGTGCTCAGCTCACGTGTTCGCCTGTATCTTCTAAATCGCATGTCTGGTTGACGAAGGACACGCGAAAATTACTAGGCTAATGACAAACTGAGAAGGGATGTGCAGTGTCTAAAAATCCAAGGATGCCTATCCAGACTCTCAGATATACTAAGTCGACTATGAAGCAGCAACAAAAGTAACAATTTCGAGAGCAAACAACCAGAAAGTGGTCATCAGGCAACCCACAGGACAGGAAACCAAATGGCCAACGAATATGTGAGAAGAAGTTACAGACCAGCAGTAATCAGAAGAATTCAAATTCAAAGAAAATGTCTGTTTACCACTGCCAAGATGGCAAAAGGAAGAAATGTAGGGAGGAGGGAACTTTATACTGCTGGCGGGGAGGGGTATTAAGCTGGTTCCACCTGTCTGGACAGCTTTTAGACACGTTTAGCAAAAGTTCAGAATCGATTGGCTCCATCACCCATAAATCCCATGGAAATTCTCACAAAGCACCAGGTGGTTCATCGTGGTGGTTTTTATGCTGGGGAGTTAGAAAAAGGCTAGGGAAATGAGTGGCTAAGTTAACCGTGACAGCGCATACTTCAGAATTTTACCCGGCACTCAGAAGCAAAGCAGGCATCCACAGATCGGCATGCGGAGTGAGAAAAGTGGGAACCAGGAAGAGATTTACAGCAAAATTCCATTATGTAAATTAAAAACTGACACAAGACAGTCCTGCATATTTTACAAGGATATATATATATATACATACACACACACACACACACACAAGGACATACACCAAGCATATCTGAAAGGGTGGCTGAGGGTGGCGTGGGATAGAGAGTAAGTAAGCATCAAGAAGTTTAAAAATGACTTAAATGAGAAGAGCAAAATTTTAAAACATAAGATGATAACACAAGAGAGTGTCTTCATGACCATGGACTGGGGAAAGAGTTTTTAACTAAGGCACACAAAGCACAGACCTTAAAGGAAAAGACTGATAAATCTGGCAACATTAGAATTGAAAACCTTTTGTACAATAAATACCGTGTAAAAAACTAAAAGATAAGCCAGAGCCTGGGAGAAGATATTTGAAATGTATGTCATTGAAAACGGAATGGGATTCATACGATTTCACTTACATGTGGAATCTAAAGAATCAAATAAATGAACAAACAAAACAGAAACAACTCACAGAAACAGAGAACAGACTGATGGTTGCCAGATGGGAGGGGATTTGGGGGGCTATGTGAAAAACGTGAAGGGATTAAGTACAAACTGGTAGTTACAAAATAGTTATGGATGTAAAGTACAGCATAGAGAATATAGTCAATAATACTGTAATAACATATATGGTGCCAGGTGGGTACTAGACTTAACGGAGGGATCACTCTGTAAATTATACAGATGTCTAACCGTAATGCTGTCCACCTGAAACTAATATAGAATAATATTAAATATCTACTGTAATTGAAAAATAATTTTTGTTAATTTTCAAATAAATTTTTTAAAAAATGAATTGGTATTATTTCTTGGTATCATTTCTTGATATTATTTGGAGAACTAAATAATAGCTCATATTTATTAAATATTTACAAAGGACCAGGCACTGTCCTAGGCACTTCAGGTGAATTAGATAAATTACAAAGCAATAGGAAGATATAAATTGGCAAAAGGCATGCATAGACAACTCATGGGTTACTCTATGTCACACTGCATCCTGATATCACAACATGTGTTAAGTCTGTTTTTTCCTTGCTTGGCGTTTTGTAATTCTTCCTTAGAAGGAATGTTTGCCTTAGGGAACCAATATCTCAACCCAAGATTCAGATCCACTCTGACCCTCTGTCTCTTCTTTGGTAGGATGGTAATACCTTCAAGTGTGCTTTAAAATGTTTAACACAGCATTTAACACACCATAAATACCTAATAAATGGTAGCTATTTTGATGATACAAAATAATGGTAGCTCACATGTAGTAAGAACCTGCTCTTAAAATAGAGAGAAACATTCTCACTTAATCCCCACAGGCAGTTTTATTGGGTAGGTGCTGTTAGTATTCCCATTCCACTTATTATATATCCATATGGGCTCATCTTGTTATGTTCACTAATCACAATGCTTTGCATTTGTACTTGGGGACAAAGGAGGGGTTCTGAAGCTTTAACATATGAGGCATGTCATAAAACACTCTGCAGAAGCCAGGATTCGGCACACCAAACAACAGGTTAAATTCCTTTGGAGGTTGCATCATTTTAATACAAGATGGCTCAGGATGACATAGGCGGTGACTATTCCAGGCTTTGATCAGGTAGGTGGCAGCTGATTTATAGAAAAAGATGATGTGGCTTGAGAGAGTCACGCCGTTTGTTCATCAGTCACTGGAGCCCCTACTATGCGCCAGACCCTCAGTCATGATGGGGAAGGCCAGGATGAAGGTGCCCTGTGGGCAGGAGCTTTCTGTGTTTGTGGAAATGCTCCTGGTGGTGGAGGAGAAAACCTGGGAGGTCCTGCCATTCTGGTGTTTGCCGTGGGACTCAGGGGTCACCAGGACTGTAAACCTACTCAACCCTCTCACAGGGTGGGAAGGAAGAGGATGCTCATGGGGGCTGAGGGGCAGCCCTGGGAACACCATAGCAGAAGCAGAGGCAGTCCCATGGGGCTGACGGCACTCCCATCTCCTCTCCCCACTCTGCCTCAGGCCCTCCTGCAAGGCTGGCTCACCCTGCAGCCCCTGGGGCTAGGCCACACGCCAGCCAAGCCATCCCACCGCCACCAACCGCAAAGCCTGTCTCTTGGCCCAAATTTCTGAGACGTAAAAACTGACTGACGCGGGCAGGGTGGCTTCTTTAAATGTGGCAGAGGCAGTCCGGCCGGCGACCTGTCCGTTGCCTTCCACCCCTCTGCAAACAACGCTTCCAGAAACATGTGCTCGCCATCATAGACGCCCAAAGTCACGGCCAAGCGACTACAGCCACGTGATTTTGTTCACCTTTTTTCTGAGTCCACGATCTGCAGTAACATCTATTGCTCAATCGGCTCTAACACACTCAAGCCCAGTGTCACCTCCTCACCTGGTGCCACCGAAAAAACTACAGAAGGAAACTGAACCTCCCTTAACACCAATGACCCTGAACAAGACGGGTTTGAACTGCGCGGGTCCACTTATAGGCACTCGCCTTCGCCTGCACTGGGTTTCGCATCAGCAGATTCAAGCAGCAGGGTGGGAAACAGTATTTTCGCATTCCCAACCGCAGATTCCCAACCACAGATTCCGGGGAGATGAAGGGACAACTATAAAGTCAAAAGTCATATGCGGATTTTTGACTGCCCTGACTGGCACCCCAGCCTTGTTCAAGGGTCAACTGTACACCCAAAATACAATAATGAAATACAAACCGGGCAAGTTCAAAAACACTTCCCATTTGGAAAGGAGTGAGGCAGATAAACCTCCAGGACAGCGCCTTATACCGGCCCTGAGTTCACAGCAAATTTCATCATTTCGTACACTGTCACACAAACGCACGGTCTTCTTAGCCCAGTTGCCACGGAAAGAGAGGATTACTGATAGAAACGTGATAGGGCCAGGGAATATCATGGGTGTCACTTGTTGACTAGCCTCTATGGCATAGGGGACCATTCTCTGGCCAGCAAACCTGGCTCCCAGGTGGGCAGGGACCATATCCTAGTCATCTTTATATTCCTCACAGTGCTCACGAAAACGTGGTCCCTGCCCACACGCGCTTTGGTACGTTGTGAAAAATATCTGGCAAGAAGTTGAGAAAGCGCAGAATCTCAGTGCTGGGTGTTCAGGAAGAAGAGACGAGGAATGGAGAATGGCTGAGGTGTGACGGGCGGTGGACAGATGCCTGAGCCACGTAGTTGCCAAGGAAGGAGGCTGGTGTGGGTTGCAGAGCTGGTGTCTGCCTTGAGCTTTCCTGCATGCTCAGGGGCCAAGCGAGGCAGAAACAATGAGGCTTTGTTCTCCTCTCTGGACCCATCTCCTTCGGGATAGGCAGCCTTCTGCTTCAGCCTGCCCATGGTTTCGTCTCCCCTTCGGCTCAGGGAGGTTAAGAAAGGCTGCCAGGATTTCAGCAGTGACAAAGGTGCAGAGGCCACATGCTGGCTCAGGGGAGGGAAACCATGACTGACTAACCCCGTCCTTCGTGGGCGCAGGAGAAGGGAAGGAGCTCACATCTGCCATCCCCATTCTAGGTCTACCCTAATAGGCAACAGACCCAGAATTTGAGTCTGTGCCGTTGTTCAGCATAATTGTAATATTATTTAGTGAATGTGGATGATGCCTAAGCAATAGTCCAAGTGACTTACATTTACATGTCATCTCATTTAACCGTATGCCACTCATGTGAAGAAGGTACATTATCTCCATTTTCCAGATGGGTGTCACAGACCTAAGGGGATTACTTGAGGTCACTTGTAGTAGACATGTCCGTGCCCATCAACGTCGTGAACACCAGCTCCCCTGCGCCTTCACTCCAACAACCAGCCTCTGTGTCACTTCGTGGGACCACTGCCCTCAGACTGCCAGAGTCCACTTTGCCTGCTCACAGGAGCACCTGGGAAGCCTGAGAATTTAGGTCTCATAGGGAAACTCTTAACCTATGACTGTTGGGTGCAAAGGTATACATGTGCTAGTTCCATTGCCCTTACTATGGACACTCTGAGGCATCACCACACTGACTCCAGAGCTCCTTATGGAACCGAGCCAGGTGGGAACCCCACCTCTGTGGGACACGGTTGGATGAACCACATTGTACCTTATCTGGCTCCTTCCCTACCTGATCTCACATCCCCAGTCTCCACCAGCTTTTCCTGAAGGCAGTTCCCAAGAAAACATTGCATGCAAAGGTTCATCTGGGGGTTTGCTTCTAAAGAACCAGACCCACTTGGCTTTAAGTGCCAGGGCCTGAATTCGAATTCAGATTTAACAATTTACAATGTAAACTGACTCAAAAAAACAAACAAACAAACAAACAAAAAAACACCACCCAGCAGAAACAATGATAACAACACAACAGCAAACCCACAGATGGAAGGATAGGAGACCTACATGAGAACTCTTTGTGGGGTTGTGAAATCCACCACCCACAGACCAGCTCAAGCTTGAACACTCTCGCCCCGGGAGGCCTGCAGACTCTGCTGTGTCCTCTGACAACACGCCTGGCATAATTATGGTGGACACAGTCATCAGACATTTGGAAGCTAGAAAGGCTTTTCTTAGCCTGGTGATTTTTTTTTCTTTCTCTGCAAAGGCTGTAAGTTAATTGATCAGTCTGAAGCTCTGTGCATTCCGTTGTTCTCTTCCCGGCAGCCAAACGAAAGTGTGCATCTCTGATGTGCAAATTAACATCTTCCGCAGCTTCTCCCACTCGCTGAGAGAAGGGAAAGACACCCGCCATGGCACTTGCAGTTCACACGTTCTTACGCCAAAGTGGCACTGAAAGGAAATGTCTCGAGTCAGAGGCGTGGAGGCCAGAGTGGGGACGAGAGCTTTCTCCCTGTCTCACCATGTGGGGAAATGATCCTAGAATAGGGAAACAAAATAGCATCCTTGTTAACATAACCTCATTCAGAAAGAAAGAAACAAGACTCGTGACTGCCGTGGGATGTACCTGAAACCTCACCCACCTGGTCTCCCCTGGAAATACTGAAGTCCATGAATCTCAGGAATGGCCCTCGCTTAACCCTTTCCCTGCCCCACCCCCCGCAATTCTCTCGCAGCCCACACCTCTCCCCTCCCCACTGCACCACCCACACACTCAGCCAAAGAACTTTTACAGAAAGGATCTGAAGCCTGATCTAGGGATTATGTGAAAGAAGAGGACATCAGTGATTGGCTAATGAAGGAGAATAATTTGGAACATTCTTTATTTTACTTGGGAGAAATTCTACCTTGCCTTGCTAAAGCCAGGTTCTAGGTTCGTCTTTGCTCATGCCAACTCAGAAGTGAACAGAGGGGAACCGGCTTCCTTCAAGAGCAGTCACCACTACAGATGTGCTTCACTGGTGGAGGTTTTCACCAAGAGCAACACAAGGAAACATCAACTAGCCAGACCCCTGGTCTTGCCTTGCTTACCTGCCTTGAGTGTTCTGTTTTTTGATTCCCAAATATATCTGGTTCACCTCCCACCACAAACACGATGAGACTGCATTCCTGGGGCCCTGTGGTTCTTTGAGGATGTGATCAATTGTAGCAATAAGTTGTCAAGGTGACATTTAATTGCCAACGCCCTCTTTTCCCTCTGGTGTGATGACTAGCAAGTCAAGATAGCAGTGCTTTTATCAGTTTTTGATCCCTGGATGACTACTCTGAGCAGACCCTTTCCATATCCATAATGACCCACAATGTACATGTGAACAAGTAAGAAATTAATTTTTGTGGTTTTAAGCTACCGAGGTTGGGGTCATTTGTTACTGCATCACAACCAAGCCTATCCTGACTGATACACCCTGTTACCCTAGTTTGGATAACTCCTTTAGAAGTATGACCTGGGTATTGTTCACGATGTTTATGTCCTTAAAAATATAATGCTAATGTGTGTTGAATCTGAGAGTGCGTTATATTATCCTCTCACTTTTTCTGTGTTTAAAACACTTTTAAAAGGATAGAAAATGGAGAAAGTACTGCTCTCTGATGTGTATTTATAGAGGAATCACACTAATGCTCTATCACAGACACAATGGTTTCGACAGAGGCTCACTGCCTGTCCCTTTCTCCTTTTCCTCCCATCATTAAATAACTTTCTCTGTTTATAGAATTTATATAATTACAGTTAGCAGTCTTAGTGCTTTTAAAAAATTCAATGAGTTTTCTTATCAATTTAATTATTTCAACACATTGTTCGAGTTAATTAACTTTCCTTAAGTTGATTAACTTTTGTAGTCAATAAAAAAGGATTTTAAGCGCAACAGAAAACATTTTAAAAGACAGCAACACAAAAACACATGTTTATTATTGAAAATCTAGTCTAAAAAAATATTTGTCTGTATTTTTCCAATCACCCTACTAGCCACCACCCAGACACAAATTCTTAATATTTGTATTGCTTTTAAGTACAGGTGAAAATAGGTGATTTATATAAATGTGTATTCTTTTTTTTTTGTCCTTGGCATTGAACTATAAGCATATTATTATGTCATGAAGAACTTTTCCGAAATATCATTTTAATGGGTCTATAAATTGTCTACATGCCTCGGCGTTTTGCAGATTGTGGTGTTTCGCTATTATTGTAGTGCTGAAGCAAACATCTTTGTGTGTGAAATCTTTGACCCCAGCTGTGTTTATTTTTCCAGGGCAGTTTCCTAGAACTGGAGTTACCAGGCAAAAGGGTGTTCAAGGACGTCAGGTCTTCATACCAGCTGCTGAACTGCCATCTAGAAAGAATGTAACAGTGTAACGTGGCCTCCGTGTGCTGTCTGTGCTCCAAGCAGCTTCACCAGAACTTCAGAACCCTGCCTCACCGGTTGAATTTGCTTTTCCTTGATCCTTAGTGGACTTGAACTTTTTTTCCCCTCCAAATCTCTTGAGCATTTTTATATCTACTTTAGCCTGTTCATAGTCTTTGCTCACGTGATCTCTGGAGTCTGCATGTTGTCCCGAGCTACAGGTGTAAGCCCTTGACCTGCTGAGGACAGCATCCCTTTGTCTGCTTTATCTTTATAAACCATTTTGCCCTGTTTGCCATTTTCTTCTGCTTTAGGTAAACAGATCTCCACTGTGATTGGTTAAATATTCCTGTCTCTCTGGATTTGGGGGTAGCAGATTGCCCTGTGAGCTCAGTTCTGGACAGGGTCCAAGAGAAGTCATTGATTTTCAGGTGGTGTGGTTTTTTATTTTTTATTTTTTATTTTTACTGCTTTTTCTTGGTTAAGGATGGGGGTAATGACTTGCAAGTTCTTTACATGTCAGAGCCGAAGCCAAGAATGATTTATTTTTTTTCAGAAGCTTTTTAAATTCTGAACTCCATTTCTCTAATGTTATAGGACTAGTCAACCATTAAAGAAGTTGAATGTGTAATTAAAAGACTCCCAAAAAGAAATCTCCAGGCACAGATGGTTTCACTGGAGAAGTCTACCAAACAGCGAACGTTTCTAAAACGTTTTTTTTTTTTAATGCTCTGCCTGAATGACATTTTTTTGATCTAATCCTCTCTTTCCATTACCACAAATTTTCATTTTAATCTAAAATGTATTTCTAGTTTGTCTGTCTAGTTACGTATTTCTTTTCGGCCTCAGTATTCTAGCCTTGTACACTCCTTAGTGAATCATCATACTTTGTATTTCAGCATATTTTCTGTTCTTCCATTTGGAGCTTTAATTCTCCTTCTTTTCGCCTATATACTTTATGACTTTGCTTTTAGAATTTTAAACGTGTGCAGATAGAAATGAATGAGTGGCATACCATGGCCCCTTTGGATTTTCACCACCATCAATTAAAAAAAAAAGAGTCAGCAGGACCACTCGTAACCACTTCCCTGCTTTGCCGTGTTTATTCTATCCGGGGGCTGGTTTCCCCAGCTTTCTAGATCTGTGGCTGTGGAGGGGCATGTAACAGGTGCCATGATTTCTAAACATGGCACTGGGGGTTATTGGAATCGGGACTCATGCCCTCATTCCGAGCACCTTGTCACCCTCTTCTGGATGGTAGCACTGTTAGGCAAAAAGGCCAGTAGCAGTAGGGCAGTGTGGGCACAGTTTGGGTCGGTCACTTCAGCTCTGCTCTAGGCCAGCAGAAGTCTCGGGAGGCCCCTTAGACCAGGATTCCTAAACCAAGCTGTAAGTCCAAAGCATGCGGACAACTTGTCAAACACACATTCCTGGCCTCCACACTGAGAGGGCCTCAGAAGTTTTTACAAGACCCCTGATGTCATTCTGCTACTTGACCAGTTGGGGAGACCTCAATCCAGTGCATCTCTCTGTCTCCAGGAAGCGGCTCATCTCTGTGGGTCTCAGAGCCTGTGAGGGGACTTCTTTCTTTGGAGATCTTTTTTAGAAAATTCTTTGGGGTCACCCCTCTGCTGGTGTTCACTTATTAAACTTCCCTGAGCAACTCCTTCACCTCCCAAGTATACAGCCAGCTCCTGAGCAGGACGACCTCAGGGCCTTGACTCAACGCAAGAGGTGGGAAGTTGGCTGCAGTTTCATTTCTGGGTGAGCTGTATGAAAGCTCTTGTTGCATCATAGGTCCCCAGCTCCGCAGCCAAGACTGGGATTTTAAAAGCAGCAGACGGAGATGCTGCTGTTTGCACCAGAACCGGTCCTGTGTGGCTCCTTTGGTGGGCGATGTTCACGGCCCTGGCATGCAAGGTCAGACCCTCACAAAACAGTGGCCACTTACATCCCCCACCAGGACCTCCCTTGCTCTCGCTGGGAGCATCTCCCATTTCGACTCCAAGTCTATCTCTCCAGCCTTGTCTAGTTAGCCACCAACTCCTGATCACAGCACCCCTGTCCCAGCATTTTCTGGGCAAACTCTCCTCTCGAGAGCAGAAATTCTCACACTGGTCTTTGCCAACAGCCCGGAGCTTAGCAGACAAAGTGGGTTTTCCATCTTTCTGATCCAGTCGTGGTCAGATTTGCTCAAAGCAGCATCAGCTTCAAACTCTCTCCTGCACTTTGTCCCACTCTTGATCTGCTGGAGCAGCTAGTGCCGAGAGCAGCCAAAGGTGAACTTGGCTTTACTGCCCAGCTGCGTGGCCAGCTGTCCTGGGAACCCAGGAATGGAGTTCCACGGAAGTGAGACCTATGACCTTCCTAGTCTATTCTTAGATGTGTGGTTCTGCTCTGCAAAGCATTTTCTTTCTGTAATGCTGACCCAGCCACACCCCACTTCCATGGAGGAGAAAGCTGGACAAGCCCCATGAAGCAGGGCAGCCAAATTCCATGAGACCAGGTCACCATGTGGGTCTGTCTGCCTTCCTCACTGTCTGAGAAATAGGATCCTGCACTGTCCTGACAACCACTGAGAACCCAGTTTTCTTGGGATCTCATTAGCCTTGGGCAGGTAAGTGGCCCTTCCTCTTTATTCTCCTCAGCCACCTCCACCTAATCAAGGAGCAGAGTGCTATCCAGGGCCCTGGCACTTAACCTCTCCCAAGGGAGACTGCAAGGCTTGTTTTCTTTTTATCGCACCCTCGGGTTTGTGAGGTGTGGCTGTGTGGTCTACGCACAGCACAGCTCAGAGGGACGTCATTGTCACAGACTGAGGTGAAGGAGGCAGTGCCCTGCTTACCCTAATCCTCCGTGCTTCTTGTGTCCCCCTGATCCCTCCTGATCTACCTGTGTCATGTGACTAAATCAGCGTTGGGCAGACTGTGGCCCACAGATCTGCCACCTGGGCACGCTGCCACACCCATTCATGTACATATTGTCTCTGGCTACTTTTGCCCTGGAAAGGTAGAGTCCAATAGTTCCAGCAGAGACTGGATGGCCAACGAAGTAAATAGAAAAGATTACTGTCTGGCCCTTTGCAGAAAAGGTGTGCCAGCCGCCGCTCCACACGGCAGGTGCTCAGTATATTCTCTCACCCCATTGTCCAAATCCCCCAGCTGTCACACCTGGCTGCGGGCCTCCCCTCGCGGGGCCTTCCCAATGCTCCGAAATCAGGTCAGACACACCGAGATTTGCCTATGAGCTCTGATCGCATCTCATTTTGCACATCATTCAACCTCTCAGGGCTCTGTCTCTTTATGGGGATGGTGACAGTACCTACCTCATGGACGCTGGACCAGTGGAATGACCTACGAGACCGGTAGCCAGTTTTTAAGCACATGCTACATGTGATGAAACTGAGGTCTGAGAGGTGACTTCTCACAAGGCTGAGAGGGGCAGATGAGCTGGCTCATGAAAACGGGGCACACAGCTGTCCCCCGCTCGATGCTAGCTTTCCGTTTCCTTTCTCTGTCTTCTTACTTTCTCCCTTCTCACCCCTCCCCCCAAACTCATCATCAAACCCTTCCTGAGGATGTGGCCAGAGACCCCACAGCTCCATTTTTTGCCACATGGCAGGTCAATTCTACACTATTATTTATAATATTTGGTACAAAACTATGCAGAAGAGAGGCCAAATGCAAAGAACTCTGAAAGGAGTAAGAAAGACTATTCTGATTCCAATGTCCCAGCCACCACTTGTTTAGCTGCGTGATCTTGGGCGAGTCACTTAACTTCTCTCACCATTGTCTTCCTCTTTTATAAAGTGGAGGTTTTTGGAGATATCCTTTAAATGTGCCTGGTCCCAACCCCTCCCCACGCCCCATCGTATACTCTTCCACATTTGCACGGGTGAAATCCAAAATCTCTTGAGGTACACGGAATGGGTAGTAAGGATGAAGTAAGGTATTTGTGGCACCTTTTAGAAAAATGCTGTGCTTTCTCTGTCTTTATCCACAGGATATTCTCATCATGAGGTCCTTTTAAGTCGTCATTATCAGGGAAGGGACCTAATGCTTTTTTCACAACAGTAGATCTCTTGGGAGCTCTGTCCAAGGCCACCATGATTAGATTGCCATGCAAATTTAAAAAGCTCATTCTTAAACGAACCAGCTTATCCTTTGCTGATCCTTGTTGCCTGGTCTTGCTCCCAGACAACAGTTTAGAAAACGAGGAACCCCTTGATGTTATGTGCAATTCTAAGCCACCCGGCACGTTAAGAAAGAGCAGGTTGGAAATGCAGTGAGAATGCCGGCTGCCCAAATGCCGAGGGAGGGTCTCTGTGTTTTCCTGTATCCAGGGCTTTATGTACAAGGCTCAGTGGTGTCCATCTGGAGTGCTCAAGTCTTATTCCTCTTCCTTGGTTCCCAGTTGTGTCTCCAATAGTGGAGGTTGCTCAATAGGGGTGTGTGTGTGTGTGTGTGTGTGTGTGTGTGTGTGTGTGGCCTCCTCCTATGCCCACAGGCCAAAGATTAATGAATGATGAGGACGATGTCAGCGCCAACTCACAGGTCACAAGACTGTGATTCTCAGAATTCCAGATCTTACTTCCTCACTCTCAGGGTAGTAAATAAATTCATTAGTATCAGCTGATTATTTTTAATTCCTTATCAGCACTACAGAAGCAATATATCAGTAGCGTCACGTTTTAGGGTTTTAATGGGTTAGTTTAATAGACTAATGAAACTGCATTAATCTTATCCTATAGTTGATGCCATGGGGTTCTGAGCAATGCAGGATAGTGGGGGTACTTCACTGTCTGAAGTTGTTGGAAATTTCCTGATTTATGAGAATTTGGCATTTCTCAAGAATTTAACCATTTTGCTTTTGTTGGCTTGGTTAGTAAAAATTTACAGCACTCAGGCTATTAGATTACAATGAACCAGCATGACTCCAACCGTTAAGTATGAGAAATGCAATTCCAGAGAGGGCAGAGGCCTCAGCAAACAATGGACCAACAAAAATGTTGCAAGCTTCTGGAACCACGGGTGGACAGGGTAAGCAAGGCCTGTGAGGCCAGCAAAAGCGCAAGATAGAAGGGCTTAAAAGGAAACAGCTTTTGAGAGATGAGACAGAAATGGTTCCAGAAAGGATATTGACTAGCAACTATGTTTGGTTTTTATCTCGGCTAAGTTTGGGGGCCTCGCTCTCTAAAAAGAGTGCAAATACTACAGTGCTTTCCCTGCATTGTCTAATCCGTTTACACTTCTACAGTATGGTGAAATATCCACAAATTTCAGACTGGCCACGGCAGGCTGATGGTAAGTGAAGTACAGAAATCAGATGTGAGTGCCTCTTTCAGCAAGACAAGCCCGGTCTCAAGCTTGCACGAAAGGAACCCTGGGAAACACTGATCTTGAAGTCTGGTCCAGGAGTTTTGCTTCCAGTACAGCTGAGGAAGATCCTACTGGGGACCAACTCATCCACTGACAACAGTCATAAATAAACTGGACAATCTCGAGAAACAACCATCGAAGTCACTAGAGGATGGACAAAAAGCAAGGAGACTTGGGAAGGAACTTGACATTTGGAATGGAAGGAGAATGGCATTTTCACAGCTCTTAGCCTGAGTGAAGGTCATACCTTGGTTATGAGGTGAGAAGCGGACCAGAACCTTGGTAGAAAACCAGCAGATCTTTCTGGCTTCCAGAACCAGAGGACAGAATTTAGGGTGAGCACAGTCATGGCAAAACGATGAGGGGGAGTCCTAGAAAGGCGAGTGCCAGGGTGAGGAGCCTCAAAGTCTGCCCAAATTTCTGGCTATCTTGTATATCTTGTATGGCTAAGGATAAAATAACTGAACTGAGATTTCAGCTGCCACAAAGAAACAGCGCTGGTAGCTTGAGTGCCACCAAATTAACTACCTGATACACCACATGAAAAATTCACCCTGCTATGTCAGCTGTGTTGGCTTGTGGACATGGGGAGGGGGGCTGCTGAAAATGTAGATTCCCAGGCCCCACCCACAGATCTGCAGAATCAAAATCTCTCAGCGTAGCGCCTCCACTCTGCATTGGTGACAAGTGGCCTTGGTGACTCAGGCACACTAGAGTTCCAGGCCGCTGCTCCGAGAGCTGGCATCGTCCACATCTCCTGCTCACATTTTGCTGAAATAGGCTGAGCTTGAGGGCGTGGTGTCTGTCTTTGGCTGCCAAGGAAGATGTGTCAGCTGCCTACATCTCTGGTGCTGGCCGCACGAAGCTGAGAGGTCACCCAGAGGCACACACAGATGGAGATGCTTCACTCCTTAAGACGATTACTGAAAGCTGGCACTGAAGGTGGCCACGTGGAGACGGGTCCGATGTCTGCCAGCAGTCCTCTGCAGGTCAGCACACGGCCTGCCTCCTCTGCCATCTTGCATTATCCACATACCCGAACCCTAGTGCCCCTCCCACCCCATGGAAAGCATTTTCAAGTCTCGAATAGATAGATACATGTTCAATATACATTGGGGTTTTCACAAATCAGCAGAAATACAGCCAGCTGGTTGGCTGGAAGGTGAAATACCAGTCATTCATGTCTGGCATCTTTGTCTCAACACTTGATTGTTTCTATTGCTGTAACTTCCAATTATAAAAACACTCGTAGGTAAATACTAGGAACCAGCTCTTAATGAACATGACAAACATAGCGAGAATGTTTATCATGCACTTATGTCTCCACCTTGGTCATTGTGACAAATATGTCTCTTCCTATTACCAAGAAGGAAACAGGCCCAGCCACGTAGCTTTTCATGCCTGTCCCCACGACAAGTGTTGTCATACAATGTGGCATACCTGATTTAAAACTCTCAGCCAAGTGATCCCTCTCCCAAAATGAATGCAATGTTTAATATGGAAAAAGTAGGCTTGGTTATTCTAAATTTTCGAAGAATTAATGGGCATTTCATGAAAACCTTTCAAATCTTGAGTATATACCATTTTTTAAAGGATTCAAACATATGGTGGAGTAAAATTGCTTACCCATGCATTTAGAAAACTACTTGCTAAAAGTATGTGTCAATTTTAAATCTGGTCGTTAATCTAATTAAGCAATCCTAAAGCAGGACTACAGCCGGTAAACACAAATGTAACCAGTTCTAATTTAATCTAACATTACATTTTTTTTCTAAGAGTTTTTAGAGGTAAATAATAGGACAGATAGTAGAACATATGAGATATGGAGAGATAGGAACAGAGGTAGAGCTTAATAGATACAGAGAAACATTCTAATTCAAGGAGTTTAAGCAACAGAAGACAAATGAGAAGGGCAGTCTCGTTTCGGGACTGTGTTTGCTCGTGGGAACAAAGACAGACCAATTAGGACTTTACAGAATAAGTTTCAATAAGTAAATTACTGAGGCTTACAGCCTTCCTAACCTGAACACCTGTCTCTCTGCCCCAGTCTGCGTCTGTACATCCACAGAGACCACCATAGCTGGTAAGCCCCTTTAGTGAGCTTCTTACCTATTCACAAATGAGCAGGAATATTAACCAAGACTTTTTCTTGTATTTTGTATGGTTTCCATTAAAATGTAATCAATGTGCACGGATCCAAAATTTACAAAAGCTTAAATAACAGAATTGTCCTTCAAAACTAACCACTATTAATTAACTCATGTACATGTTTATTCTCTCCAAAATGTCTATTTATAGGAGCATGTGTCTCTTTATACATTTTGGAGACACACACTATTATGTATGTTTTTATATATTCATGTATCTGTGGGTATATATGTGTGTGTGTATATATATATGTGTGTATATATATATGAAATATTCTGAAATTTTCTTTTTTTAACTGAAGATGTTTTGGAACTTTTCCATATTGTCACTTACAGATCTACCTCATTTTACCCCAGCTCTATTGAGATATTATTGACATATAACCAATGTTTAAGGTATAAAATGTGATGATCTGATATACATATATACTGGAATTTCTACAGTAAAGCAAAATATCCATAGATTGCCACACCTCATTTTTAAGGCTGCGTAATATTCCAGTGTATGGATGTGCTGGAATTTAATCAGATATATTGGGTTCCAGACTTCTACTATTACATTGTTGCAAAGGTGCAGATGTATTTGTAGGACTGAAAACTGGAAATGAAATTGCTGTGTCACGTGGTATGAAGCACTTATCATTTTACAGTATATTGTCAATATATTTTACTTTTTAATTCCAAATGAAATATATAATTACAGAGTTTTTACTTGATTTTATTCTTGAACTTCTTTTCTCTTATGCTATAAATAAGTCTAGGCTCTGAATTCCACTGACATATTTGCTTTATCATCTATAACCTTGCGAAAAATAAAAACATTGAGTGCAGCTTTGATTTCTTCCATCAGGGAAGTTCAGACAAAATGTTGGGCTTTAAAGTCACTTGAAGTAACTCTTCTAAGTGTGGTTATACCTGCAACTTGACAGTTGTTTGCTTTAAAGAATTGATCTTTTTTAAAAAAATAGAAAATACTGACGGGGCCCCAAAGTAAAAAGTATAAAACAAGATACAGACCTAGTTGCTATCGTCATCCAGCTCCCTTTCACCACTCCTGAGGGAATTGATCTATTAGTTATCGGTATAACTAATTCTATTGCATTTTTTAAAAATAGAAGATGCTTTTTTCATTTGTCTCCTCCTTTCTTAGCACACCATACATCTATTCCTTACCTCCTCTACTCTGGAGGTAACTCCAGAACAGTCTATAGAAAGGGCCCTCGTTTCTTTTCACCCTTGTACAATATTCCATTGTATGAATGTATGAAATTTTCTTCCACCAACCCATTCTCAGTGGAGATTTGGGTGGCTTCCAATCTTTAGCTGTTATAAATAGTGCTGTAATGATACACTCTTTCATATTTTTGCCAATGCAGCTCAGGTAAATTCTTAGAAGTGAGAGTGCCTGGCTGAAGAATAAACTCATACTTACTTTTATTAGTTATTAACAAATTCCATTCAGAGGAATTTGTTCTTTTTTAGAGTGCCTGTTTCCTCACTGGCTTACCAAATAACTGCAATAGCTGGATTTTTTCCAACCTGATGGGGAAGAAATGGTATCTGTTTAAATTTGCATTTCTCTTATGTATATTCTCATGTTTAAGGGCCATTTGCATTTTGTTTCCTATAAACTGTTCATATCTTTTGCCCATTCTTTCAGGTTCTTCTCAAAGTTTAGAAATTCTTCACGTATTAGGCCTGTATTTTGCCTTTTGCGATAATGTTGCAAATACTTTTTCCATTTCATTATTTACTTTTTAACTTTGCTTGTTTTGGCCATTCAAAACTTATTTTCTAAAGATATAAACTTTCCTTGTATTACTTCTAGATTTCCAGTCACAGGAAAGTTTTCAGATTATAAAGGAATTTAACTATGTTTTCTTCTAGTTATTTAGAAGGTTCATTTTCACAATTGGGCCTCTGATCCATTCAGGGTTTATCTTTGTGTACCATGTGAAAAATGGATTCAATTTTATTTTCTTCCATATAGTTAACCATATTTGTCTCAACACCATTTTTAAAGTCTTTTCCTCCATTAATAAAGATGCTTCCTTTATCATATATTAAATTCCTGGGCTTTATATTATTTATAGTATAATATTTAGTAGGGTTATCCCTCCTTCTCCACTGTTCTTTTCTAGGATACTTCTGGCTATTACTGTCTATACTTTCTAATACCTTTATACAGAAAGAAAAAACTCATTTTACTGCATCTAGTATACCCTTCAAATATAAAAAAAATATATAAATACATAAAATAAATATAAGTATATATAAAATATATATTTAAAGGGAGACAGTTCCAAAGTGTTTTCCAGATTATATTCTGAAACCAATTCTAGACAAAATTCTTTTTGAAAGTTAGAAGGAAATAAATCCTACTAAGGGATGTGTGGGCGGGGTGAAGCCACGTACGGGGTGACAGTGGCACAGAGCAGCCTTCTGTCAGAATGGCTACAAGTGTTGCTGCTCACTCACTGGGTCCACGCTCCTCTGAGAATTCACATAAACAGACTGGGCCATGCTGAAAACTCGAGAAAATATACAGCAACTGTCATGTTGTGACTATCACAGTAAAATTTATTCTGTAAAATAAAATTTAAAGTACACTGTGCATAATTTAAGAAAGATGAAATACTGTAATAGATTAAAAAAAAAAAAAACATTTAGCACCCACTGGATCATCAGGAGTTTGAGGAGTATGACTTTCTCCGATAGATCAAGCTTCATGAGATTACATATATGATAGCCCGAGGTAAAATCTAACTTTTAAAAAGAATTATGAAAATATTTTTCAACTAAAGCAAAATCAGTCGGTAGGAAACTAAGTTCCGCTTGACATTTGTCTACATTTTTTTTTTTTTCCTGAATCACTTGACATTATCTGTGGCCAGAAACCCCATTTACTAAGTGAACCTAGTAACTTCCCTTCAAGGCTGGGACCAAGTTTCCTGCACAAAAACCCTCTACGAGTGAAAGCTGTCATAAGTCCAGCAAAGAATAACTAAGAGACTAAGGAGTCTGTCAAAAAAAAAAAAAAAAACCCACAAAAACCGCAAAAATATTACCCCTATTACTTGTACCACATACAGGTGTGAATGTGGCCTTCCAAGGTACTAAAAGTAGAGGCTCGTTTGTTCTTAAGGTAGAGAAGTCTGGCACCATGTCTTGGCTCGCTTGTGATTCACTGCACTCACCTGCTTCACCTGACCTGTGAGACCATTTCTTGGGAAGTGATCTATCATGCTTCAGTATCCTTTGTATAATCTGCTCTTTGTCTGTAGGGGAGATGTTGACAATAGGACATTTGGTCTTTTTGGCAGTTGATCAACAGTGATACAACCGTACATCTCTCAACAACTAGAAATTTTCTAATGAACTATTTTTAAAGTGCAACAGTCAAAACCATCAAACCATTATTTGCTCTAGGTTCACTGTTTTTATTTACATAACCACCTTTCTCCTAGACAAGCAACATTAACAGAACATAGGGCAAAAACACCTTGTTGGTGACAATCCTATTCCATTTTCTTTTTCGGAAGGTCTTCTCAGTAGCCAGTTACCTAAACATGGAGCTTTTTCCGTTTCAACGTTTTTCCCTCATTTTAAAACAGCAAAAAGATACTACAGTTGATGGTAGATATTGTCAAATAGGTCAATCAACTTTATAAAATTTCTGTAATATAACTTCAAGCATGTAAATTATTTATCAATGCAAAACTCTTAAAAAAAATAAAACACAGTGCAAGCCCATTTCTGGTGCCGTGAGACGTAATAGCAGCACCGATTTTTATGTGGTAAAAATATCATCCAGTTTTAGCACCCATCTACAAGTTAGATGTTAACGAAAATAAGTGATTTGGCGTACTGGAAGGTAACAGTGTTAATATACCCTCAGTGAGAAAATCCGTTCCCTTTGCTGCATCCCGGCTCGCAGAAAAGAATAGTATTCGTGGGAGGGTGCGGGGAGGATAGACTCTTAGTTAAGGCTTTTCAGTACTTGAATCACTTGAGTACTGATGCCATGTTTCTCTGGAAGTAGAGAACTACACCACATGAAGGAGGACTCCAAGGAGTTATTGCAGAGATACCAGGATGGATCACATGGCTTTGCAGCCTTAAGCAGAGAACAGAGGAAAATCAGAAAAATTAATGCTAGTGATTGATTCCTATCCTTTTCACCAAAATGCTGTCCCATCATTTCATTTAAAAAATGAAGTATGCTAAACAAGTGACAAATTTTACATAAGAACACACTGAACTTTGATGCATTGTATCAGTTATTAGACATAGTAAATATAAGCTAGACAAAGAAAATATAAGTGTACCTTACAGTATATAAAATACTTAGAAATCATTTTTAAAATAGGCAACATAGATTGAAATATAAAAAGTATCTGACATGGCATAGTTAGAAATGAGAAAAAAATTTCAGTTGAAAAATTACCATTTTTCAATACAGCAGAGGGACAAACCACCTTTTATTAAAGCTGTTAGATTCAGAGACTTGTATATTTCAATTTTGTGTAGGAGAAAGGAAAGGCATTCTTCTAGAAGGCACTAACTGGTTTAAATGTGCAAGCAGCTTCATAAAAGAATCATGTGCAAAGTACAGTCAGGAAGGCTGCCTGGGTCTCTCCATTCCTCACTCTGCTCCGCAGCCTGAGCTGCTGCTGAGGGAGCCATCAGGCGGCTGGTTTTCCCACTTCGCCTTCACGGGGCTCAGTCCACAGAGTCACAGATGTCCTTCACCTTCTGGTTGAAGTCTTCGGGTTGATCTGCATACACATAATGCCCTGCCCCAAGAATGGCCTGGGAAAGGGAAGGCAGTCAGAGGGTCAGTGGGTAAAGAGCATTTCATAAAACACAAATGACATAAGCCAAGACGCTTGGCAATGAAATGAGACCAGCTATATATAACTGAGATATAAAAGAACAAGCAACACTGTTCTGTAGCAATTAGCTATTATATATTTCCATCAAACAAAAAAATCTGAGAATAAAAAAAACAATATATTGACTCTCACTAAATTTTAATATGCAAAAAAAAAAAAATCTAAATTGACCACTAACGATAGGGCCGGCAGATGAACTGCACTGAGAAAGTGCTGCTTTGTGAGGCGGAGGTTGGTCAAGGTGCTATTGGGTCTGTTTCGCTTTCGGTCTCTCTCACCTCAAAGACACTCTGGCTTTAGGGACAGGAGAAGCCCCTAAGAAAGGCAATCTGCTGTCTGGACATGAAAATCTGTGTGGGTCTAACCCTATCCCCTTGACAAGTCATATCGGGTTTCTGACTGAGGCTGCAGTGAGTTATAGCTCAGATGTGAAAGCACAGGACGACCTGAAATGCCACTGAAGACAAAAATATATATACACAACGGACTTAAGCTACAACGGAAAACTCAAAATAAGCAACACACTTACTATTGTCTTCACGTACGAATGTGGTCGTAATGACTGGATGCTGGTGCCAGAATTGCCATCTATGCAGGATCGGGCGCCGTAGATCACCGAAACTGGAATGTCAGGGTGCATTTTACCAATTCGCTGCAGCATTGGCCTTTTTGCCCATCCATAAGGAATTGTCATATTTTTGAACGCTGTCTCACCACTTTAAGGAAAGAGAGAAAATCACATACATGACCTCTGGGGATGAGCATGTATCACGCTCCCGCCTCTATCGAAACAGACTCATATTCAGCTTCCCCACTTAAGAAGAAGCTCGTCTTAAATAGAAAATTATTTACTAGAAAGTGTAAAGAACAGACCCCACAGAAGATATATGCTTTCATCAGGTAAACAAGGATGCTTAAAACTCTAATTTATAAAAAAAAAGTCATATTCTAAATCAAAACATGTTTTTTCACTCTAACTTATTTCAAATGTAGAGGGTAGCTTTTCCACAGGTTCATGCAACCAGCTTTTTGCCTGTCATGGCAAAGCCAATACCAAAATAAGAAGAAATTCAGGTTAAGTATTCTTTGTGTAGTGTTTAAATTTTTAATTTTCTACATATTACGAAGTTTGACATCTTAAAAATACCCTTCTGGCTGGAGAGAATCTGTGAGTCCTGGAGCTAGCCAGTTCTCAGAAATGGCAAAGGACTCAACCAGGCACATGCCTTTGATATGCAAACTAACTGACCCAGAGCCTGCCTCTTCTGATGCCCACACACCCCAGGAGGCAATATTCCTTTGCCCCTGGGGCTATCATCCCGGGGCAAGAACCAGGCAACTAGAGACCAGCCTGTATCTCCTTGCCCATCGAAATTATTCAACTGGACAATGCCCAGCTGTTCACCCCGCCTTTCCTTTCCAGAGAACCCAATAAAGGCTCTCACCGGGGCTCTCCCTTTGCTCCCGTCTTCTGCCACCTGACCAAAATATGGTGCTTCCCTTGTGACCCCTTGGCATTCAGTGACCCTCCTTGCACCCTGCCCCATTCTCTAGGACCTGTGACTATAATAAACTCTGTTTTCTTGAGCCTCTCCTGTGTCTTCTCCTGTGGCCACACCTGGCTGACCCTCACATAAACGAACACAGAACACGTTCGAAATGGATCCGAAATGGATCCATTTTTACTGTCATTTCTTCATCTCTCGCAGTGCCAGGCATAATTCTGAACGGCCTTTTATGAAGAATTCAAGTTCACAAGAAAGGCTACATGGGCGAATATAACTGTTCTGAATGTGACTGAGTGAAGAATAAAACACTAAGACTATGGAGGAAAATCCATGATGTACCTGCGACAGACCGCTAAAAACGGTTGGAACACGTCAATACAGTGTGTAGACCTGATCCACCAGACCTGACTGCCCACGGGTCACAAAACATCAATCTTCTGAGGACCCCAAACGTCTCCAGCCTCCCTCACTCCTGACAATCTCTAACCTGCTTTATTAAAAAGACAGGCTACAGCTGCACCTCAGTAGCTTCCGTGGCCGCAATCTTTAATAAAACAGATGCACACATTCTTGGCCAGAAGTGAGGGGGGAGGGGGGAGAAGAAAGTGAGGGTGGCTGTCTCTGTATCTAGCCTCTCAGCCTTTCACCCACACCCCAGTCTTAGGAAGGGTGAGGAACCATGTCTATCTATGTTTTAAAGCATAAACCATGGCACACCTGTACTAGACTCATCTGAAGCACATGGCAAAGATGCAGCTGAGAACTGCTAAATCAGAGTCTTAGAAACAGGCCTCGGGAACCACTCTTCTGCCGAGCTCCCCGCAGTAATTCGGGTGCAGAAGGAAGCACGAGAACTGGAGTTCTCACCTTCATACTCCTTCTTGACCTTCTCCCTAGCAACTCTAGGGTCTTGTCTTTCAGGCTCCTCCTAGGTCATGATCTCCAGGCACTGCTTTCTCCACTGGCTCCTTACACCGAATATCCACAAGTCATATGTATTTTTAAAAATACCTTTGTTTGGCCCTCTAAACTATACTCTCTCCTTCTAATCACAATCAAAATACATACCGAATTCCGCTTCCCCTCCACCCACCCCACTTACTCAGCAGCATTTCTCATGCTGATCTATACGCATTTAAAGCTGCTCAGTAAAGAGAGCTGCAATGATCAAATGAACTTAAAAAATGCTGCAAAGCATCTCCCATGCACTTGAGAGATTTCATACTTTTTGGCAAAGGTTCTAAGGGGATCTATGGTACAGAAAACCAATGACTTCTGTTTAATCCAGCACTCCTTTTTTGGAGAACACACATACTCAGTTTGGGAATGCTGTTTTATTTGAAATCTTTATCTCTCGACTCTACCTACCTCCAGATGCCTAAGACCAAGGCTTCCTCAACTTACCCACAAGCACTTTCGGGCAAGAAAATATGTCTTGCTTTTTAATCTCCCATCAGAATGTCTTACATAGTAGGTACTCCATGAATAGATGAGTAAATTAAGCAGCATTAGTCATTTAACTACTTGTCCTTTTAAATTTAGTCATTTAACTACTGAGAATCTCCCAGTGTATTTACATATTTTCAAAAATGAAAAGTCTAAAACACAAGCACAGTACACTGAGAACGATAACCTTTACCTTGGAGTCTGCACATTACAGTGGTAGATGTATTCTGTCACAGTATCATCTTCAAACATCGAAGAATACTTTCGTTTGAAATCAGGCCGTAAACGTTGTACTAGACTTAAACCTATTTAACAGAAAAGGAATGTTTTAAATCACATGTATGTTTTAAATTATAATTAATGCATAGACTAACACAGAAAGTTTCAGTGTTTGCTTATATGAGTACTCTGATTACAAACGCATGTATTCAAATATGTATTTTAGGTATAAAAAAGCACATTCCTTGAAGCTGTTCTTAAGTTCCCTAAAGAAAGCTTAAAACAAGAATTAAAGAGTGGTTCATATTGACTTACAGATGTGCTTTAGTTCAAAAACATATGTTAGTTTTCTAAGACTTATTTTTGTAGGAAAATAAATTCTATTACACATGGCAGGTGAATAAAGCAGCTCATACAGAAAATTAACTTACTAGCTTGTATTTCTCCAAAAATTACAACATATTAGCATCTAAATGAAGCAAATTGGGATAGATAATTTATATTTATAAATATATATATTTATACACACACACACAAAATTTCTGTGAAAAAACAAATTCATTTTCTTCCTGGGACATCAGCAACACTCCCTGCTAAGGAAACCCACGTGGCTCCCATGTTTCCACTGAGTGACAGACAGCATGAGGCCCCAAAGGAAAGCGGGTGAAGAGCAGGAGCCTTTGGTCACTGTTTCCCTCTCTGGGGCCCCAGAGACGGGCCCATTTCCCTGTCTGCTGTCACTGCCTAGTACTCTAGCAAGGTCTTATTTCTTTAGTGGCCTTCCTTCCCGTTTCTGAAGGAGTTATACAGCTCCAGCAAGATTTTTATGATGCAGCTGATATTCTACATTACTACCCATCGCCACCGCCACGTGCAAGCAATAGTGGGAGGCACCCTCTCCCCACCATCCTGGTCTCCCAATTTCTTTCCATACTTTATTTTTCCCATGATTGCTACTTGTGTATCTGTGATCGAGTAAAATCACTGTCTATTTCTGGGCTCTACAGACTAAATGAAGCCGGAGGACCAGGCACTGCAGAGGGAGTGGCTCTGCTGTGGGTGGGAGGAAAGGGCTACGAGAGCACTGAGGGGGTGCAGTGCGGTCCCCAATTTAATCCCTGTGCCCTCTTTGATTCCTGCAGTCCCACTGCGGGATAGTCTCTCGATCTCACAGGGGTGGCACCAGGGCAAAGAGGGGCCAGGCCCAGGTAGATGAGAGCAGAATCATGGTCGCCTATGCTGCAGTCATTCTCACACCCTCACTCACCACCCCCAAGCCTCTCTTCTTTCTAACAGAACCTGATTCTTGTGTATCAATTAGGTGGTGACGTGCCAGGAAAGCGGGCCCCTAACTCCAGCCGCTGCGAACAGATCATGATTATCAGTCACAGAACTTTAATTTTTTTTTTTTTTTTTGCTGGTGGAAGAACTAGGGGTGGGCAGAAACATAAAGAGAGGTGTCTCTTAGAACCTTTGAAGACAGACTTTCTTCCCTGACAAAGAGAAGGCCATTTTCTGTGCTCCCCGTGCTTGCTCAGAGTGCTGCTTTGTAGGGTGATGCTTCCTGCCATAGCAACCATCAAACAACTGTGAGAAAAAAGGTCAAGAGAACGACAGTCCCAGGTCCAAACCCTAACATCGGTGAGCTAGATACTAAGACAAATGCTAAACCCATCTGCCTTCAGACTGCTTGTTAAGGAAATAAGAAAAGGCCTTATGGTTTAAGCCACTTAGGTGTGCAGTTACTTGCAGCTAACAGCACTCCTAACTGATACAAGTTATAAGAGTGTAAGGCAGAGGTCCAGGCCATCATTATCTGTGACAACGAGGGAAGGCGATTCCCTTGGCCTTGGGACTGAAACAGAGTTCCGAGTCAAATGAACTTACATCAGAGACCAAACAGCAGTACCTCCAAATATAATCAGAAACACAAAACAGGAGTCCCTGAAATCACTGTGGCAAAGGATGACTTTACCTTCTTAACAATGACATGATAGAGCAAGAAAGGGATCTATGAGCACGATGATGCCTGTTATCCCCACTGTCCATCCGGTCAGGTTTGTCATTTGCAGCTGGATATCATCAATAGGACAAATAGTCTCTAATGCTCACCGACAGGGCAACGTGGCACTTGTCTCCAGGCCCTGGGCTGACTGACCTCACCCTCAGCACTCCCCACCTTCTCAGCTTGTTAATTATTGTTAATCATAGGTAATGTTTACAATACAGAGAGAAGAGCCTGGGTTCATTCCTCTTTACCCACAGACTGGCACTCTTCAGACGGGGAGGAGAAAAAGTAAGGTTCAGTTTTTTTGGTTGCTTGTTTTTAAGATTTTCACTAACAATAGTGATCAGTCGATACTCCTCTACTGCCAATCTGTAAACATTCTGCTTTCCTAGGATGCGGACGCGAGAACTCACCAAAGGGTCCTGCGATCCTGAGGCCGGCTAAAGGGTTGAAGGGAGTCAGTGCTGCCCCCAGGGCTCGGATCCAAACTGGAATTGGTCTGTCTTGATCGGCAAGGTCTGGTCGCTCAGGAAAACCCCAGGGCTCCACTAAAATGAGATGACTAACCCTGTGGGGGAAACAGCAGGTTTAAGTTCATCTGGCAAATTCACCCGAAGACTCTCCAGAATTGACACAATTTATGACGTAAAGACAGAATGAACCACCCTCCAAAACCTTCATGTTAAAGAGAAGACTGATGGCTGGACAGGTCACATGTAAACTGAGATCTCGTAGGATTTCGAGGTGTATGGTAGAAAAAAGGCTTTGTTTTTTCATATATCTAAGGTATATGATAACTGTGTGACCACTCTTGAGAAATGGCATTTGTTGTTGTTGCTGTTTAAACTACACTCGGGCAGATGATACCGATCACTGGCCACACAGGAAAACCCAATAGTTCCATCTATCTCAAGGTCGACACTGCAGAAATGACTGAAGATTAATATTACACTCAAAATCCCCCAGACACCAACCATAGCTAGCTTCTATGAACTAACCATTCTAAAAATTTAAAAGGTGTTAGGACTTTAGATGGGCTCAAATGGACTTTAAATGGGCTTTTCACAAACATAAGAATAATGTAAATGACACGGGCTGAAAACATGTCTCCTAGTTTTAGATTCTAGCTTGATGAACGGGAACACATCCACCATACCCATGACGTTGGGTTAAAACTGGCCTTAGATTCTGTTCTTAATTTCTTCCTAATTTTTTTTTTCTTACTGACCAAAGAGCTAGAAAATCTTCAGCCTAATCTCTAAACATAAGTATAAAACTATTTCACATCGCTAATAGTTTACATTTTTCTATCTAATGAAACTGCTTCCTGATGAGAGAAAGCCCGAACCATCAGCAGTGCTTGCATGAGGCTGCATCATGGTGTTACATACGATACATCATGAGGATCCTGCACAAGGCATGAAGGTTCTCCTGACACAAAATGGTATTCAACAAGATGATCTCCAAACGGCCAACAAATGCCAGCAAAACTCTCCAGGGATGAACTGACAATGACTCTAAAGTCCCTTTCCTAAGTCACAATTGAAATAGAAAGGTAAAGAAATGAGAACATGGGCATTGAAGGCTATTATTCCCGACATAAAACGTTTTATTATTTTTGCCAGCTACGATAAGGTTGAGTTAGTAACGAGCCCTTTGCTTTGACTGCATTTTCTCAAACAGAAAGCTTCAGAGCACAAAACCAGAGCACAGAGCTCTAAAGGCCCTTGGAGAATACTCAGTCCAAACTTTCATCTCACAGAAGAGGAGGAAGCTGAGATGCAGCATGCAGCCTGCTCCAGGACATAAAGCTAGTTAAACAAGAACGCGGACTAAAACCCACATCTCCTGACTCCAGCACACAAACAGATGCCAAGCCATCCAGCAGAAGGCTCTCTCTCTCCGAAGAATAGGCCAAGCGACGTAAAATAAACATATTAGTAAAAGTAAAGTTTAACTTTAATCGACATTGTGCCCTAGATTTCATAGCATCAAGACTACATTGTAGAATGTAACTATGAATCTGCTTGGGGGTGAGGGATACATGAGATTCCCATAGACCGAGTGCCTTTACCGCTTACAAGCTGCATGAGGCTATTATCTAACAGTGTAAGGGAGGGGAACAGAAATGAGTTTGTTTTGTTTTGATGGCTTACGTACATTTTATTGGTTTTCTTTCAGAATGTTTTGTTTTTTATGGCAGAGACTGTCTCTAATTTTTGACTTCCTCCCAAATTCCTCTTATTTAAGCGCACATTGAGAATTGAGGAAGGGGGTGGGGGTGGCATGTCAGAGGTAGGAGTAGAATTTATGAAACAGCCACCTAGTTGAAAGCAGCAGTCATGTTAGGAAACAGCTAGCATTATTCACTATTGACTTACCTCCTAAAAAGAAAAAATAAACTCCTTAAAACATACTGTATTCTAAAAGATGATTAAAATTTTGTTATAAATTTGTTATAGGATTTTGCCCAGTCTGCTCTAGGCTCTTAGTGATCTGCTAACCCAAGGGGAAGGAAAAAGGAAAACTTGAGAGGGCGGGAAAGTCTCATCTAGCTCTAGCTGAGCGATTATTTTTGTCTTTGCCTTAGTTTTGGCTTGCCTTATTAAATATGGATCTTCGAAATAACATCCTTAGGTAAAAATGACAATTTAACAAATTATGCAAAGTATATACACTAGAGCGGATGACTTTTTTTTTGAAAGGGAGTAAATTGCCCTAAAAATTGTTCAATTCATGGCTATGGTAGGTGCTCAGTAAACATTTGAAATATTACATTTTTCCATGTTTCCTCTTGGCCTTTGCCTATGAAGATATACAAACTTTCTAAAGTATAATCAGGGTAAGAATGGGAGTTAGTCTGGTCTGGATTTTCAAGTCCCTGAGATGACATTAGAACATCACAGTTATTTCTTATAGTAATCTCACACGTCGTTACTAAGTGTAGTAGTACAATCCATTTTGACAGCCAGAGTCTAAAGCTGTATAATTTGGAATAGAAAAGCATATAACAAGCATGAGTATCATTCCATAAAACTGCTTCTCTTTCTCTCTCTCTTGCTCTCATGCGTGCACACATGCATGCGTGCGTGCTCTCTCTCTCTCTTTCTCTCTCTCTCTCTCTCACACACACACACACACACACACACACACACACACAAATCCTTACTGGAGGTATGGTCAAAACATTTTGAAAACAATTTTTAAAAGCTCTGCAACAATGTCTAAACTGGAGTTATATATTACCTGCTTCCATTATAGGTAAAAGACTCAGAAAATAACAGGGCTTATTTTCAGTTGTAAGAATTTTAAATGAGATAGACCATGCAAAACACCTTAGGCGGTGGCTACTACATAATAAATATCAAGTAAATATTAGCTAGTTGTAGCAGTAAAAATAGGGCGACTACTAGAGAAGAATTTATCCCAGGGAGCATGGGAGACAGTGGCTGGGACCACGTGAGCAGCAAGTAATTTAACTTTTATCGCTCAGGAAAGCCTGATCACAGGTTTTAGCTCACAGGTTATTATAACCTTGTACTAGACCAAGTAACCTATCTGCTCACCTCCTTTTCTAGGGAAAAGATCATCTCTTTTGATAGAAGTTATTTGGTTTTAATGAATATTTAAACTACTAGAATCATCCAGACCCTAACCTCTAATGTTCCATAGAGGATAGCCTGATGGGACTATAAATTCACATCTATGATTAACAGATGGGTCTAGACAGACAGCGTATGTGAGTCACCTATCAGACATCTTTGTCAAAAATTAGAGGCTCATTCAACCTACAGGAAAAACAAAAAGAACCAGTAGAGCAGGAACAAGAGAAGAGCCCATCAGTTTCAAACACACAGAGGCGCTCCTCTCCAGGTTAGCCTGTGGCGCAGGTCTCGAGGTGGGAGGCGGTACGCAGATGACAGCATGAAGGGCAGAGCGGTGGACACGCAACAGCTGACACACCAGGACAGCTGAGTCTAAACACTAACAAGGCCCATAAACCTGACTTTCACATGTTTTAAGTCCAACCACCAGCCAGAAATACAAGAAGGTCAGACTCAGAACCAAAATGCTCAAGGGAGCTTACAGGACCTATTTATGGAGCACGGAAAGGGAGGAAACAGGACCAGAAAGAATTCTAGTCAGTGCACGAATGAGGGTGGAGATGGAGTCGGCCCAAGGCCACCGTGGGGAGGCGGCAGGTGCGACTTCAGATCAAGCAGAACAGCCTTCCTTCTCAACAGGGGCCAACGAGAGATGCTCAGCCCAGCTCTGCAGAGTCAGGAGGCAGAGCCAGGAGAAGTCAAAGGTCAGCTGATCCGGAAAACTTTTAGGAGAGAAGACCAGCTGTAACCTACTCTCCTGTAACAAGGAATGAGTATCTTGGCTAAACACTCTCTAAAGTAATAAAACTTACCTAGGGCCCTTTTCCTTAGTCTAGAACAAACACTTATAAAACGCAGACAGTGTTTGTACAGGGACTGAGCAGCTGGAGCCTGAAGGAATGCAACATTAAAAGAAAAAAACAGCACGTGCATAAAAGAAAGGGGAAGGCGTCTCTGGCTGCCACTGCTGGCTTACCCTGCTCTCCCTCCATGCCCACCATACGGTGGTCAGACACTGCTTGATGGAGAAGGCTTTACAGAATGGCAGCCCAACACCTTGCACAGTGAGTGGCCCTGTGACACAGCACACTAATCTACAAGTGAGATTACGGACGGCACCTCTAGTTGTCACAGGTCGTGGCAAGAGGACTGAATGAACTAAGGGGTTGTGCCCCCATCTGGAGTACTCTATTAGCCAGTTTGTGACTTCTCTGCCCATCAGTCACATGGCTTTCCAGAATGGCTGAGGCATCCACCTAGCAGGGGGCCTTTGCAATTTCTGTCCCCATGGCCTGGAACGCTCTCCTGCCACTCCCTTTTGAGAGATCAACCTCAGCTCAAATTGCACTTCTTTAGGGAACCATACTGGACCTCCACACTGGGTCAGGTGTTCATCAACAGTTCTCACAGAACTCCCACCTCCCCTTCACAGCCCACATCACAGCTGTCACGCTACGCACATGGTTATTTAACTTGTGTCTCTTTCCTCAAGACACTGTAAGCCTTACAAGTACCTAAAGTCACTGAACATTATTCAAACACAACCAAACTGCTGGAATATAATGTTAGAGTATTTTATTCATCACCAGTATTTCCAAGAAGGAATCATCCAGGTACTTTCACAAAAAGCATCACAATTGCTGAATACTCAGTTTTTCATCAATCGCAAGAATCTAGAAGGAAATATGGGGTCACTGCCACAAGTTAGGCTATGAAACAACTTTTATAGACAGAGCCACTCATGTGCTCATAGAGATGAAGCACCCGGCTGACCTAATGGACCAAAACTAGAAAAAAACTGGGTCAGTTTTTATTTGTTCTCTGTCAGAAGAATCCTTCCTAAACAAGTCCATTAACCTAGGCACTTTTACTCTTCTCCTCAAACTGCTCTAAAAAACAAAGAACGGAAGAATGGGGAGGCCCATAAAGGATAAAGACAGAAACAGGTAGAAATTAGGACACTAAGTCCCAACAAGTAAAATGTTATCTTTGTGTTGTTTTTCCCTCCATGCATAGAAACAACAGAAATTATGGAATTATGTTTTCCTTAAGAAAACATTATATTTGTTATACCTGAGGAGCCAAAGGAAAAAAGTAACATTATCAAAGTCCATTAAGAGAAAAAGAGAGAGAGAGAGAAAGAAAGAAAAGATGCACAGTGAGTGAAGGAAATTAACTGAGTCTCATTTGGTCTCCATTTTACCCCTTCTCCCCATCCTCTTGCTCGGATCCCCTAGCCCCACAATGCAAAGATTTGAAATGCAAAGATTTATGTTAATCTCACGACAGAATAAAAACAGTACTTGTGGGGGAGGTTACCCATCGGAAGGGCAGGGATCTGTACCTTCTCAATTTTATGGTAACCCCAAAACTACCCCCTTCTCAAATAAAAATCTTAAAAAAAAAAAAAAGAGGTATTTGGATCAAGTGAAAGTTGGATAAATGGCATTTAGAGTATGTCATTCCATACTTGTTTAGTTGACACTAGTAAAAGATAAACTCAAACATATTAAAAATTTTAAGAGTTTGAGCAAAAAAAGGTTCGAATTGGGCAGCGCTAAACCAGAGGTGGTTAGGAGTATCCCGTCGACAGAAGCCAGGGAAAGGTCTAGCGGTTTGTGATTTGTTGTCCTTAGGCTTGGATTACGTAATCGTAATCTGGAGGCGTTGACAGGCTCAGACTCGTTTTGTTTCCGTAGGCCTCGGCATCACAGCCACATCAGTCTAGCGGCCTCCTTGTTTCATTCATTCAACACTGGACACCCACTGGGTGCCATACAGTGTTCTGAACTGAATTTCCTTCAGGATTTCAGATATCTGAAAATACAGAGAACCTCTGTTTCAAAGTTAACTTGTGTGTAATAATTTAAGTTATGCAGCTAAGAATATAGGCTTGAATATTCAAAATGTTCTGTAGAGTCTGGTAGCAGTCAGCCAGTTGAAACACGTGAATTGTTTCAAGCACTCTCATAGTCAGCCACTGCTAATACTGAGTGGTTCTTGGTCCTGACACAGTACTTTATTTCTATCCTTAGAAACAAAAATTCAAAACTCATTTTCTATAAGTGATGTGAATCCAAAGCCGGGATCACTGGCTTTGTTTTAGATACTAGTTCTCTCTCCCATGTCATTCAAAATATGTTGCTATTCTCTCTTATAGATGGTTTGTAAAGTGTTCATTACCTTCTGTATCAACAACCCCATTTCTTTTCATAACTGCAAATGAAAATCTCACCAACTGTCCTAAATAACAGATAGCCATGAAGGGTCAAGATGCTAAGATTTAGGGGTTTCATGACCAGAGTCTGGCCCACAGAGTCCCATGTCATATCTTCTAGGGACAAATACCACAGGACAGAAGTAATAAACACCTGATAAGAAAACAAAGAAAGCCCTACCTCTATTACATCTGTCCTGTGGTATCCAGAAAAGTATCCACTTCCTTCTCTTACTTTCGCCACAAATACAGGTAGGTGTTTGTCACTGAGAGTAGGACACAATTGAAGACAGTACCCCGAAAAGGCCAACCAGCAGAAGAGAATCTGGGTTTCGTTTGAAAGAACAGGTCTGCCAGCTGACAAGATTATCATCCACTAGCACACATAGGACTGCAAACTCTCCAGAAGAATCAAGCGTAAATGCTTAGGTTTAGACAAAGAATCTGAGGAGAAAACGCTGGCTGTTCCAGAGAAGAAAAGCTCAGGTACACGGGGCTGCTCCTCCATATATCAAATTCTGTACAGACAGCACACCTGGAGTTAGGCTGTGGGCAGCCTCACAGGCGCATACGTGCACTCTGAAAATGCCAGCAGTCCCTGTCTCAGCAGCAGGCCTCAATATCACAGCTGGTTGCAATTTTGGATTTAAAACTTAGTCCAACGGAAAAATACACTGGCAACACAAATGTGTTTATCTTTTTGTTTCTTTCCAAAAGATGAAAAAAAAAAAACCAAGAATGAGCTTTTCTTCTATCTTCTTAGCACTTTTATGTGACCTCCCCTCAGAACAGCAACATAAATAACAGGAAACAGCACAAGCAAAAGTACAGAAAGGAGATGCTACAGAGATTCTGAAACAGACAACAATTCAAGGACTCCGGAAAATAATTCTAGAAGAATAAAAGTCAAGGCACAATATTATTAAACACCCTGCAAGATACCCTATGCAGGTATATTTTCCTAAAGCTTAGAGGTTAAGCGATCTGCTAAGCCAAAAGACAGCACTAGCCCTAGGTCTTCTAATTTCTAACCTTCCAGTCTCCTATTACAGCTTACTATAACCTGGAAAAGGTCAGCAAAACACTTTCTGGATTCAAAGTCTAATGACAATAATAATAAGCATTACCAAAACCATTTTTACTTGTGGCTTAAATTGTATGCATTTTGACAAAATAGAAAAGTCCTTTCTCAAGCTTTCTATCAACGTGTAATAGGAAAATCTGACATCATTATTTCAGCTACTAAATTGGCCATTGGTTGTGACTATTTGGTCTACAGGGTCCTTTAGGAGAACGTCTTATAAAGCTCGGATACCAACCACCACCAAAGATGGGAACGAGAGACCAGCATTGGGCGCCTCTCTTCTGCCACCCTCACTTACCTTGAAGGGTACTTTAGTGAGTAAGCAGTGGCCAAGAACCCACCGAGGTTGTGTCCGAGCAAGATCATTTTGTTCAATCCCAGGGCACATCTCCACTCTTCGATCGACTCCACAAACTGGTTCTCTACTTCTTCCGCATCGTTGTCAAACCTGGGTCTACTACTTCGTCCGAAGCCCAACAGGTCAAAAGCATAGACGGGTCTATTGGTGCAAAGATCTCCAAAATTTAGTGCCCAGAGTCCAAGACCTCCTCCGAAACCGTGGAGGAGGACAAGCGGAGTCTTATTTGAAATACCGTGAGAACACTTCAGTGTCCATATTTTATTTCCATTAGATATTCGAACAGGTTCTTTTTTGTATGTGCAGGGGACACCTAATAAAAACAGAAAGCGAAATTTTGCTTAGGCTTCACGACTTCTGAGAAAGGGGAGTTTCTTAGAGCAATCAGAAACTAATAATCTGGAAATCATCTGGTGCTCATTCAGATGATTTTAGCCTTTATTATGTCATCTCTAAAAATATACATAAACATTTCACTGAAGCACGTAATTCTTAACCATATTTTACATTTAAGTGGGAAGATCCATTTCAGACAAGTCTGAAGTACCTGTGGCCAAGGTCTTTGGCAAGTCATGTTAGCTCTTTGGACATCTATGAAATGAAGGTATCACACTGTGGAACTGGAGAGGAACTCAGTGTTCACTGGATCCACTAGTTCTGACAACAACAACAAAAGAATGCCATCTTGAATCTGTCTAACGTGTTAAGATTAAGCATTGAAGACTGAAGTTCAGACTCAAAGAAACATTTTTCCCTAAAAAGTAAATCATTAGAGAGTCTAGCCAGGGGTTTGTCAACTTTATTAATCTTCTCAAAGAATGAGCTTTTCGTTGCATTTATTTTTTTCTATTCTTTTCTCAATTTCATTTAATTCTGTTCTATTTCTAATTATGTCCTTCATTTATTCTTATTTTCCTAGTTTGTTTATTTGGGCTCTTTCTTGTATTTTGAGACAGGTCTATAATAATATGAACTTTCCTTTTATTACCGCTTTTGCTGTGTCTCTCAGATTTTGATATGTTTCTATGTATCTCTTGATCTCTTTTTATTAAAGATGTGGTATGCATACATACAATAGAATATTACTTAGCTATAAGGAAAGATGAAAATTGGTATTTGCAACAACATGGGTAGATCTCGAGATAATCATGCTAAGTGAAATAAGATAGAAAAAGTTGAATACCACATGATATCTCATATGTGGGATATAAATCTAAAAGCAACAAACAAACATGACAAACAAACAGAGACTCATGGACATGAACAGTGGATTGGTGGTTTCCAGAGGGCAGAGGGGGATGGGGTGATAGGGGTAAAAAGGGATCAAATATTTGGTGGCAGAAGGATCTCTAAGTATGGGTGGTGAAGACACAATGCAATATATATACAACCTACTGTTGAATTATACACTTGAAACTTTTTGGATTGTGATGATCAATGTCACCCCAATAATTTTTCATTTAAAAAAGTAAATCATGAATTTAGGGAAAGATTAACAGTATCTCTATTAAACATGTAACTGAAATTTTAAGTCACTTCAGAGTTAAGTAGTAAAAAGGCGACAGAGTATGGTAGGAACTCAGCAGGAGGCACCAAGTAGTGAGTTCAAGTTTAACAATCTCTACAAAATGCAAATGATCACAATTTTGTAAAAACTCTTAACTGGCCTTCAATGATGTGGGACTAAATACCTTAAATTTCCCCCAAAAGAGCCTAAGATGAAACTAATTTGAAATTCATTTACATTATCAACTGAATAGCTATACTTTGGAGGTACCCCTTACTTATTTGTGTGTATTCATCAACAGTGGACAAACGCTGAAGAACCAGGAGTTTCTGCTCTTTAGTGAAAGACATAATCTCAGGTTTTGCACGCACAGAATGGCAGCAGAGAAAACGCAGCATTCATTAGGGTATGAGCTGAGCCTGTGTCCCCGAGTCAGGGGGAATGCCGCCAGTTTTGAAGAGACAACCCTGCACTGATGCCAAACCGAACCACATCAGCATTTGGAACACCGATGTCTGCACGTTCCTAAAGAGCCCATCTGTGGCCTCCATCTGAGAGCTCACTCCACTTGCGTTCACATCTGATATGGACCAGGGGCCAATTCTTACTCCTATTTGCATCCTTAGAACTTGGCAGCAGGGACTCAGTATGTTTGTTAAATGCATGAACTGAGGATCTAGCACCCTTTTTCATCTCCTGTCAAGAATTTTGTGTGTTTGTTTCTGAACCCTTGATGAGAAAAAAATATAATACCAAACTCAAGAACACTGTTTGGTGTGTCACTAGGTCAAGGTTTGGGGATACTTGTGACAGAACTAGCAAACAGGACATACATAAACGAAGGTATGCAGAGTCACAGGATGAAAAGCTGCTGCATGGCATGATTACGTCCCGCTTTCCTCATCAGTCAGCACCCTGCTGGAGATCCCCCCACTGCTGGATGTCAGGCACCCAGACTCTGGGCAAGGAAGGAGGAGGGGTGACCTCCAACACGTGGAGCAGCACGTGGAGCATCTTCCTCAGAAGGTTCTCATCATGCTCATGTCCCTGAGTCAGCCCTTTTGGCACCTTGATCAGAAGCAAGGTATCAGCCACCTTGAAGCGCCACCCACTCCACCATGGGGATAAGACATGTCATGAACATGTAATATTAAGTTAGCCTTGAACTCCACAGGGCGATGTGGATCTAGGTGGCCTAGAGGCACAGGGGCAAGCCACAGGCCATGTGCCACACATTCAAGTTTGGCTGCTTATAAGTATTTTATTTTAGTAAACCACAGTGACAACTGTCTTAGCTTTGTAGAGAACAAGATTACTCAAGTATACAAAGTGAGTAGAAATTTATTTTCATGCTAAAAAAATCCAGGTCCAGGTAAGTTGACTAATTATCCCTTCCTATTGATATATCCAGGTAAGGTCACTTATCACTGAATCATTCTAATGCACAAACAAGAAAATTCATTTGTGGCAGAGAGGATGAAAAACAGTCATGGACAAACATCTGCACATACATACATGATAATCATGTATGTGAACCACACTGCTTAATCCACTCTTCTAATTTGCATCAGCAGAACAAAACTGCACAATAAACACTATTAAAAGTATACCCACAGAATCCTGGGAACACCCTAACAATGCGAGTTTGGGTAAATTTCAGTGCCCATAACAACCCAAAATAAGGTTTCTGTACCACTATAAATGGAGAATTAAAGAATCCCAGAACAGTAGAACCAGAAGAATTCTAAGGATCCTTCGTTTTATAGGTAAATATAGGAAGCTGAGAACAGTGTCTTGCCCAAGATCCTATAACAACCTGATTGCAGATCTGGGCCTAGACCAGGTTACCTTGTTCTGGTCCAGAATGTGTTTCTCTCTACAAGGCTACCTGCTCCGGAATACCTCCAGCCTGTTCTCAGAGTACAGTCTGGGGACCTCTGGGGAATCCCCGAAACCTTTCTTAAGAGAGCGACAAGGTCAAAACTGTTTTCATAACAATACCAAGACTTTATTTGCCTTCTCACTCTCATTCTTTGATGGGTGTACAGTGGAGTTTTCCAGAGATCATAAAGTATGTGACTACCAACAACCAAATACAAAAGGAAATATGAGAATGTAACTGCCTTATGCTAAGCCAAACATTAAAGAGATTTGCAAACATGTAAAGAGTGCTACTCTTCTCACTACATTTCTGTTTGGAAACTAGTTTTAGAAAACATGTTATTTGTTTTAACCTATAATAGGTTTATTACTATTATTTAAACATAAATTAACGTATTTTAAATTATTTGGTTTAAATTTCTAATATGGTAAATTTTGATAACTATAACCTATACACAAAGCTCCTAAGGGTCCTACTGATTTACGAGTACAACAGGGACCCAAGACCCGATGTTTGAGAACCTCTCCACATTGATACACTTGATGACATGGAAAAGAAAAAAAAGTTCTTTTGTCAAAAAGTAACACATCACTGAATCTTATCTTTGGTTTCAGGACAATGCAAGTATTGGACCTATTTTAGCAAATAGCTCAGTTAACTTACAAGACAAAAACCTTACATTTTAAAATTTTCTCTTCAGCTTCTTTAAGGTGTGATGTAGACGAAGGGCACCATGTGGGAAGCCAACCAGTTAGCCATCCTGACCTAGAGCATCAAAACAAAATACAAATAGGTGAGATAATGTTCTTCTCAACTCCCCACTGGTACACGAAGAGAAGGAAAGCAGAATAGGGAACATACTGCCTGCATTATGGTGAAGCTATATGTGACAAAATTCACCTGACAGGCACAAAGCATTGTGGTAAAGTACTGGGATTAAGATACTCAACTTCAGCCTGTGAACTAGCACGTGGATATCAAAGTCCATCTTCTCTTAGTGGACAGGCAGATTCCAAATAATCAAGCAGAGATTAAAAATGGGCAGAACAAGAAAAGGCAACAAAGGCGGTACCCCACCCCCAACTGAGAGACAGCCTCTTACCAAGGTGGAAGTGCAAACAAGTTAAAGACCATGAGTATTCATTACAATGGGAGGTTCATAGCGGGTATAAAATGTACCTGCTATGAGGGTTGAGAGAAATTTTATTAAAATGTGAGATTATTTTTATAAAAAGCCTTCACATCTCATAATTACAGTTAGAATACACCCCTAATACAAATGCAGGGAACTGGCCCATGTACAATCTGCCTAGGGTGACCTGGTTAACTGTTAATGGAAAATCTTTGAGTTCCGGCAAACAGTAGATGAAAAGAATGACCCAGGCATTTGGCAGGAGACAGCTGAACAAAGAGAAAAAGGAAATAAGCCTGAGACTGCAGGGGAGGAAAGGTGTGGGGAGGCTGGAACTGACACGCTTTGCTAATAGCTATTATATTAGCTTTGCTAATAGCTCACCAGAAAGAGCACGAGCCTTGAACTCCTAGCCTGGCATCAGTGGACCACGGCTTATTGTAATAGCCTGAGATAAGGGAGCGCTTCAGCAGCCACATGACAGCAAGGGTTCCAGTTCCTGACCAGTATGATTTAAAGTGAGAACTGTCTGATGAATGAATTAGAGGAGGAAGAGAGACCAACTACTTCAGATTCCAGGAGAGAGGTATGGGCCTGAACCAAGGCTTTGGCAAAAGAAATGAAGATAGAAGATGAGGCCAGAGGAATATTTAAAATAAAGCAGGCTAAAGTGCACAAACTTAAAACTAGATGATAAAGAAGCTCTGAAGAGCTAATGCACAGCACAGTGATTACAGTAAAAAATTCTGTATTTTATACTTCAAATTGCCATGAGACTAGATCGTAAATGTTCTCGTTCATAAAAAAAGAAACTATAATTATGTGACATGATAGAGATGTTAGCTAAAGCTCTGGGTGGTAATCACATCGATATATAAATGTAGCAAATCAACATGTTGCACACCTTACTTATACAATGTTACAGTCAATTATATCTCAATTAAAAATTAAAAGAGAAAAATCAAATAGAGGAAACAGGGGGCTCAACAACTATAATATATGACAGAATTACTCCACTCCACAAGTATTTACTGAGCACTTACTATCCGTGAGGAACTACTCTAAACACGGGGGACATATAAGCCACCAAACAGAAGTATGAGTGATCAGGGAGTTGCTTTTGAGCTTGGCCTTCATAGACAAATAGGATTATTTCAAAGGTGAAGTAGGGGTTCAGGCACCTCCAGTGAAGGAAAGGGCATGAGTTCATGACACAGGAAGTGCATGATGTGTGTACTGAGATAACAAGCTTATTGTTTCAATAGCTGCTGTAACAAATTACCACAACCCTGGTGGCGTAAAACAATGGAAATTTATTCTGTTGCAGTTCTGGAGACCAGAAGTCTGAAATCAGCATCACTACACTGAAATGAAGGTGTCAGCCAGGGTCATGTTCGTAACAGAGGCTCTAGGGGAAAATCCATTCCTTGCCTCCTCTGGGCTCTGGTGGCTGCTGGCACTCCTTACCCTGTGGCAGGGTCACTCCAGCTGTCCGTGTCCATTACCACATTGCCTTCTCTCTTCTGAGCGCCTTCCCGGCTTCAGCCTGTCTGTAATCCCCCTCTGTCTTTCACTTGTGAGAACGCTAGTGTTGCGTTCAGGACCCACCCAGGTAATCCAGACTGGCTCGCAATTCTTAACTATCAGTTAAAAGTCTGCAAATTTTTTGCCATATAAAGTTAACATTCACAGGTTCCAGGGATAAGAACATGGACATATCTTTGGAGACCATTATCTCTGGGACCACTACCACAAATATAAAGCATGGAGTGTGTTCCAAGATAAAATATGTAGAAACATTCAATAAATGGTAGTTGACATTATACTGATGATACTAATTTACTAAAATGATGTGCCATTAATTAAGAAGTAATTCCTGAAGTGAGAGTTTAACTAGGGTTCAGAAGGAGTTCAAAAATAGGAAATGACAGTTGTGATTTTGCAGCACACCTTATCTCAAAGATAAGGCTACTTCCAGTTGACCTACAATGGGAAACTCAGCCTTTCTCCAGCCTTTACTTGATACTCTAGTATCACTTTTGTCACTTCTTAATTCTCTCTCTGTTCTCTAACTATAAATATTCCCTGTTCTCTTGCTTTTTGGCTCTGAATATCCTTTAAGTATGTATCTCCCCTTCCTTTCATGATTCAGTACACCTCTTACCAATCTCAGATTAGATTTCACTTCCCCTTTCATTTACCCAAAAAGGATTAGATCATGGTGGCAAAATGGTATGTTATACTCAAGCTTTATATTCTTCTCCAGTTGTGTTATATTATGAAGTTCTTATTTATTCATCAGTATCGTTACTCAACTGTAAGATCCCGAGGGAAAGGACTTTGTGCCCACCAATGCCTTCTCAGTTTCTATGCCAATACCTAACATGTTAATACACTGATGATAGAAGTGAAAAAATGTTATTGCCCCATCAGAAATGCACCTGTTGCAGTGAATTATAAGTGGCTCACTTGAGTAATAAGAGAATTTTCTGGGGTGATCATGAAGTTCTCTATCTTAAGAGGTGAGTGGATGACACAGATGTATGCATATGTCAAATTTCAACACATGAACACTTAAAATGTAAGGATTTCATAATAAAATTTTATACCAGAAAAAAGTAAAACAGGTTGGATTTGATAACTGGTTAAGAAGGTATAATAGAAGATTCCTAGGCTTCTCTGTTAGATGCCACTAAAAAAGACAGAGAATAGTTGTGAGTAGAAAAATGTGTTAAGTTTTGGATGAGTTGATCCAGCATTGAGTTTTTTCTAAGCTTTGTAGGCTTATCCTACTACATCTCCCTCCCCTGCAGAATTTCTCTGGGCATTATGTATAACAGGCACTCAGAAATGTTTGCTGAATGATTAAGTCACTCACAATCCAGGGTACCCTCAGTCCAAGTTATCCCTACTTCACAGACATGAAAACTGAAGCCCAGAAATGTTAAGCACCAGGTCCATGAGTATACAGCTAGTAAGTGACACAAGTAAAGATTTCAGTTGAAAGCCCTTTTTCCTCAGGTGACTACCTTCCTTAAAATATATGAGGAGCTGTCATTACCTACAGGATAAAGTCACATTCCTTAGACTTGCACAGAACAGAAGATACATAACAGCCTACATTATAATGAGGCTCTCTGTTAGTGTTCTCTGCTGCCAATTTCAAACCTTCTGCATTAACAGATAAAACCACTAGGCACCCCCTACAAATATTATATATAAATTACCAAAGTTTTATACACATTAATATAAAACATTATTAATATTATCTACTTGTAAATATATAAAACCATTTAGAAATTATCAAAAAAATAATTAAAAGCTTTACCAATGAATTTTTCAATTCATTCAATAATTTTTCAATTTCTGGGAAAAAGTTGTTAACAAGCAATGAAAAGAATCTCATTATCTTTAGAGCTTAAAAATTTTTAAGTAAACCATTATTGAGCTGAAGCTCTTGGTCCCTGACCAAGAATAGTCATCATTCTATGTTTGGTCACAAAAATATGAGCTGGTACCAAGAAGTTAGTTACAACTCAACCTCATCAATTTTCTTAAATATGCCTCAAATCATACCACAGTTCTCTGCCAGAGAGGATCAGAGGTCAATACACACACACACGAAAAAGAAAATTAAAGTGAAATGAACTATACTCTACTACTGCTCCAAATGACATCATAGACATGTTGGGAAAAACAAACTCACAATTTTTACTGTCTTTTTCTTTAAAAACAATTACATTCTCTGAATACCTACAATACACAAGGTACCAGAGTTTAAAATGTTATGTGCCAGCCTATAATAAAGGAATTATGTCTACCTCTTATCACAAAACCAACTTTCAAAGGATTAGATGTCTTTTCTGTGCATTTTGCCTCTTAGTGATGGGCTTAACTCTTAGAGAAGAGGCAAAACAATTTTTTTTTTTTTTTTTACGTTTGCAAGTCTAGTGCATTATGTTAAAAATTAGGGCTCTTCAACCACAAGAGTCACTAACGTCCCTCAGGTTTTCAGGACAATCTTTTCATAAAAGCATCAATTTGTTTTAAAGTAAAATTTTTCTAAAGTATATTTAAACAGAAAAATCTATATGTAACAAAACATAGTAAAATATTTTATTTTCTTAGGACCAGTAAAGATACCTCTCTATTCCTAAGTCCTGGTGTTTCTGTCCACTTTTGCCTTTACCAGATGATAACATGTTTTCTAGAAACTGTCTTGTACTTCTTTTGTAGAGATAATCTACAGGATTGAGCATTATGCACATAATTGGCTCAAAGAAACATTTCTAAAGAGGAAAAAGCAGGTATTTATGTTTTCCATCCTTTAGCTGATCACCCTTTGCTCACAAGTTCTCACATCTTAGCTTGCCATCTCTGTTGCTTCAACCCTCTAAAACACCCATCCAACCTCAACTCTTGTCTTTGGGGTAAATTGACCCCATCTTTAGAGACCCTCTGCCCTTTCCACATGATCTGTGTCATGCAGTGCTATTCTGCATATCTAGGCTCAGAGTGTGTAAGTCTAGAAATAAGAACATGAAATAGGAACTAAGGGCACGAGACAGGAACTAAGGACACAGACAGCAGCTTGTCAGATATCCAGCCATTCACCTGAGGTCACAAAATCCAAACTAAAAATTAAATACATGTGCTCGTCTATAAACAGTAACCATAGCTTTGGAAAATAAATATAAAAGCAAAACTTAACTTCCCTATTTTATTTAAGCAGATAATCAATAAACATCATCGTCCCCTGCTGAGGCCCTAATTTCAGAAGTGACCCCAATGTCAATCACAATATAAATAAAAAGCATTTAGTAGGAGAAGATATTTGCAAATAATATACCTGATAAGAGGTTAATAGCTAAAATATATAAATAACTCATACAATTCAATAACAAACAATCTAATTACAAGATAGGCAGAGGATCTGAATAGACATTTTTCTAAAGAAGATATACAGATGGTCAACAGGTAGTAAAAAGATGTTTATTGCAGCATTATTTACAATAGCCAAGATATGAGTGTCCATTGATGGATAAATAGATAAAGAAGACGTGGAAGCTATATACAATGGAATACTCTTCAGCCAATACTACTCAGCCAAAAAAAGAATGAAATCTTGCAATTCATGAGAACATGATGATCCTTGAGGTTATTACATTAAGTAAAATAAGTGAGGCAGGGAAAGACAAATACTGTATGATTTCATTTATATGTGGAATATAAAAAACAAAACAAAACAACCAGTCTCAGGTACAGAGAACAGACTGACTGGTGGTTGCCAAAGGGGTGGGGAGTTGTGTAAACACGTAAAGGGGATCACGAGTTACAAACTTCCAGTTATAAAATGAATAAGTCATGAGAATGCAATGTACATGGTGGCTACAGTCAACAATACTGCATAGCAAAAATTTTTTTGACAACATGCAAAAAATTACTGAAATGAAAAATATCTCAAATGTCCATCTAGACATGTTAGAATTTTGTATCTAGGAATATATTTTAACATCATTGTTGAAATATGTTGTTTATACAAAACTCTTCACAGTAATATTTATTTTTACTACATGTCATTGCATTACAAAATTATTCACAAAACACAACTTTTAATGACTGCATGGTTTTCCATCACTTGTATATATCTTAGGGTGGTTTCACATAGTCCCTTGTTGAAAACAGGACTGCTTCCATTGTTTCACTGTCATAAATTATGCCCTGATAGTCATCTCTTCATAAGTTTTGTCCTTGTGTCTTAGTAATCAAATGGTATGAACACATTTAAGTTTAATATATAAAAATTATTTTCTATAATGTATTGCAAATGTTAAAGTTCCTAAAAAAATAAATCTTAAAAGTCTTCATATCAAGGAAAAAGACTTTTTGTGACTAGGTATGGTGACAGATGGTAGATAGTGTGATCATTTTGTAATGTATACTAATATCCAATCACTATGATGTATACCTGAAACTAATACTCTGCATGTCCATTATATTTCAATAGGAAAAAAAAAAGCCATTTCCCACAGAAACTATACCTATTTTTGACAACAGAAAGGCTTACTAACGTGCACCGAAAGCTTTTCTACACAGCCCCATTAGCTGAGCACTGATCTTACCAGCACAGCTGAGGACACAAGTCCTAAAGCCTCTGATCAAAACCAAATAAAAGGAATCTTGCTTTATAATCACTGTAATAAGTACAGAGGAAGGATCTGTCTAGTGAGCCAGCTTCTGAGCAAGAAAAGCTTTAGAAGACTACACTAGATGTGGCAATTCTAAGGAAAGCCAAAAATGATGTGCTTGACATATTAATAGAGTTTATTAACTTAAGAATCTGATTTTAAGTATTCTGAGTTTGAGAGGTAAACACTAAATTTTTTCCCCTAAACTTTCTACCTGACCTATTAAATATATATATATATATATAAAAATAAAATTTTGTTAACATTGTACTTATGTCTTGTGCCATCAACATTTAAGTTTTCTGGTAATCTGTTTTGTTCTCTAAGACACTTGACTATCTATAGTATTACTAAACCTGAATTGCACAATCTATAAATATTGTGAAATAGTGAGAGAGGTTTCAAAGTATTCTGAAGAAAATATAAGAAATCTGGCCAATTTCCACACACTCTTGGCCACTTAACATTTCTAATTAGGTTATAAGTAAAGAGGATTTCATTATATTACAATTTTGTTTAGAATAGCCTCCATATCTATACTGGTACTGTCAAGAGAGAAAAATTGTATTTATTATTACTCTCTATAAGCTACCCTAAGCACAGTATTCTATCTCAGTTAGAGAACTAGGAGGTTTTAAGTTTTATTATAAATATTCAAACTACTTAGAGGTACATTACTCTGAAATAAATTCCTCAAACAATGAATGATTGAAAACTTCCTAACTAGAAATTATAACACTTGGGCAAATAAAAGCCTTCTTTCCTGGGAACTGATTTCCTAAACCCTATTCTTGGAAAAGAAAAAAAAAAGAGTATGTCTCATATGACCCTAATTTAAAGTGATTAATGTGCCATTTTAAATGCTACTTAAGTGATTCAAATTATCACTAACTATTATTAGATCAATGACAACACAGGCCCTCTAATATACTTTAACACATTACTTAACATTCTTGTAACTTTTTTTTTTTTTTTAATTTCTAACCTGTAACTTTTAAAGACCCAGATTTGGAGAATCAATGTTTTAGGCATAGCCATGTGCTAGAAATAATTTTTCCCCAATTGTTTCCTACCTTCTCTCACACTGTAAACAAAGCATTCTGGAGTCAGATACAGCATCAAACACACTTAAAGAAAGCTTCATGTGTAATTTTAGATTTATGTCATAATTTAAATTGATAACAAGTCCAAGTGACATTTTGTGTTAGTTCTAAAATGTTTCATCCACTAGATTAAAAAACAAACACAAAAACCAACTAAACTAAAAATCCCAAGTCTCAAACTGAATAACATCTTTTAATAAAATTATCTTTTCATGCAATTTTTTTATGATTCACAGTCAGTAGTGGGGAATTACAGAACCATGAGGTTAGACTAAAAACCTAACAATATGTTTCTGAACTGCTATCATAAATAAGTCAAATCTTTAAGGCCTCATTCAGAGAGATCTATAATTCTGAAATGTATTATCCTGTGTTGTTTTTATTAAATGGACCATCCCTGGGACTTTATAATCTTTTATTAAGTTCTTTGTCACAGGACTGAAATCTATTTGTTAAGTCTGTGAGTGTCATTTTGGAGAACAGGCAAAACAGTGAAGCATGGGTTGGCCCATCCAAGGTCAAGAAAGAGAATCATATTTCCAAGCTCCCTAATATAATTTAAGTTCATAATCCTAATTTTTGGCCTAGTCAAATTCAAACTTTGAATTCTTGTGAATATATTTTTTGATGTCTTTTGAATATCCTAGGATGAAAAAATTTAAGTCACACAGCTGCAAAATACATAGTTGACTACTAGGTTTTTTATCTTAATGTTTGTGCCAGCATAAATTTACATAATTGAAGTTATTTAATTCAATAAAAATTTATTGAAGCTTACTATTTATAAATCCCCTTTAGGCTCTACCAGACATTTGTGCAAAACAAAGTCTTTTTCCTCAATGGCTGACAAAAGAAATATACAAATAACTATACTACAAAAATGGTACAAATGCCATAGAGAATGTTTGGGAAAATACCAATGACCTTGAAGAAGGGCGATTACAATCTGCTTTTTGGATCCAAGAAAACAATGTGAACCAAGCCATGAGGAAATGGAAGTGAGCAAGGAAAATGTTTAATAAGGGATGAAAGACACAGCTTGGCAGTCCAGTGCACCGACAGGAAATATGACTCCAGAGATAGATGGCAGCCACACTGCCTGCAAAGGGCTTTGAAGTCAGGTGAGGACATATAATAAAGACACTGTGGGTAGCTGTGCTACAAAAAAGATGGTGTCTCTTGGGAATATAAAAGCAACTAATGAAACAAGCTCTGTCAAGAGCATAGGAACCAAATCAGTTACTAAAGTCTGCAATAATCCAGAAAAGGGAATAAGGTAAGACTCAACCAGGTGGCTCCCAGGTGACAGTGGGAACAGAAAGGTGACAATGTTCTTATAATCTATCAGACTTGGCAACAGATTTGGTATTTGGGACAGTGAAGAGGAGAGAGGGGAGTTGAGAGATCACGCCACAGTTCTGAATCTGGGTGACCAAAAGGACCCTGATAAAAGTGTCCTAATAAAAATAGGGAAGACAAAGGGAAGAACTGAGCTTTCATAATGTTTAGTTCAGGGGAAGGAGGGTGCAAGTAAGATCCTGGCCTGGACATTTTACATTTGAGGAATCATGGGCAAACTTTTGGCACAAAGTTAGAAAAATCTAACTAGACTACTGAAGAGGGCAGCACAGTGAGGATGAGAATTGTTCTCCCCACAGGCAAGACGGGTCAAGGAGTGCGAGTAAACAAGACAAGGATGAAGACAGAATGACTACATTTAGAGAATGGAGGAATAAAAAAGAGAACCTAATAAGAGTGACTATCGGTCTCAGGTAAGACAAGCAGCAAAATGTTTTGAGCACTAGAATGTCTGATAAGAGTTTCAAAAAGGAGTATCTATCTTTAGAGTGTCAAACACTGAAAAGGACCCAAGAAAGATAAGTACAGAGAAAAATAAAATCCCATTGGGATTTTGCATTGAGGCATTCTGAAATTTTTACAAAGTCAGGTGGCAAATGTTTGGGAAGGGGAGATGGCAACAGAAAGGATAGGAGTGACTGATTTTAGCAGTCTACTAAAGACAGAGAAACACCCTCTCCCATCTCCAAGAACTATATAGTCAAATTCTAATGTAAATCCACTAGAGAGGAAGGGATGGAAAAAAAATCCCTATTTACAGCATTTGATGATTTTCATGGTATAAATGCTACCACCATGCCTGATTTCAAGCTGCCAATGGGTGGCAAAATTCCTGAAAATTTAACAATGGTTGCCAGCACAAACTAACTCCAGCACACCACTGTAAACCACCTATTTTATGGTCTACTCTGCAACTGAGCGATTCTGTGACAGCATTCCTCTAAACTCAACTGGTACTTAATCATTCTCTAGGACAAACCGGCAGCAATTCACAGAAGTCTACCCTACTCTTGTTACATTCAGCTTTCTCAACTGTATTGCGACTGAAAAAGGTCAGATGTTGAAAGCCAATGACTCCTAGGCATGCCTGTCTTCACTAAGAGTCACAAAGGAAAAGACAAGAATCATATGCTCCAAAAAGTTTTCCTAAGATTTTTATAATAATTCCCATTGCTAAACCTGAATTATCTTAGCAATATGGAACTTGATTCTGTTTCCCACAATCCACTTGGCTGTTGGATAGCTCTACTGTTGATTAACCAAAAACAATTTTTTTTTTTAAAGAGAGCTCTGTGTCAATGCAAGGATTAAATAAGAAAGTGTCAGTAGAGTAAGCTAAAGAAACATCCCAAATGAGTTCCAATCCCAGTGAGAGCCAGCAGAGATATGGGGAAAGTGCCTTAGACTAAATTCAGACACCTGAGAGGCACCCTGATACTTCCTAGTGAGGTGCTAGTAGCCTCCGAGTTGCAGGTCCAGCTGAAAAATGCGAACAGCAATACCTAGCACACAGGGTCAACCTTAGGATTAATATGAGCAGTTTAGGAAACATCCACACCAGGAGCAGGTCCTGCTTGGTACAGTTCAGAAGGCCATACTACTTTGGACACTATACGTTGCTCAAGTGTATTGCCAAGACCAAGCACCAAGGGAGCCCACCTCTGTCGTGGACTACGGCTGCTAAGAATTTTTTATAGTTTGTCCCCAGTGACCTTCAGCTATTACCCAAACCCACAAATTCCTTTCACAGTTGTACCCTGGACTCTCAAGCCCCACAACAACAGGAGACCAAAGAGTCCACCTAAAAGTAGTCCCAGAAAGAGCCAAAAATGTTTTGACAAACTAGATGGGAACAAGCTATCAATTAGGTTCCTACTTGTGTCCACATAACATTCAGCAACTCACCTCAACAAGGAAGTTCAAAACAACACAAAACAATGGACTTATTCATCATATAAACAAAACTCAAGGTATGAATCTAGTTTCTAATATTTCGCAATTCCCCTTGCCCACATATTCCCAAATATTCCCATCTTCATTGTACTCCATATTATCCTCTATCTTTTAGATTATGTTTTACAGGTCATTTTCTCTAGACATTTGAAGAATTGTTACCAAAATTTCAAACATACATAGGAGAGGAGAGAAGTTTATTTACTTTCCAATATAAATGACTAGCCTTGAGAAATAAGGCAATAAGGTTCATAGCAATTTAACTTCTTCACTTACTATTTATTGAGAAGTACATGAAGTTACGGGTAGAAGATAATTTCAACTTAATATATCTGTGTATGAAAATGATTCACATTAGTCATTTGTACACACACACACACAGACAAACACACACATACACACAGTTCTCCAGTAGCCAGGGCACTTGGAAGCAAAGGGAGATCTCCATTTGAAAGATTATTAATTCTGAACTTGCTAGCCATATCGTGTTAGGTTCTTTCTTTCTCTAAAGTATCTGTAAATTAAACGTTTTCTGAAACCCAAAGACATATACCTACTCCCTCAACCCCCTTTACTTCGTGATGGGCTGCTCTTTCCCTGGACGCCCCCTTATGTCCCCGCGGCTTCAAGGGGTGAACTGAGGCTCTGCATCTATTAGCGCCGCAAGGAAGCGCCGCCCCTTCCTCCCGGCTCCGGAGAGGCTCTGGCCCCGGCGGCATTTTCGGTCTGGTCCCTGGCTGGAAAGAGCACAGCGCGTACCTGAAAGCGGAAGCCACGCTCGGAAGTGGACACAGTGACTCGGCCGTTTCCCATGACCTGAGTCAGGTGCAGGGCCAGCCGGTCACCGCCCGCCCGCCGCGCTAGGGCAGCGCTGGGGTCCCGGGCGGCCGCTGCCCCGGAGGAAACCCTTCGCGAACGACGAGCCCGGGTCTGGACACCGGGCCACCGTCGCCGCCGCCGCCCCGCGGAGACGCTCACACAACAACGCGGCGCCCCCTCCGCGCGCCCCGGGCGCCGACCGGCGTCTCGCCGGGAAAGAGCGGGCCGGGGCTGCTCCGCGGGGCGCCGCGCGGGCGGACGAGGGAGCGGCCGGGGGTTTTGCAGTCCCCGGCGCTGTCCTCCCGGCCCTGGCCCTGGCCCGCGTGCAAAGCGCGCGCCCGAGCCCAACACGGGCCCAGCCGCACTCACCTCTCGCCAGCGTCGTCCTCCTCCGCCGCCATGACCGCCGTGCTGCGTAAGGGCCGGCTCCTGCTTCCTAGCCGGCTGACAGGCCGACTGGGCCGCGGTGGCCGCCGCCGCCCTTAAGGCCGCCGCCGCCCGCGCATGCGTCGCCCGCCCCCTCGCGCGACCCCGCGGCGCGGCCGCGCGCTTGCGCGTGCCCGGCCATCAACCCCGCCCTCGCAACCGCCAGCTACGCATGCGCCGTCCCGCCGGACGCGCTCCTGTGTGTTCTGGGAGGCACGGGCAGACTCACCCGGCAGTTTATGCAGCAGCCAATTTCAGTAATGACTCTGTTAAAGCATCATCCGCTGGTATGGACTGTCAGGTGATTGGGCAACAGGTAGGCATCTGCTAGTACCCTGGGACCGAGGCGCGACGTTGCCCTGCAAAAGCCCAGATAGTATCCGATTGATGCTGCGACGGCGAATGGAAGTGCCCTAAAGGAGGCGACGAGTGGCCTCCTCTTCCCCGCAGTTGGGTAGCAAAGGGGAGAGGACGAATCTAAGGCGATGGGAATTCACTGCTCTAAATGCTGGAGTTACAGTAGTGGCCCAAAACAGCAACTCCCATTCACCCGCGCTCTTACGTAGACGGGAAGGGTGTAAGAATCCGTGTTTAGGAGCTTAGAATTTCTGAAGGGGAATCACTAATGTAAATTTTTTAAACCTATTTTCAAGTCTTTTGGCCATCAGATACTGCCTGCTTTTGTAATTATACCACTCTCCACCATTCATCCACCGTATTTACTGTGTGCCTACTATGTGCCCACTCTGTTCTAGGCACTGAGGGTTGAAATTGTGTTGTGCCTTTAGATTTTATGTATTATATATTACTCTTTATTTTAAATGCAGTTCATTTCTCACCTTCTCTAATTCTCCTCCCTCAGTACATCCTCTCTCTCTCTCTCTCTGAGCTCCCGAAATTCACACAATGTCACTCATCTAGCCCTCAGATTCTCAACCTAGTATGATTGCTATGGCTTTTGTTGTTACTGCTGTTGTTATGGTTTTTTAATGGATGTTATTGATTATTCTTCCAACTACACTGGAAGTTCCTTGAGGATAGGGATGATGTTGTCTGTGATTTACCAAACAAACAACCACTCGTTATCCCTTGAGCATAACTAGTATTTTTATGGTATTTCATCCAATTTATGAATATCTTAGGGAAGACTAAGGCCATATAAAAACACTTCCAGGAATTGGTGGTGTTGCCCCAGACTTGTAGTGTGTCTGCAGAAACTGACCCTCTACGATCTCCACCTCTCAGACCACATACATCTGTGTTGGGGGCATCTCCTATATTGGCCAGGCTGGCAGTGGGGGGCTCTACTGTTTGGAGTACAGCCCAGTAGTACTATAATGAAGCTCTAGAGCAGCCTTGTCTACTAGAACTTTCTGCAGTGATGAAATATTCTGAGCATGTAGCTATGGAACATTTGAAATTTGGCTAGTGTGACTGAATTTTAATTGAATTAAAAAACCCACATGTGGCTGTTGGCTATCATGTTGGACAGCAAGGTCTAGATCTTATACTCCTCATCTATGAAAATGAGAGTTTGTGCCTAGATAATTCCCAGTATTCTCTCTAGTGTTCTATGGTTACAAGTTATTTTCAAGTTGTGAATGGGGTTAGGGATGGGGAATTGTTTGGGGGACAGATGTTAAAGTCTGGAATAAAGCAAGTAGGGTTGAAAGCTCCACTATAATGGGATGGGGGAAGAAGAGCATGATCTCCTAGGGCTGGATTCCGGAACTCAGTGGTAGAGCTGCCATCCAGAGACAAGAGACACTGGCTAGCCCTTGAGTGTCAGCTAAACTCTTAGAATCAGATAAAAGGCCTTCTTTTGCAAGATACAAATGCCAGGCCATAAAGGGAAAGAGATTAATTTAATCATGTCAAAATTTAAAACATCCATGTGAAAAAAGATACACTAAACCACAATGCAAAAATAGGAAACAGAACAAGATTTACTATAGCTTCAATACATAAAGAAAAATTGAATAAAAAATAGAAAATAGATTTTAAGAATTCTCAGAGGAGAAAACTCTCAGTGAATAGCCACTGAATGCTCACACTTATCTGTGATCAAGCAAGTGCAAATTCAAACCATGACAACATAAATGAGAAAGGTTCATGATATTAAACTTAGATTAATGGGGATGATTTCTACCCAGTCAATGGGAAAGCCAGTTGATACAGACATTTGGAAAACAGTTTGGGAGTTATTTTAAAATGAAAATTTAAAAATGAAAATTAATATACCCTCTGGCCCAGCAATTTAACTTCTGGGAATCTAGCTTTTCCTATGTTCACAAAGAGATGTATAAAAAATTGTCCTTTTTAGTTTTCTAATAGCAAAAAAAAAAAAAAAAATTCAGCAAGAGTGCCCATGAAAAAATAAATTCTGATACGCCCACAATAGGAAATATTGTGGCAGCAATTAAGAAGTGAGGCACATCTATATGTACAAATATGGAAAGCTCTCCAGAGCATATTGATATGTAGAAAAGCAAAATCCATGAAATATGAGCCAAAAGTTGGTTGTTTGAGATTAATAAAATTGACAAACTTCTAGCTAACTGATGAAGAAAAGAAAAAGAAAGCACATATGAACAATATCAAGTTTGGAAAAGATAATATCACTACAGATCCTAACAACATGAGAATGATAATTTGGCAATATTACAAACAAGTTTATACCAATAAATTTGACAACTGAGATAAAATAGACAAAATATTTAGAAAACATAACTTGCCCAAACTAGCAAGATTTAAAAGGAAAACCCGAATAGCTCAATATCTATTCTTTTGAAAATTGATTATGTAATTAAAAAAAACACAACCTTCCCACAAAGAAAAATATTTTTTCAAATAGTTAATTAATCAGCCCTGTGGTGGCATAGGGTAGCCACAAATTTTTTGCCACTTCTCACGTGGGGAGATGGAGTCTATTTTCCCTCCTCTTGGATCTGAGCTGTGGTTTGTTTTGACCAATCGAATATGATAGAGTGATGCTCTGTGATTTCCAGGCTGGAAAGCTTCAGTGTTGACTAATTCCTATACTTTCTCTTGAAAGTCAGCCGTCCTGGCAAAAATCCGACTACCCTGAGGCCACCATAGTGTGAGGAAACTCTGCGTGCCATGTGGAGAGCCCTTTAGCACCGCACTTGAGCAAAGCCGCCTTAGAATTTTCAGCCCCACCTCCGCCCAGCTGATTGCAGTTGAGTGAATGAGATCAACCAGCACTATGTGGATTAAAATATCTGCCCAAACGAGCTTAAATTCCTGGCCCACAGAATTATGAGAAAGTTGGCCATTGTTTAAAGCCACTCTATTTTTTGTTATGTAGCAATAGGTGATTGAATTACCTTTGTGTCATATAGTGATAACCCTTTACCCCACCAATGTGTAATGCCACTATTTCATATAGTAAATTATGTAGCTGAGTTAGTGAGTTTAGGATTTTTTCACAAATAGGTTTTACTGTAGCTTTTTATTTTGATGTAATTGCAGATTTACAAGCAGTTGTAGGAATAATATGGAAAGATTCCACATACCCTTTTTGCAATTTGTGCAAAACTACCGTACAATATCACAACCAGAATATTAACATTGATGTAATAAATAAATAGAGCATTTCTGTCAGCTCAAGGATCTTTCATGTTGACCTACTATAGCCATACTACTTCTCTCCCCCACACAGAGCCCCTCCATCCTAACCTCTGGCAATCACTAATCAGCCTCTATAGTTTTGTCATTTCAAGAAAGTTATGTAAATGGGATCATACGATATGTAACCTTTTAAGATTGTCTTGTTTGTGTCCCTCCCTCTCTCCCTCTCTCCCTCTCCCCCTTTCCCCCTTTCCCTCCCTCCCTCACCCCTCCCCAGACTCTTTCTGTTGGCATAATTCCCTGGGGATTCATGAAAGTTGTTTCATGTGTCAGTAAATAGTTCATTCCTTTTTATAGCCAGCTGAGTAGTATTCCATGGTTGGATGTACCTGTTGAAGGACATCTGGATTGTCTCCAGTTGGTAATATTACAAATAAAGCTGCCATAAACATTCATGCATAGGACTTTCTGTGAACCTAAGGTTTAATGTTTCTGGGATAAATGCCCAGGAGTGCAATTGCTAAGTCACATAATAATTGCATATTTAGTTTTCTTAGAAATTGCCAAACACTTTTCCAAAGTGGCCATATCATTTTCTCTTCCCACCAGCAAAATGTAATTGATCTAGTTTCTTCACCTCCTCATCAGTATTCAGGGTTGTCACTATTCTTTATTTTGACCATTCTGATAAGTATTCAGTGATGTCCCATTATGATTTTAATTTGCATTTCTCTGATGACTGGTGATATTGAGCATTTTTTCACATGCTTATTTGCCATCTCTATATCCTTTTCAATGAAATGTCTGCTCATCTCCTTTGCCCATTTTCTAACTGTTGAGTTTTGAGAGCTTGTTATATTATCTAGGTACTAGTTCCTTGTCAAACATGTAGTTTGCAAATATTTCCTCTCATATGCTGCTTCTCTTCTTATCTTCACATAGGCTTTTGCAGAACAAAGGTTTTTTTTTTCAAAGTTTTTAATTTAATGAAATCCAGTGTATTGATTTTTAATGGCGTATGCTTTTGATATTATCCAAGAATTTTTTGCCTAACCTGAGGTCCCAAAGATTTTCTCCTGTGTCTTTTTCTGAGTTTCATGGTTTTGCATGTTACATTTAAGCCCATTATCTATTTTGAGTTCAATTTGTATAAAGGTTTGGATCAAGGTGTTTATCTATTGCCTATGGATATCTAATAGCTCCAGCATCATTAGTTGGAATCACAAATAGTTTTTAATGTATTACTAGGTAGTCTCTTGTGTTCTTGTAAGAATATATGATGTGTGAATGATAGGTATATTTCAGGGTAAGTAGGTTTGCAGTGGTGGATGTGGAAATGGTTGCTCAAATCCCTCTTCGAGGAAGGCCCAGCTGCTGTAAAAGTGTCAGTGAAACAGCTTCCAACCTTCAGTCCCTTCAGGGAAGGATGGACACGGGGATAGAAAGGACTAACACTTTCCATCCAAAGTGAGATGGTTCTGATGGTCCATTTTCTGCCCCAGAACTCTCTGTGGCTGAGGCCGTTGAGCCTGCATCACAGTTCAACTTCTCCCTCTGCCCAGCTCCTCTTTCTCCCCTCCTTCCCACAGGTGTCAATTTCAAGGGCACTCCATGAGCTCTGTCTCAGAGACTGCTGCCTGTAGATTCTACACTGCGACACTCAGTTACATTTTTATTTAATGATAAGCATGACATTGTGCTTAGGTATTGAGACTGGTGAACAGGTTGTGACTTGATGGTTTTTATACTGCTATTATAGGAATCAGTCACAACATGGAAACTTGTCTACTCTCTCAACACATCTCTGCAGAAGAGGAAAGTTAGCTGGAAGGTCAGGAAAGGGTGAGTGTGAGTGGTGGGGTTAGCGTAGGCATGCGCATAAGACAGGGAGAAAGATCACAAGTGGGACAGAGTGAGAGCTGCGTGACGTTGCCGTCTCCTCCTTTGTCACCATAGTTTTTGGCGGTTCCAACATTACGAAGGTAGATAAGCGGGTGAATATCCAGGAGTACAGTAGGGCCAAATCTCCACCACCGACATGTGATCAAATCATCCCCAAGCTCGTACCAGCTCCCATTCTGATGTCCTTCTAATACTTTTCATAACTCCTTAGGAAACCCAGACGTAGAGAAGAAAATCATAGAAGTGATTGTCCCGTGTCAAGCTCAAATGCCAGTGGAGTTGGGCATAGAAGAGAGAGGTCAGAGGGGCTAGCATTCAGTTTTCAGTGAGGTTCCCTGACCCCAGAAAATATGATTTGGTGAGAGAATTTTAATGGTGTCCCTTTTATCCACCTTTCATTTCATTTGATTAAAATAGAAGAGTCCCGGATTTTTATTTTCAGTAGAAACAATGTTTTATAAAGGATCTTTCCTACCATATTCCAGCAGCAATTTTAACTTTTAATTTTTCTCTCTCTTTTTTTTTTTTTTGATCAGTCTGTGCTGAAATAATAGGTATCCTCATAAATCAGGAAAAGTGTTGTCCACCAAAAGGTCGACATTGAAAATGTCAGTTGCCTTTCTGTGTTTGAACTTCCAAGAGCAAAATCCACCTATATGGTCGTTATTTATGCCACTGAACTTTCATAGCAGGGGCAGGTTTATGCAATAGTAGAATGGAAGTGTTCATACCCATAATTCCTTCTGACATTAATGTTGCCTGTTTATTCACCCCCTCACGATTTTGAAAATGCATCCTTCAGTTGAATACAGCTTATTGAATATCCATTCTGTTTAGTCTGCACTTGTGGCAGAAAACAAACAACACTTGGTGTCTTGGCTCTATTACATTTTCTGGCAAGCAGGAAATATCTGTTTGTGATGCAATAAATACTTGGTTTAAGTAATCCAGCAAATTGGCTTATTTGGTTTTAGCTCTGCAAGGATGCACGGAGGGAACACTTTTCACCCATCATTGATTCCACACTGAAGTGTGTTATGGTTGTCTGTGCCTGCAGCTGGGGGAACTTCATGATGGTATCAGTGAATGAGGAGTTAGTGAAAATGCTGTGCTATGTCAGTGTAAATCCTGCAGTGATCTTGCTTACCTATGTGGCTGGAGCCAACTCTTGTCAGTGCATGAGAATCTATTGTTAAGTATTAAAGAATTTTGCGAGCTGAATGTTAAACCTTGTAACTTTGAAATTGGGAATGTTTACACTGCAGAACTTGACAATCACTTCAAATAAGGTTTGGTTTTTTTGTTGTTGTTTTGTTTTGTTTTGTTTTGTTTTTGAAAGCAGGTTTGCCAACCACACTATTGCTTCCTCTTCCTTAGTCTAGGAGAATTATAAACAAGGTGGCAGGCAAAGAAATTAAGGTTTCTCAGGGAAAAGTGAATAAACACAAACTAAAAATATGCAAAGAAATGGATGACAAAGGTATAACAACTTTCTGTAAAGATACCCAGGGATAGATGAGCACATTTCAGCATTTGAAAAATAGAGACCTGGTGATTACATCAAGCAAGTGTGGTAATAATTCATGAAACTGAGTCTCAAATAAGGCTTGTTTCATTTTAAGTTGAAGTATGCAGAACAAATCATAATGGTTACCACAAAGTAAACACAATCCAGATTATTAAGCCAATTTTCTAGAAGAAAAAGGGACACTCTAATAGAAAGTAATGGAGTGGGCAATCCAGGCAGGCTTGCAACAAGAAGAGGTGACATATTGAGCTTGGAAGACCTCAGCTGAACACTATATATAACCTGCTCTAGATTTTTATTTTATTTTAATAGATGCCGCAAATCAGTTAATGAAGACTTTTTTTTTTTTAGCTGTGCTGATGAGTATACATTTAATAGCTAAATTTAGAGCTTTTCTCCTTTGACATTTGAAGGTTGCTTAGCTACTCCTCTTCTTAGTGTAGTCTCTGATTTAATGTAATTTCTTCAGCTGCAGCTTGGGGAAATAGACTTATTAAGTGTCTCTGCGGTTCAGTAGCATGCGCAGTATGTATATTGCTATTCACTACTTTTGTATTGTAACTCATCCGTTTAATTTATACCATCATTTATATACACGTGCACATTTTTTCTCCTTGGGGGAACATTGTATGTAAACAAAAGTGTTAATTTTAGTGATAATTAACACATATAGCTATATTACATTGAATCAATCTTTTTTTTTTTTTTGGTCATAAAAGTTTAGTTTTTCGGTATGCTAAAACCTTTCAAACAAAAAAATACATAGTAGTATGAAATTATGCAAAAATAATTTACCAGAATAGTTGAACTCGCAGTAGTGCATTCATCCTGTAAGCCTAGTACTCCTTTCTGGAGTTCAGCAGACCTTCGGGTTCGCCACATCAAAATCTGGTCGTGGACCACGTGATGAGGAACATCCGCGTCCTCGTCAGTGGCTGCAATTGGTTATGTATTTACATTAGTGCACTTACCAGCTTTCTTTGGGTTGTTGGTCCTGTCTCACCTGAAATATAATGAGTCTATAAGAATAGAGATGTGTCTTCTTCCTTGATGAATCCCAGATGTATTTGGATCTATATTGTAATCTGTACACTGTAGGAACCAAATAAACCCTTTTTATTGACTGAGTTACAGCTCAGGTTTAAAGAATACCTGCTACCTAATGATGAAGCCAATTGATCTTTCCATCACTCTTAACAGCTAATATTATTTTCATTATACAAACCAGAAGTCAGGGAACAGAGAGATTCTCCAACAATTATGCAGAGAGATGACAGCAAGGACCAAGAGGACTTTTCTGGTTCTTTTATCTTAAGCCTTAGCATGGGGGTGGCTGTCCCATGAGGTGGTAGCAGCTTGATAAAGGCTATCCCACCACACACCCCCGTTGCTAAGGCACTCTCCTGGAGTTGTGTTTCTAGCAATGGTGACCGATTTACATCTCTTGCAGGGCACTCGAAGGGAGTTAGCAAGGAGACTGTGAACTTGACAAGATTAGTTTTGTCAGCCTTCTTAGTGTAGAGCAATAACTACTGGACAACCAGCCAAAGATATACTTTGAAGCCATTAAGGCAGCTCTCAGAAGCGAGACACTTTCTTCCCATTGCCAATCAGCCCTTCCAAGTAATATTATAACCAATAAATTAGAAAAGCTGCGACCTCAGCTACATTCACATTTGTAAATCGGTTACATACGTGTACCATTTAATTATAAGAATGCTGAATCTACTCTTTTGTCCAGTTTCACGTCTGAGGATCGGAGCAGGTGATTATATTTTTACCCTAACTGGAAACGTGGAAAGCAAGTTGGTCCAGTCAGATACACATTATGTTACAATAATCTGTTTAAAAATTTAGGATTTTAACCATAAATCTCCTAACCTATTAGGAAATTAGGAATGATCTCCAGATTTAGGCCACAGAACTTTATTTAAAAATAAACTAAAAATTTTCTTTGATTATGACAGATGATAAAGAGATATATAGATATAATTTTTCCTTTTTTTCTCCTCTTGTCAGAATAACTGTAAATAACTTAATATGATTGAAAACAAAAAAAGCAATTATCACTCTAGATATATAGAATACTGGTTGAATTCCAAAGCAAGAAAAAATTTAGGTCTCATATTAATTTTTAACCATTTTAACAAGTTATGGAAGAGTGATTGCCAGGTTTAGTTAATAATTCAATCCTCCAAATCCAGAATGTGCTGTTTCTTTCTTCATGTAACTTCAATTCTTAATCTTTTTTTCCCCCAGTTGTTTGAATTGTCACTGCACTTTAGCCTTTATTCCAGTTGAATACTTTTTTTTTCCTCTTGAGAGAAAGAGAACAATGAGACATTAAATCCTTTCTTTTGAATTATTCTTTAGCATTTGAAATGTAGGTTTAATTCCAAAACCATTGTTTGCACTTTCAATATCATTCAAATCTCAATTTGAATGAAAAACTCTGAAGCTATGACAGAATTATAGTATTGCTTTTAATTAAAATGTTTTTAACACGTAAATGACTTAAATTATATGAATATAATTTTTTGTCATCTATGCATGTTTTGCTTCTTTAGAGTCATTAGAATAAAAATGTATTGAAAACAAAAAAGTAAATAATACTAAAAGCACATGCTATATTTTTATATACCATATTTATATAACATTATTATATGTTTATATAAATATAAATACAAATAGCATGTTTACATAGATAGTATCTTTATATATAGTATGTGCTTTTAGTGTTAGATATTTATATTTATAATTAGATATAAATTAGATATAAATAAATATATAGAGAGAGCATGTGATTTTAGTGTTAGATATTAAAGCACATTGTGACAAAAGGAAATTTAACTTTAGGTAGTGAGCACAATGCAATATACATATGATGTATTATTGGAGGAAAAAAACATATGCTAGAACCTCTTTATAATTGTATAATTAAAAATCTCCAAGTTAGAAAATATAAAAGTAAACATCTCATATAGTAATCAGTTCCCCATTACTGTACACCGTTGTAGACTTTATAAATGCTACACATTAATAAAGTTGTTAAAATTAAAATTTACATTACATTTATTACATTTAATAGGCTACATTAAATTTATTTAAAAAATTTTTCTTCAGTAATTAACCTTAGCTTACTGTAACATTTCTACTTTATAAACTTAAAAATTTTTTTAATTTTCAAATCTTGTAATAACACTGTATTAAAACAACACATTGTTCAGCTGTACAAAAATATTTTCCTTTTTTGTATCCTTATCGTATAGGCTTTTTTCTATTAGTTCTTTTAACTTTTAAAACTTTTTTGTTGAAAACTAAGATACAGACACACCATTAGCCTAGGCCTACACTGGGTCAAGATCATCTGTATCACTCTCCCACCTGCATATCTTGCCCCACTGGAAGGCCTCCAGGGGCAGTAACACCCACAGAGCTGTCACCCCCTGTGGTAACAGTGCCTTCTTCTGGAACACCTCCTGAAGGACATTCCTGGAGCACTTCTTGAGGAGGTGTCACTCTTTTCAAAAATATATCCATGCTGTTTTGCTTATTTGTTTGTTATTTTCATCATAAATTTGCATTAAGCATATAATGCACCATGAACATTCCTCTCTATCCATGAAAACCTTATGGTGTTGGTGACCTTGTTTTCAAACTTTTTAAAGAACTTGTGGAGGTGTGAAAAGCTTCTGCTCAACTCTTCACTGTGAATTCTCTTAGGAGCTCTTTTACTTTTGCAGTTTTCTTTTCGCTCGACTCTTCTTCAGCTCTACATAACTGTTTCAGTTCCAACAACTCTCACTAGTCAGTTCCTCAGGAACCACCACCAGGAGCTCTCCACCCCTACCCACATCCAGATTAGAGTTGTTTGCCATATCAGTCACAGCCTTGTTGATTTTTTGCAACCTCCTCATCGTTAGCAAATCATTTGAAGTCACAGATGCATTTCCTGAGTGTGTTCTTCCAGATTTCATTCATACTCTGCTTGATAATATCACCTCAAATCCAAGCAAGGTTCTTGATAAGGTCATAGTGATGTAGTGAAGAGGCATGAGAACTAAATATTAAACCAGGTTGTATTCAGGGCCTGCAATGTGCTGCCAGACCATGGGAAGCCTGCAGAACAAAGGAAGATTCCTGCTGAGATTACTAACCAACTCTCCATACCATGAAAGGAGAACAGGAAAACAGAGTCTTTTAAGTCATACCCTACACAGAATAAACCCAACCATTCATTCCCTATGACTAGACCATGGGAAACCTACAGAACAAAGACTGTGATTACTAACATGCCTTTAACGCTGCGTAATCATACCTTTCATGCTGCATGTCCTACCATCAAAGGAAAATAAGGATTCAAGGTTCTTTAAACTAATTCATAGAAACTAAGAATCACATATAGACTGAATTCTTCGAACACCTGGGCCCTCTTTCATTCTCTGTCTTTGAGAGGGGACCGTGTCTGTGTGGAGCATTATTCCTTCTCTAATGAATGTTCCTTTTGTCTCTAACTCTGGCATGCACTTCAGTTCTTTTCCACATGCAGTCAAGGACCCTCTCTCTCGGTGTAGGACTTGAGTCCCCACTTGGGGGAATTCTCCCTGTCCTGCATCACTGGATGTTATAATCTTTACAGAATTGCCTCAGCGTCTTCTCAGTGTCTTCTTCGGTTGCAGCAATAGCGTGGGCAAAGGTTTAACTCAGGTCGTGGGCCTTCAGAGCTGCTATTGTTCTTTAATCTATTGGGTGGATTGAAGAGGTGATGTTTGGAGGGAGAAACACCACTTTATATTGAGATGAAGGTCACCAATAAAAGGAGGATATCCAGGAACATTATTAACAATAAGCAAAATCCAGAAAGGTATTTCTCTCCAAAATGTACTTCTCCATTTCACTGGCATAGCAATTCAGGAAGGAATCTTGGAAGAGGAACTGGGTCATCCATAACTTTATTGTTCCTGTAGTACACTGGCCAGTGTATGCTTATAGAGGTGCTTGAAAGTCCCAGGGTTCCTGTGGACAGATCACAAAGGATTCCAATAAGTAGCCTGAAACATTGCCCCCAAACAAGACTGTTATCCTGTTCTTAAAAGCCTTGAAACCTGGCATTGACTCAGCCAACCGATGGATGAAGGTCCTTTCAGACATCTGTTTCCAGAATAAGGAGGTTTCTTTCATATTGCATATTTGGTCTGGCAAGTAAATTTTCTCCATAATCAGCTTATCTAGAGTTTCCAAAAATTCTTCAGATCAGTACTCACAGACTCACCACTCACTTTCATATTATGTAATGAACGAATAACAGTTCTTGGAATTGGATAGAGCTAGCAGTAAATTCTATATCATAGTCAGGTCCAGCCTTTTCTTTCAGCATCGCTAACAGACTTTTTGCTTTGGCTCTGATTGACACGGTGCTGAGAGGGGGATGCCTCTGTGTCCTGTCTTCAAGCCAAGGCATTAGAAGTTTCTCCATGTGTGATACAGGTCTTTCTCAAATTTTCATTAGTTTCCTTGCCCTCAATGAAGCAGATACTTTCACAGCTTCCATCACTTTGTTCTTGTTCTTCGAGGTCGTAGCTGTGGCGGAATGGAACATGCCTGACTGCAGAGCAATAACCATCACTGATTTTCCATCTTCGCAGTCCTTAATCAGTTTTAACTTTGTTTCCAGGTTAATCATTTGACGTGGCCTCTTATTGGCAACATTAGAAGTGGGTCTTATATGATTAAGGACCATACTGAAAAAAACAACACTAGATTAAATCAAGCACAAGAGAAAATGATGCAATCAAGAGACGTGGTAAACACAAGATGTATGAGGCTGCTGCCCATATAACATAAATAGAGTACACTCAAAAATAATGACAAAAAGTATAATAAAGTCTACAGCCATGCCACCCTGAACAAGCCTGATCCTGTCTGATCTTGGAAGCTAAGCAGGGTCGGGCCTGGTTAGTCCTTGAATAGGAAACCACCTAGCAAGACCAAGTGCTGTAGGTGTAAAAAAAAATAAATAAATAAAAATAAACAAGACATTATAAGTTGACAAGGTCCTTGCAATCTATGAGGTCAACCAAGGGTTGCCTCGCCTTAAAAAAAAAAAAGTATAGTAAATATATAAACCAGTAATAGTCATTTATTATCACTATCAAATATTATGTGCTGTACATAATTGTATGTGTTATACTTTTATATGACTGGCAGCCCAGGAGGTGTGTTTACACCAGCATCACCAAAGGCACATGAGTAGTGTTTTGTTGTACAGTGTTAAAGCATCTGCGACTAGGCAATAGTAATTTTTCAGCTCCATGCTAATCTTATGAGACCTCTGTTGCTGATGAAACATCGTTATGCAGCTCATGTCTGTATTTTAACAGTTTTCAATAGCTCATTTAATCTGAGTCATTTATGACTCTTCTTATACCATGATTTATCCATTCCATGGGCTTTACAAGTACCCCTTAATTTAAGATATATTGATCTTGATTGTTCATGTTCTCTACAGAGGCAAATTTTAAAGGTTATATTTCCAATATAGCTTATACTATTATAAGTATTTTATATTATTTCCAAGGGCCGTTTAAATAGCAGCCGTTGTATGCTCTCATGGTGGGTTTTAGCTAGATGGAAGGGGGACTAGTAGGCCAAAGAGGAAGAAGAAAACTCAAAATAGAAATACAAAATACTTACTTATAACCCAAGGAAGCAACGTCAGATTGTCCCGACTGAATATACACCTTATGGGAAAGATCTAAGAGCTGTGTAATTTGTTGAGATCTTTGAACTTTCTCACACAATAAATAAAAACAGCTGCTTTCAAAGATGCAGTTTGTGAGGCACTGACACTCTTACCAGTTTGGTTCTTTGGCTGTAACCACAGTAACTGCCTTGGGCCATCTTAAGTGAGAAGAAATGGATCTCAGGGCTGGTAGAATGGATGGGAGGCTGGATACTGGGGTCAAAATAAAGGAAGACAGATCCTCAGTAGCCATCTCGTAGCAAGATGGAATTAAACTGGTTTTCTGTCTCTTTATTCCTCAGCTCAAGATAACTTTCAAGAAGAGAACAATGAAAATACCTTCCCTTCACCTAGGCAGAGGGGTTATACCTTCAGTGATAGCCCCTTAAGACCTCATGCAGGGATTGAGAGGTAACTGGGGAAGGAACTTGTAGTAATTATTATCACACTTCTGTCAGTTGCAGCCAATCATTCCTAGAATAGAAAGATTCATTTATTTTTTGGATGAAGAGAGTATTCTCTTCTAAAGTTTTGTTTACAAAAACATTGGCAAGCTGAAGGAAGGCTTTGCCCTTTAGGCTTGAACTGTTGTGACATTTTAAAAACATTCTCTCTGGTTTTACGGTGTATAAATGTAAAAAGAAAATGATTATTAGAAGCCTTTCTAATTTAAATAAAGCATTACAAAGTGTGTGATTCATGATGGAAAAGCCCAGAAAACCCTTCTCAATCCAGAAATAATAATGAAAGTTATAGGTTTATAGCTTCAATCCAGAAGAAGAGGGGCTTCAGGGCTGGCTGCATCTGGTGGCTGTGGCTCCATTTCCCTGTAATTCCCTTTTATCTGCCCTTCTTTGACTCAGCTTCATATTTAGATCCATATGAAATGGATATGAAATGTCTGGGCCTTGTATCAAAGTCTGACAGAAGCCAGATAAAACAGGTGTTATTTCTAGAAACTGCTCAGAAGCCCCAGCAAACTGTTCTTTGTATCTCTTTGACCTATATCAAATGTCATGTTTATCCATGAACCACTTACCTGGTCGGCCATCTTCTGTCTGAGGGGGATGGAGGATCAGCTTTTCTTGAGTTCTGGGACTTCGTGGGATTCTAGTAATGAAGCAAGAGAGAACAAATGTTGGCTAAGTAACCAGCAAGGTCCACTCTAATCTCCCTCCAAACAATTTTAATGTCTAGATCTAATCTATTGTCAGTCACTTAGTTTGTTTCTGATTTTCCACAAGCATGTATAACCCTGTACTTACCTTTTGAATATCTCTTGCATTATTTCTTGTGACATAATTCTAGAAAAGAAATTGCTCAGATGAAATATTTACATATTTTTAAACATTTGATTCATATTGCCAAATTGCCTTCAGCATAGTTATTCTATGTTACACTCCCACTGGAAGTGTACGAAAATCCTATTTTTCTATGTATTCACCAGCCATAGGTATACTTCTTTTGAGTCTTGACCAATCTCATGGAGGAGAAGAGACATTTCATTGTGCTTTAATTAGTAATTTTTTTTACCATCAATGAATATGAATATTTTAAGTATTTATTGGCCAGTTCTATTTCTTATAAATTGTTCATATTCTTTACCTATTTCTCTGTAAGAGTGTTGATAATTTTCATACTGATTTTTAACTAGTCTATATGTTAAGGATATTATTAACACTATGGTGTATGTTATAAAATTTCTTTATGTTATTTTTTATATTTATTATAAAAATTTATAATCAAGTATATAAATCATTTTTGTTATATTTATGCTTAGAAAGGCCTTTGACTATAGATCATATAATATCCAACTATATTTTTTCTAAAACTTCTTTAAATCCTTTTTAAATAGTTTTATCGAGAGATAATTCACAAAATCCACCCATTTAAAGTGTAGTATACAATGGTTTTTAGTATATTAATGCAGTTGTATAATCACCATCATTATCTACTTTCAGAATATTTTTATCATCCCATAACGATTATATTTAAATCTATCATTCATTTTGAGTTAATTTTTATATATGGTATTAGGTAGGGGTCCAACTTTGTTCTTTTGCTTATGATTACCAGTTGTCTGAGCACCATTTATTGAAAAACACTGTTCTTTTTCCATTATATTATCTTGGAATTCTCATCAGTTGGCTCTAAATGTAATGGTTTATTTTTAGACTTTCAATTCTATTTTGCTGATCTATATATCTATCTTTATGTCAGTACCCACTCTCTCAATAGCTATATATTTATAGGAAGTTTGGAAATCAGAAAGTGTGAGTTCTCCAACTCTGTTCTTCTTTTGTGAGATAGTTGGTTATTATAAATCCCTTGTATTTCCATGTGAATTTTAGGATCAGCTTACCAACTTCTGCAAAAATGGCAGCTGGAATTCTGACAGAGATTACATTGAATCTATAGATCCATTTGAGGATATTGCCATGTTAACGGTATTAAATCTTCAGACCCAAGAACATAGAATGTCTTTCTATTAATTTAGATCTTTGAAATGGAATCCTGTTTTATAAGAAATGCCACCTTCCTTGTCACTCTTGGCCCACTTCCAACTTCCAGTGGAGGAGTAGAACTATAAGAAATATGAAGCAATCTTGAGCAACCAGGTGTGGACTGTGCTGTGGGAGGGAAGAAGTGATTCGAATCAGAAATGACATTAAGTTTTGAACTGGAGTGGACTAAGGATTAATCACTAAAAGGAACTGGAACAAGATAGAATCTTCCCCTGATGTTTTTAAGGGTCAGGCAAAGAAGATTCTACCTAGAATGGTTGAAGCATCATTGGACATGTTTATCACGTTTATAATTTAGTGGGTTAAGACTGCAATAAACCTGTTTGCATAAAGCTGAATGAGAGAAAAGCTCTGTTCTCAAGGAACTCATCATCTTGCCTGTATCGAATGACTGGCTCAGGCTGCCTCTAGCCCTGGTGGCTTCTCTGTATTAGTTACGTCCCCTCTTTACTTAAGAGACCTTACTTCTATCTTCCAAAAAAATTATGATAAATTCCAAAACTACCACATCTGTTACATGGACAGTGCCCCCTCTAGTGTGGTGTAGACATGCACTGTACAATTGAACATAGCAGCTGTTCTTAGGGAAGAACTTTGTAAAGTTTTACATCATGTCTTTATGGCACATGCTGACACACCCTTTTATCTTATTCTTTTAATCATCTTGTATGTTTTTCTTCTATGTAAGATTTTAAGTTCCGTGAAAGTGAGGACAATGTAGGATAGATGGTGTTTGTTTATTATTTGTAGACTTGGATTAGATAGAGCTGAATAGAAAGATGTCATAGTGTTTTTATCTTAAACTTTGTCCAAATTTTACACCCATCATTTCATCTAATTTTATCTAATTTTACTGCCCTTCGAATTTTATCTATTGGCAAATAGTTTTGTGTAAGTGATAGAATATAAATCAAAAGAAGCACATACTTACAGATATATCAGAGGGACAAAAAATAAATGATGTGATGAGCACTTTATTCACTTTATCAAAAAGTACTGCCTCAAGAAGGACGCTATTGTACTCCTTGTGAAAAGAATTAATACAGGTGTTTGTTATTGTAAATACACTTCCATAAGTACATCTGAGGCTGTTGGCTTCTTTCAGAGATAGTAAATTGCTCATTTGTCACATTAATGTTAATACACATAACTTAATTCACATATTTTATCAGACCGGAAATGAAAGAAACTGAAGTCACAGAACACAGCTGGCTTAAGGTAATTATTTCTTGCATGTGTATTTTCCCCTAAACCCTGTCCTAATCCCTACCCAGAAATCTTTCACTGACAGTCTTGCTTTTCATTGAAGTTTTTTAACGTCAAAATAATTTCTGATTACATTTTTTTCTGTGACTCTTTATGATTTTCAAAAACGTTTGAGTTACTGCATATTGTTATTTTTTTAAAGTCTGATTTCCTGTTGCTTCTTTTTCTAACCACCCAAAAAAAGACTCCAGACTTACTCCATAAGTCCTGGTTTTTCTCCATTTTCAAAGCAGTTTCAACTACCTGTTATTTTTCTTATCCTTTTACCTACTTAAGACATTCGCAACACCTCCCTGCCTCTTACCCAAGTTCTGTTGTGTTCTGTGAATTCTCTGTCCTTTCACCTCCCACTTCTACCACTCTTGTGGTATTCTTTACCTTCTTGTGGGTGTTATGTGGTAAGTACACAATGATGTGTAACTATATGAGTGAAAGGGACATTGTCAGGGAGTATGTGTGTACAATACATAACAGGGTTCCCAACTAACTCAAAGTGGAGTGGATGAGGGACTAGTGTTATAGGCAGACATCAGCATCAGATACTTTAATACAGAGTATGCTAAAAAAACAAGTTTATTAACATGTAACCTACATGCCATAATGTTCACCCTTTAAAAGTGTCCAATTCATGATGTTTAGTATATTCGCAGTGTTGTGTCTGTCACTGCTACCAATTTCAGAACATTTCATCATCTCCAAAAGAATCTATTAGAATCTATTACATGATTCTCATCAGCCTTAGGTAATCACTAATCTATTTTTTTTTTTACTATATAGATGTACCTATTCTGGATATTTCATATAACTGCAATCATGCAATAGTTGGTCTTTTGCGCCTGGCTTCTCTTAAACTTAGTGTTTATCCATGTTGCAACATGTATTACTATGCGATTCCTTTTTATTGCCAAATAATACTTCATTGTATGGGCATATCATATTTATCCATTTATACAGATGGTAGACATTTGAGTTCTATTTTTTTGTTATTATGAATAATGCTGCTGTGAACACTCATGTACACATTTTTATTTGGACATAAGCTTTCAGTTCTCTTGGGTATATACCTAGTTGTAGAATTTCTGGGTCATATAGTAACTCTGTGTTGAACATTTTGAAGAATAGCAAAATCATTTTCCAAAGCAGGCACGGCATTTTATATCTTCACCATTTATGAGGGTTCCAGTTTCTCCACATCCTTGGAAACACTTGTTATTATCTTTCTTTTTCATTAACAGTCACCCTGCTAGATGTTAAAGAGAATCTCATCACGGCAATGATTAGCATTTTTCTCATACTAATGATGTTGAACATCTTTGCCTGTGCTTGTTAGCTGTTCGTATAACTTTCGTGAAGAAACATCTATTCAAATTCTTGGCCTGTTTTTAAATTGAGTTATTTGTCTTTTTTTTATGTTTATTTGCAGAGTTCTTTATAAATTCTGGATATAAGTCTCTTATCAGATAAATGACTTGTAAATGCTTTATCCATTCTTGACAAGTGCTTTATTGATCATATAATCTGCAGCCAAATTTTAAAAAATGTTTATGAATACACATCTATTTATTTTTTCTTTTGTTGCTTGTGCTTTTGGTGTCATATCTGAGAAACCATTTGTAATCCAAGGTTATGTAAGTTTAATCTTATGTCTCCTTTTAAGAGTTTCATAGTTTTAGCTCTTACATTATGTCTTTGATCCATTTTTAGTTAATTTTTACATATGATATGAGGTGGGGATGCAACTTCATTCTTTTGCAATGTTCAGTTCTCCCAACACCATTCATTGAAAAAACTGTTCTTTCCCCATTGGCTCCCTTGCCAAAAATCAATTGACCATAAACATAGGACTCTCAGTTCTAATCCATTGATCTATATGTCTGTCCTTATGTCAGTACCACACTATCTTGATTACTGTAGCTTATAATAAGTTTTGAAATCCATAAGTATGAATGCTCCAACTTTGTTCTTTCTCAAGGTAGTTTTGACTCTTCAGGGTTCATTGCATTTCCATATGAATGTTAGGATAACTTATCAAATACTGTAAAAAAAAAAACAACTAGGCAACTGCAATTATTATTTTTTTAACACCTACAGCACCCAGTATTCCTAGGTGGTCTCCCATCCAAGTATTAACCAGGCTCAACCCTGCTTAGCTTCTGAGATCAGACAAGATCAGGTGTATTCAGGGTAGCATGGCCGTAGCACAACTGCAATTTTTATAGGAATTATTTAAATCCGTGATCAATTTAGGAAGTAAAATGCGAAAATGAGATGTATTTCTATAAATTTTGATTTTCTTTAATTTCTTTCAGATATTCCTTGAAGTCACAAAACTGAGGTAAGATTTGAACTTAGGCCTCCTGGGCCCAGAGCCCAGGACCTTAATCACTGTGTTAATCAGGAGTCATTTGTGCTAGCCATTTCTTCATTCTACAAATATATATTAAATGCTTACTCTGTGTCAAGTGGATTAGAAAATAATATTCGTTTTTTAATTTACATTATGCTTCCCTCTCTTACGTGAGATAATTTATTTAACCCTCACAGTAAGTAATCTGTGAGGTAAAAAGCATTATGAACATATATGTAGCTAACAACAGAGCCACAAAATGCAGAATTAAAGAGAGAAACAGAAAATTCAACAGTAATACTTGGAGACTTTAATATGCCACTCTCAATAATGGATAGAATAACTAGACAGAAGATCAACAAGAAAAGAAAAGACTTGAACAGCACTACGAATCAATGAGATGTAACATACATCTATAGAACACGCCACCCAATAACAGCAGAATGCAATTTCTTCTCAAGAAATTGCACATGAAACATTCTCCAAGATTTCCTATATGTCGGGCCATAAAACAAACCCCAGTACATTTAAAAGAAATAAATAATACATTTAAAATAAATAAATCTATGAACTCTCAGTTATTATTATCTCCAGTTACAAATGAAGAACCCGAGACCCAGAAAAGTTAAGTCCATACATATGTCACACTGTTGGTAAGTGATTGCATCAGAATTCAAAATTCCGTATGCTGACTCCTTCCAGAGCCCGAGGGGACATTGCTGAAAAGTAATTTAGAATTAGGCAGCAGAGGGGTTTGAATACTTGAAATGCTGAGTAGTCTGGTCTCTTGGACTAGACCCAGTAGTGGAAGGAATGATGCTCTAGTGGCAGAATCCTAGATATTGACAGTGAGAAGGCGAAAGAGAATTTTCTAGCAAGAAAGGATGTTTTCCCTCTCTCCCACCTTCACAATGAGCCAGTTTCTACTTTCCAGACATTGTACCTTCAAGGACAGTTCTACAATACTTGAGAGGAAGGACTTTGTGTGACTGGTACCAATTTCCCATCTCATAGCTGAGCTGAAAGTAAACGCGCCAGTCTGTTTGTGGAAAGCTTCAACTCAGCGTGACTATGGCTTGTCCAGCAACATTCTTTCGGCGGCACAGTGTCCTCCCTATAAAATATGGAGGCCAGATTAGATGACTTCGAAGGCCCCTTCAACCATAACATTGTTATATTAATCCTTTAACTAAAAGACAGATTCAGAATCGGAGTAACACCTGCTGTAAGAGAGAGCATAAAAGGAGCAGGTCCCAGGTAAGAGGTCACTCTGCTCTCTCCCCGTCTCCATCACCCCTACGCAAAACAGGGGACCGGGACAGGACGTAGGAAGTAGAACTCCTGGAGCCTTTTGTGTTTACATTGTTTCATAGTGAGACAGGTAACATTTCTTTCCAAGGTTAGTGTTTACCCAAACAAAGCTAAGTCATAACTTTGAACTTGACTCCAGTAGAATAATAAACTGCCCATAGAAGTTTTCCTCTGGTCAGCTAAGCAACTTAAAACAGGCAAAAGGACTTAAATAACTTTGCTAGAGACTTTTAAAAGCTAAATATAGAAATACCAGAGTAAAGAAATGTATCAAAGAAGTAGCACTCAGGGCTTGGCTGTATGTAATGGGAATAAGATTTCTGTTTTTTAAGCAAACAGAGTCTGTACATGCTTGTATCTGACTTCAAAGCAATCCCCTCAAAGAGAATACCAGCTCAAAACATTTCAGCAATGCCGGAATTGTTTTCAGAGGCAGGGAACACGATCCTTGATGTCCTAGGAAGAGTTCAACCTTAAATCTTTGAGGGTGGGCTTGATCTGTGAAACCAATCACAAATGAAACCACAGCCTTGCATAGAGAATAAGGAAGATAAATAAGCCAGAGAAATAACACCACTCTGGGTTTCTAAATGGCATGTGACCTCCTTGACCGTCCTTTGGCTTTACTCTGTAAGCTCTCTAATTTGGGGATGGTGGAGTAGAGGCACGTTGCCTACCTTTTTGCTGATAGATTGGTCTCTGTTTGTGGTTCTGTTGGTCTCAGTGTCAGGCTGTGGCAGGACACACAAGGCACACTTGGCAGGCCAGAAAGGCACAAGGGGAAAGGGTTTAGGAGGGCCTTTTAGCAGGGGCGTGGGTGGGACTGAGGAAGCAACGGGGCAGCACAAAGCCTGGCTCTGGAGATGCCTGTGGAGCATCCTGTCCTGAGCAGCGCTTCTCTGTTCCAAGACGTGAGGGCGCAGGCCTGTTGCACAGGAGAGTAAAAGTGTCTGGGTGTGGAGCTCATTTCTCCTCAGATGTTTGTTCCTTCGTCTCTGTGTGCTGCATGATATCAAGTCAGTGTCTAAAAATGAATCAAGTTCTTCCTGTCAGAGGGAGGATAATGTATTTTTTAAATAAATGGTTTTGAAACAAATAGAAAGCCACTTAAAAGATGAACATGAATCCAAAACCTCGCATCGAAATAAACTTCAAGGGGATCAGAGACCCATATATAAAACACAAAACCAAAGAAGTATTGCACAGATAAATTACTCAATAACCCGGAAGTGAGGAAAGCCTCTCAAAATCCAATAGTAAGATTGGGAAAAGATTGATACATTTTACTACCTAAAAATAAACAATCAAAATGAAACATCATATGCAAACCGAAAACACAGATGTCAAACTGGGAGAGAACGTTTGCAAGTTGTTTCACAGATGAGGACAAACATACAAAGAAAGCTCTTGAAGTAGAGGAGCCCCCAAACTGGATAGAAAGATGGATGAGTCACAAACAGAAATATGAGAACAGAGAAAGAAACGCAAGTCACCCCTTACACACATGTAAACGATGCTTACTTTTCCTTATAAGAAGAGAAATGCAAATTAAAACTCTTCTGAAGCTAAAAGTTTGATAATATATGCTATTAAGAGTAGAAGTGCAAAATAAGACAAACTCTGTGGAACGGGATTTAACAAAATCTAGCAAAACTATGTATTTATGAATCTTTGACCTAGGAATCCCACTTTTAGAAATCCACCCTGACAGTACCTCTCCATAAATTTACACAAGTGTGTGAAACACAACCTTGTTCGTAGCAGTGGAAGATTAGGAACAACCTAAATGTCCACTCCCAGGAGAGAGCAAATACACCGTAGGACATACACGGACTGGAAAACTGGCAGTCGTAAAAAGACAAAGTCAAAGGTCTGTAAACTGAAATAATCTCCAGAATATTCTTTTAGATTTAAAAAAGCTGGTATATAGCAGTACATACAGTATGCAGTATTTCATGTTTAAGAAGAAAGACATAAGAATGTATGTAGGTACTGATATTTTGTTTATAATTTCAAAAAAAAAAAGCAACGAAAATGGCTACCTGTAGGAGGCAGGGGAATGAAAAGGAGGAGGGTTGGAAATGAAACTTCTGTAAATTTGATGACTTTTTATGCAGTTTTTACTTTGGGATCATGTAAATGTTTTTTTACGTATTCAAAAAATTAAAATAAAAAAAAAGAAATTCCTAAAATGGAAAACTAATTGGGACAAATGGGCCTAACTTTATTTCAAATGTGGCAACATAGTTACACGGAAAACAGAATTATTTTAGTACTCCGATTATATACTCTCTGTGGGATTTGACCTAAGGATAAATGAATAGAAGATTTAAACTTTTTGTTATTATAGTATTACAATTTTGAACCACAAATAAACAATTCTAAATTAGAAGAAAAATATTATAATATTATAAACCAAGATTTTTCAGTGTAAGAGAAAAGAGATGCAAAAAAACAAATATTAAATCAAAGAAATTATAATAAGACACTGTGAGGTTAAATTTGAATTGAGAATATCCATATGAACTCATCTTTTAAAAATATGCCTTTTCGGAGGAGGAGAAAAAAATGGCATAGATGATAGAGGCTCTGTTTATCCCTCTAGCGACCAAATCAAAGTTATGACAGAAACAAAGAGGAGCAGGAAAGAAAAAAAATGCCTAGGATATAGATGAATAAGCCATACAACCATGGAGACATCTGAGAAAGCATCCTGCAACGGCAGAAGGTAGGATGGGGCCAGGATGCAGGGCGACCCGGTCCCGAGCCACTGAGACAGAGGCTGGGGCAGTGGCAGTGCCAGACTCCTCTTAAACGGGCTGCGACCATGAGTGGATTTTTGTGGTGATGGACCTGCTCACTCTGAGCACCACTGCCTATTCAGCTGCACGCAGGGGACACCAGGGACTTACAGGGAGACGTTGTCCGAGTGAGGGCCTAAGGGAGACTCACTCACTCTATACAGAAGTGCTGGTGTGGACACAGGGCTGCCATAGCTGTGATGTCATCAAACTGGATAACAGAGCTCTGCCCACAGGATTTCCTACAACACCGCCTCCTGCAACCCAGGGCCCCACCCAAGCCACATCCAGTTATATCCTCAGCGACTCAGTTGCGTCTTGCTGAGCAGCGCCTAGACTCACACTGGAGGCAGCTGGCCTCGGTTTCTGGTGTGGCCTTTTGAGGCAACTATAAGCACAGCATCTGTGGATTGCTTGCTGAATCTTGACAGATGGCCCTGGAGGGGTAGAGGCTTGGGCTAAATTGGGCCTGCAGCTGAACCCCTCTCAGGACTGTGCCACTGGACACCTACTTCACAAATCCAGGCTAATAAAACCGGAAGACTTAGGAGCTTTGCTTAGTACATAGAAACAGACACAGAAAGGCAGCAAAATAGGAAGATAAAAAAGCAGAAACCATATGAGAGAACAGAACAGAGATCCAGATATAATGAAGTCAAGTAATCCAACAGATGCAGAGTTCAAAACACTGGTGATAAAGATGCTCAATGAACTTTTGGGAAATGTAGAGAACTCCAACAAAGAGATAAAAATGGAGATGGACAGTATAAGAGGGAACCAGTCTGAAATGGAGAACACATTATCTGAGGTGAGAAGTATATTAAATGGAATAAACAAAGGAATAAATAAAGTGAATAAAGAAGAGGATCACATGCCCTATCTAGAGGACGGGAAAGCCAATTAGGACACTCAAAACAGCACGAAAAAAGAGGCCAAGACTATAAAGATGATTTAAGGAGGGTATAGACACTATTAAGGCTCCAAATATTCATCTGATCAACTCAAGTGAAGAAAATCAAGATGTTGAACAGTTTTTTGAAGAAATAATGATGGAAAAGTTCCCTAACCTGGTGAAGGAAATGGACATAAAACCCCAGGAGGCTCAGAGGATTTCAAAAATCAGGGATCCAAAGAGGCCCACACCAAGACACATCATAATTAAAATGTCAGGTTAAATACAAAGAAAAAATTTAAAGCAGCAAGAGAAAAACAAATAATTACATATAAGGGAACACCCATATGACTGGCAGCTGATTTCTCAAGAGAGACTATGCAAGACAGAAGGGCTTGGCAAAAAGTATTTGAAAGAATGAAGACCCAGGATATACAAACAAGACTCATTTCTCCAGGAAAGCTATCATTTAGAGTTGAAAGACAGATAAAGAGCTTCCCAGACAAAAATAAACTAAAAGAATTTATCACCACTAAGCCAGAATTACAGGAAATGTTGGAGGGACTTCTTTAAGAAGAAAAAGCATGTGTCAAAAACAGGAATAAAGAATGGTAACAACTGTATTCCTATCAATAAGTACCTTAAATGGAAAAGAATTAAGTGCTCCAACCAAGGGATGGAGTGGCTAAAAGGTTAAGAAAACAAGACCCCTACATACGAAAGGGAAGGGAATGGAAAAAGATATTGCTGTGATGAACCTAGAAGGTATTTAAATAAGACAAAGAAAGATAAATCTTATATGATTTCACTTATATGTGGAATCTAAGGGTTTTTTTTTTTTGTTTGAGGGAGAGTTATTATTTGAGGCAAGAACTAATCAAAAACAGACTCACAAATATAGTGGACAATTTGATGATGGACAGAGGGTTGGGGGATGTTAGGGAGCTGGAGAATGGGGTGAAAGGTTAAAGAAGTACAAATTAGTAGCTGATGGACGGTCACAGGGATGGGAAGCATAGCATAAGGAATCCAATTTGCATTAATACATTGGCTAAGTGGAGGATCAGGGAAGGGAGGGAGCAATTGGGGGGATCATTTTACTAACTATACAGATATCTAATCAATATACTGTATACTTGAAACTAATTAAAATTTACGTAAATTTTTTAAAAAACATGCCTTTTCTAGATCCGCAAGGTTAGAGACCCTAAAGATGGACAATGCCATGTGTGCTCTAATTTTCTGCTGACAGCTACTTAAATCCTTTCCATTCAGATATTAAAAAATAGAACCCATGGTACTTCAACCTTGCTAGTCAAATGCGTTTATTGAAATACCATTTCCCAGTGCTATTTTCAGTTTCTCTGGCTGTGATGGGTGAGAGTTTTCATCAGAAGCTACTGGCTTTCATGCAGCTTTGATCTTCCCTTAGAACTGGGAGATACGATTCTCGCTGGGGCTCTGTAACTAACCTATCTAGCTTTGAGAAGTTCCTATCACCTTTTTTCTAAGTTTTTGTGATTTTGAGTTTTCATCTAAGACTAACAAGTGCAGCAAGGGTAAGAGACAAGAGTGAGGTTTCATTGGAATATCAAATGGCTCCCAGAGTAGGGTCATTTTTTCCAGATAATTTTTGCCATCGGTCTTGAGTCAGATTCTTTAAGTACAATTGAATGGATAAAGGTGATAAATGGTTCCTCAGTTATAAGAGGAACCATTTTGGTATATGACTTTATTGATAGTTGTCCTATCAATAACAATTATTTATTTTTTTTCTAGAAAGAAAAGGATGGGTTCTGAGTGGTTCCAACTCTCCAACTCCAGCAGCTCCCTGTGGCTGCGACTCACGTGGCAGCCTGCATAGCTATCCTGGAGTTGGCTAAGGATTTGGAACACCTCAGATTTGGGTTTGATACGCTCCCAAATAACTTAACCATGGCAGGAACCATTGAAACACAGTTAAGTCCTCTGTTAACTCACGTGACTGGAGAATTAAACAGTCAACTGGGACCATCTATCAAAAGCATTAGAATACAAAAGTTCTCTGAATGAACTGGGCTGTCATCCAAACAGGCTCCAGGTACTGACAGGTCAGATTCTACTTCCTGGAAAAGCAGAATTGTCTATACTTCCATCACAAACTGATTCCTCAGCTTATTTTATTTATTTATTTTTGTACATTATCAAGATCTATGTCTTAAACATTAGTGCTAGGAATGTACCACAAATACTGGGAAAGGTGCGTGGATGTGAATGCTCTGGTATGTGAGGGAAAAGTGGCTGAGTCATTTGATCCTTGGGCCTGCTGCACTGATTTAAAAGGTTAAGTTCTTTGACCCTCCCTTCAAAAGGTGAAGCCTAATTTCCCTCCCTTTGACTGTGGGCTGGACTTAGTGACTTGCTTCTAAGGAGTAGAGCAAAGCAGAAGTGATGATGTGTGACTTTGGGGATTAGGTAATTCAAAGACCTTACAACTTCCAGCTTGTTCTCTCTTTCTGATTCTTCCCTCTGCTGGACACCAGCTGCCACGTCAGGAGGACATGTCCACAGTCCTATGAAGAGACCCATGTGTGAAGAACTGAGGCCTCCTGCCAATAGCCACGTGACAGAACCACCTTGGAAGCTCATCCTTCAGTCTGAGTCAGGCCTGCAGATGACCGCTGCCCTCGCTGACAGCTTGACTGCAGCCTCAGGGGAGACCCTGAGCCAGAACCACCCAGGTAAGTCACTTCCACATTCCTGGCTCTTAGAAACTGTATGAGATGATAAATATCTTCTGTTTTAAGTTGCAGTGGCTGGGGGTCATTGGTTAAACAGCAATAGGTGCTATGAGCACCTGATAGTCTATACACCTCTTGATGGTACTGTTTACACAGTTGCTCATGCCGTGAAAAGCTGTCTCACCCTACAGGGGCTGTACAGCTGTGGTCCAGTACACTCTGGGAATCAGGACCTTGAACATGGATGCATGCTGAGTGCCAAGCAGCTGCTTGCTGTCTGGATATCTGTGAATTAAGTACTTTAACCCTTTAACTACACATTTCAATTTTAATACACATTTCATTTTTCAGAAATACTAAGGTAGGACAAAAGATTTCTCACCACATATCACCCATAGCTCATTGAACCGACTGAATATCCAACATTACATGCATTTATTGTTTTGATTTCGATAAAGATCCCATTAAAATGACAAATGCTGTAAGAGAAATTCCAAATTTTCCAGTTTGTGCCATTTTTGTTAACTCTGTATAAAAATATCTTGAAAAAGCTTCTCAACTGTTTATGAATTGACATCAAAGAAGATGAATACAAATTGCATAATTTCAACAAATACTATCTACTTCTTGCTTACCAAAAGTATTTCTCTCTCAGTTATTCATCTCCAATTGTAGAAGTCGAAAGGTTACCCTTATGAGCCAAAGGACTCTGTTGACCCTGTAATGACCCTTGTTGCAGATATAGGCAGAGCCTACCTGTATTCCCACCTACCCTGACATCCAGTGGCTGGCGTCATCTCCTTGCCTGAGGGCACCTCCAGTGGCAAGAGCCCTCACTTCCCACAGAAACAGCAGCCAGAAGTACCGGAGAACTAAATGACTCCAGCCAGCCGCCCTTAGCCAGCTCCCTCACCCATCAGACGGGACACACTGAGGTGTATTCTCCACTGACTCCCGGAGCTGCCCACTGGGGTTCAGTGCCAGCGCCCACAGGAGCCACCAGCTTGGCAGCACACCCTCATTCCCAGTCTCCATTCTTCACCTCACTACCCGTGTTCCCAGGCTCTTCACCCAAGTAAACTGCTTGCCCTCGAATCCCCGTCTCAAGGTCTGCTTCTGGGGATACAAACGTACACTAAGACAACCCTATTTTAGGTTTACGATTTTTGTTCTTTGTTTGTTAAGGATTCACCATATAAAAATATTTACCTCTCACACACTGAACTACTCAAAGAGAAGGTGTCAGAGTTCACCAAATTATAGGAAACAAATAAACCAAAACTATAATGTCAGATCAAGTCAATGACCTTTAAACCCTTACCATTTTTCTATTTTATCATAGAAAGAACCGCATTTACTTTATGTCACAATTTGTTTTTATCTATGGACTTAGGTTTACTAGATAATACTTAAATAGCAGAGTAATAATCTGCAGGGTATATTGGAAGATAAGTGAGATGCAAGAATTTTTATTTATGTCCGGAATACCTGAAAGCAGACTTGGAGCCATGTTCAGGGCCTAACATTTGACGTGAATGGTGAGCCTCAATTCCACCCCAGGGATCGGGGGCTCCAGTTAGATTCAGAATGTTTCTTTTTGTTGTTAAGGAAAAGGAAGTAGATGCCAGCAAAAAAGGTCCTAAATGAGACGTGAGTGGTTACATGTTCATTCTGTACCCGTGTTGTCTTATTATGGGACCAAAGAAGAGCCCCAGGAAAAATGTCCCTGGCAGCAGTGTCGCGTTCGAGGTCCTCACCATGGATGGCACCTCCTGTCCTTGCTTTCTTCCTTGTGATTCTCCTGCCCCAGCTTCACAGACTACTGGTGCGTACTTTGCTTTCCTGCCTCTGTCCTTTGACTCATGTCTTTCTTTTCTTAATGCCTGTCTACTCTGCTCCCCACCCCTATCAACTCACACACAGGACCATTTCCTTTCCTTTTATCAAGGCCAGCTAGGACATCACCTCTGCCATCACTCCTCCCAGCAGCCCCTCTGGCTCAGAGTAATTTATCCCTCTAATTTGCAATTATGTATGTATATGCCTTGCTCCGTTAAATATGTATGAGCTCAGTGCATTATTCCTCTATTCCAAGGATAAAGGAATGCAGGAATTCTGAAAGCCAGTAGGTGAAACTGGAGTGGTTTTGATTTTAATTTTTTTGTGTCTTAGATGTGGTTCCATAGTGTAGTGGTTAGCATGTCTGCTTTACACGCAGAGGTCCTGGTTCACACCCCCAAAGGAGCCACAGTCCATTGTCTATGGCCATGCCACCCTGAACAAGTCCGATGTCTGATCTCATAAGCTAAGCAGTGTTGGGCCTGGTTAGTACTGGGATGAGAGACCAACTAAGAAGGCCAGGTGCTGTAGGCATAAATAATAATAAATAAATAAATTTGTGTGTGTGTGTGTGTGTGTGTGTGTGTGTGTGTGTGTGTCTTGATTTTGATTGTTTCTTGTAGGTGGGGATGTGTGGAAGGGTAGACAAGAATTTCAGGTAGAGAGAAAATATGTGTATACATACATACTTTCCAACACTTCAGTGTGTGTGTATGGATAGATAGATAGACGACAGATGGATGGATGGATGGACAGACAGATGATATAAAATCCCGGGAAATTCAAATAAACTGGTTTCCTCTAGGGAGAGAACTGAGTGGTTTGGAGACAGAGAGAGAGACCCACTTTTCACTTCTACTCTCCTATAGTCTTTACTTTGGTACTAAATGCCAATGTGCTATCTGTTTAACTTTTTATTAGAAGACATGTTAAAAGGAAAGCCAGTAATCTTTGGTCCTCTTATAAAATCCATGTAACTCAAGGTAGGCTGTAGATGTACTTTTGTTGGGAAAACTCATGAGTTGTGCTGGTAGTGAGGTCACTCTTAATTATTGGGAGATAATTCTCTGTGGGTCTTTTGTATAGCTGTACATCTTCTGAGTAAAGGCACTAATGTGCTTTGTTCCAAACTATCTTTTGAAGGATGTTTTCACAGCAAATAGCCTTGAAGATGGAGCTGGTTTCTCCCTGTGGAGCAGAGGGCAAGTTTGTTTTATGTGTAGAAGAAGGTTAACGTCGTCCTCAGAGGTAAGGTTGAGCAGGCTTACTAACAGCTCCTTTAAGACCAGGGTTACCTAAACTCAAGAGATTATTCTATTTTATTAGTTTCAAATATACAGTACACTGGTTTGATGTTTATATAGTTAATATAATGATCCCCCTAATTGCTCTTTCTTTCCTCTGGCTCTCCACCTAGCCTTTACATTACTGCTGACTGCATTCCCTGTGCCACGCTCCCCATCCCCGTGACCATCTGTCAACTACTAATTTGTACTTCTTTAACCCTTCTCCACATTCTCACAGTCTCCCAACCCTCCCCCCATCCTCTCTGTCCATCACCAAATTTTTCTTAAATTCAGAGATTCTTAGCTATAGTGCAAACTCAGTGGTGAGCAGAACCTGCCTGAGCTGTTCCATGTTGCCCCCTTGGGACTTGGGGGGAGGGGGAACTGACACAACATGGAGTTCACAGTGACTGCTATGCAATGAGTAATAAAGTCCTCTGTGTCTGACCCGGGACTCTCGTGTCTTCTGTTGGCATCCATGAAACTGTGACAAATTAACTTCCTAGCTCACAGGTATGGTAAAATGTCACACTCTTTGTAGTTCTTAACACTAATGATACAGATTTTGATAGTTGGAGATACACATCTTAATCAAAATCTAATATTTAGGATGAATAGTTCTCCTCAGGTGAGCAATTTCATAGAGGAATTCTATACTTTAATGGCGTTATTCCAAGAATGCATTAGATATACAGAAGACAGAGGAAGACCCATTAGCCATTTAGCCTGTTCCCTGCTAAGACAAGAAATTGAAATAACACTGGGTGCCCAATTGTGTCATTAGTTATTTGGCGGATGTCACATGGTCATTACTTTATATTATAGGTTTCCACAATGGAAATAAAATAACACTTTCCCTAAGATATTCAAAATACTTATGTGCTATTTTACCTACTCTACCAAATAGGTATTTGTATTCAACATGAGGAAAATGGAAACAATTTGCATATTTCTTTCAGGGAGGATGAGATAGGTCTTTTACTATATGAAAATAAGTTTCTGTTTTTCATTCTTAGAAATCAAAATAAAAAACATCAAAAATTTTTTATTGTGGTAGAATTGGCATACAAGATGATATGTATTTCACGTGTACAACATTATAATTTTATACGTGTATACATCACATTGTGATCATGATGATAAGTCTAGTTATCATCCATCACCATACTATTTATTACCTTCATTCATTTTGCCCTCCCTTGAACCCCCTTCCCCTCTGGTAACTACCAATCTGTTTTCTGTATCTACGAGATTGAATTTGTTTTTGTTTTGTTCATTTTTTCCCCCTTGATTCCACATGTAAGTGAAATCATACTGTATTTGTCTTTCTTTGTCTGACTTATTGCACTTAGCATACTCTCAAGTTCTATTTATGTTGTTGAGAATGGTAAGATTTCCTTTTCTTTATGACTAAGTACTATTTGTGTGTGTGCATGCGTGTGTGTGTGCATGTGTGTTACGTCTTTATTCATTCATCCATTGATAGGCACTTAGATTTTTTCCATAGCGGCTACGTACATAACACTACAGTGAACATAGGAGTGCATATGTCATTTTGAGTTAGTGTTTTTTTTATTCTTCAGATAAATACCCAGAAGTAAAATAGCTAGGTTATATTATAGTTCTAGTCTTAATTTTTTGAGGAATCTCCTTACCGTTTTCCATAGTGGCTGTACCAATTTACAGTCCCACCAGCAGTATAGGAGAGTTCTCTTTTCTATACCCTTGCCGACACTTGTTATTTCTTGGCTTTTTGAGAATAGCCAGCCATTCTAATAGGTGTGAGGTGATACCTCATTTTGGTTTTGATTTGCATTTGCATCATTACTAATCACATCTTTTCATGTGCCTGTTGGCTATCTCTATGTCTCCATTGGAAAAAAATGTCTTTTCAGATCCTCTGCCCATTTTATAATCTGTTGTTTATTTTTATGCTGATGAGTTTTGTGCGTCCTTATACATTTTGGATATTGATTTGCAAATATTTTCTTCCATTCAGTAGGTTGTCTTTCATTTTGTTGGGTTCCTTCAAAAAGCAGAAGCTTTTTTCAGTTTGATGTAGTCCTATTTGTTTATGTTTGCTTTTGTTTCCTTTGCCTTTGGAGTCATATCCCAAAAAACATCAGTAAGACCAGGAGCTTACCACCATCTGTGGAAGCTGCAGAAAGTGGTGAAATCTTTTTTTCTTCTCCCGTCTCTGTCCTGAGACCAGTTCCAGCCACAGAGCTGCACTACTATAGTTCAATGACAGGGATAACTAAGACCCTGGATAGAAGAAATGGGAAAAGGGACCCTTGCTGTGGAGACTATGGAGAGAATCCCTGCTAATTTTTTCTGTCTTTTCAAAATCTCAACACTGCTCAAAGGGCAGCTCCAGTTTCAAAGAACTGCAGGAGAACCCTATCTTTCTGGCCAGCAGAACTGAGAAAAGGGGGTCCTAGGTGCCATAGAGTATGAAGAAAATCCCCAAAAGGAGAGATATGGAAGAGAGAATGCCTAATTCTCTGTAGTGGTTTGTCATACAGCTACAGGTCCCTGATATAGGAACCCATACCATTAACTCATCTGCCATTTGTGTTCTCCAACAACTAATTTGTCATAGTTAACACATTAATCATAGTGATGGCATGAGATTGTCCATGTGAAAGGTATTTTTTATATTTTCATTCAAATTTTATTTTATTTTTGTAAATATCAGGAGGTGAATTATATGGAGTGATGGCCACAAGTTCAAGGGGTGAAAAGATAGGAATACTGCAATTACAACACAAAAGCCTAATGAGTAATTAATGTCTAAACCTATTGAAGCTCCTGAACACTTTGTCCCAGTTTTCAGAAGAGAGAGAACTTCTGGACATACCCATTCAGGACTTACTAGAAGAGAGCCACAAGAGAACTGGTCAGGAGGGTTGTGAGTTGCCACAGCAGATCATCACGGTTCTAGAAAGAATCATACACATTTTCTCCTTCCCCATGGTCTCCCTCTTGTCTTGAACCTGGAAGACACAGAGAAGGAAAAAGGCAGTGGATGAGGCATCCCTTTGGGGTGAACTGAAAGTATGGAGGGAGAAAGAGTTCATTGTTTTATTTCATTCCACTAAGAGCTTTTTATAGTGATATAAAACGTTAGAAGGCAATGACTGTGGTGGAGAAAAGAAATAGAGCAGGTAAGGTAGAGGGTAGGGTGGGGAGGAGAGTATTAAATAGGGTGGTCAGAAAGAACCTCTTGAGAAGATAGCGTTTGACTTCCATGAGGGAAGGAAGTAAACCATCTCCATAATTAACAAAGAGCTTTGTAATCTGGTGAGTTCTAGGAAGACTAGGGAGCTAATGTGTCTGAGGCAGAGGAAAGGGGAGAGTAAAAGTGGTTTTACTCTCATAAGGGGTGGCAGGGCTGAGAGACCCTACAGACCATTGTAAGGAATTTATTAGATGTTAAGTTTAATAATAAATTGGATTTGGGTTTTTCACCACCTGAAAGTGAGTTACAACTAGAATGAGACGTGTTCTTATATTTGAAAGTGACAAGAAAATTGGATTCCTGACCTTCAGATAGGGATAAGAGGAAAATAGGAAGACGCAAATTTCTTCCTTGGGCGCTCGCTCTACTAGGTGGTCTTACAGGCTCGAGGCTTGACAGCGCAGCGAGGCCCCGCCTCTCCCACCGGTCCCGCCCCCTCTCGGAGTGACAGCCCAAAAGGCACGCCCCTCCCTTTCCCGGCGCCCGTCCGGCTCCAGGAGACAAGCTAGTTAGGCCCATCTCTCATTTTTCCAGTTCCTACCCAGTCCTCGGGGGCCTGGAGCGACAGACCACTAAACCTTAACCAAACTAGGTGCGACACTGCGCTAGGCCCCGCCCCTCCCGCCGTGGTCCCGCCCCGCCTGCGCGCCGTCGCGTCGAGGCCCGGCCGCGCCCGCCACACCCAGTGCTCCCGCCCCGTAGGCCCCGGCCCGCCCCCCGCCCGGAGTGTCCGCTCGCCCGGCCTCCGGTCTTGCCGGCTCTTGGGCCCGCCCCCAAAGACGTGGATGCCGCTACAGCGGGTGAGTGGGGGAGGGGACCCCAGACCCCCTCGCCCTCGGCGGCGCAGAGGCGGGGTCTCCGAGCGTGGCGGCCCGTGGGCTGCCCAGCGGCGGCGGGACGCCTCCAGCGACTCCTCCCAGCCGCCGCGCTTCCTTCCCGACTGCTGGCAATCCCGGGAATGGGGAAGTGGGACCAGGACGGGCGCAGAGGTTTGGGGGCGTTCATGTGGGAGGAGGAAGGAGTGAAAGTGTTGAGGGGTGTGGCTGTCTCAGGCGGAGGCTGGGGGCCGCCGAGGTTTGGGGATGAGATGTGAGGCTGTGGGTGGAGGCGTTGAGTAATGGAATGGAAGAAGGGTAGCGAGGCCGAAATCTGGGATTGGTGGATGTAGGATTGGGGGTCAGGGGGTCGGGGCTTCAGAGCTGTGGGGAGGGTGGTCGTGAGTGGGGTGGAGGAGTCGGTGGAGCATAGTGAAGTGGCATTTTTTTGGAAGGACCAGCTCACCGCTTACCCTGACAGTCCGGGGAGCAGGAAGGGCTAGGGAATCTCAGAACGAGGGTGGCTGGAGTGAGTTGACGGGATGACACAGTTTAAATAATAGATGCAAGTCCGGGGCGGCGCCTGGGACACCTGAGAAATGTGGGTGGCATGGGGTTCTCCTATATAGGTTGCTCTCATTTTCCCGGCGCCACCACAGCGCCAGCTTGGGTGTGCGCTGTCTAATGTAAAACCCTCTTTCGGCGGATGAGAATGTATATGGAGGTCCCAGATTTAAAAAGTACAGTGAGGTTTATCCAGACTCAAAAACAGTTGTATCACAGTCCCTTAAATCCTGCGGAGTTGTATGTTTAAAAAATATAATTTTATGGGGTTTAAAAAAATTAAATCTTTATTATCTGGCTACTTTCAATTTCAAGTCACAGTAATCTAAAGAACTAGATGTTTTCTAAGGGCCATTTCTATGAGCATGATACAGTTTTAACTTTGGAAAGTGGATCATGTCTGTTCCCATCAGCTATTGCTAAAAGAATCATAGACTTGCAGATAAAGAATTAATTTTTTAAAAATCTTAAAATAATGGAAAGTATTAGAAAAGGCCTGGTAAATTGGAGCTGTATGCACTAAAACAACAAAAAAAAAAGTGAAACTTTTTTTCATTGTAGAAAACTTGGGAAATTGAAAAAAATATAAGGATTAAAATGAGAAGCCCATATAATTTCACCAACCCTATTAACATTTTGTTGCCATTCTTCTCCATTCTTTTTGTATTTTTTTGTGTATTTAAATGTACATATTCCATAATTGTGATTATATTATATATTACTTTGTATTTTGCTTTTTTCCTCACTTAACATTTTTCTGAATCATTAAAAATTTTCCGTACACATCTTTTAAAATTTTTGTATAATACGTAGCTCATCGTATGGGTTCGTCTTTTTCTCACACATTAGAGTTTCAACTAGGTGCCAACTCCTGTGTTTGGAGGTGGGACTCAGTATTGCGCCAGATTTTCAGACAATATTCCAGCCAACATAAGCAAAATCTTAGTATCAGGGATGATGAGAGTAAACACAATGTATGACATAATGTATAACCATGGCGAGTTTCTGTGGAGTGATTCTGTGCAGAGGTGGCCTTCTGTTGGTATATTCGGTCAGGCCGGTGCCTGGGCCACTGTGACCAGGCTCTCTTTAATATGTCATGTCTCATCTCTCCTACAACTTCCTGTGGAGTCCTGATGCCACAAGGTTCCCAGATACATTCCTGAAGGAATGGCCTCCCCACCTCCCCTACACCATCGGTGTGGGTGAGAAACTAGTGATGGTGGGTGTGTGCAGAGCTGATTTTCTACTCGCATATCTGCCCATCTCTTAGGTAACTTAGCTGCCCTACGTCACAAGGAAGGCACATCCCCCAGTTGCTCTCATAAACTGCCTCTCAGAGGTTTCAGAGCATGCTTCTAAGTTATCTCTAGAGGAGTCCTGGCCCTCTTCCTTCTAGCCCTGGCAGTTAAAATTATAGCTTTCCTCCTGAGGAGCTCCCCCAGCTTAATCAGTGTGGCCCTTCATTCTCTGATGTGTTCCTCTTCTGCTTCATGGCAGAGTAATTTTGGTTCTTGTTTCTCCTTCATTCTGAAATAGGTTGATTCCTGGGATGGCCTTGTGCATTTCTTTATTAGTTTTTGAATTTATGATAATTCCATTGATTTTTTTCCCCATTTATCTAAACCGAGGAAGAGACTAAAGGGTTTATTATTATTTTCTTGATCCTTGACAAAATATACCCATAACCACCCCCCACCTACTCATCATGATTGGACTCGCAATCTGCACGTGTGTGTTTCAACCACCATGGTCAAGATTTACCTCTTATTGTAGTCGGGATTCCAGTAGCTAATGTAAAAGCCACATGAAACCAGTTCCTTTGTTGGTCTCTCTTTGGCCCTATGTGCAGTTCAACACGTGATAACGAAGAACAGAATTTGGGATTGGCCCCACCTGGAGCCATGAGGCCCTTTAATGTACTCACAGGTCAAGCCCTCCTGTCCTCCCTTCTGGCATTTTGGTTCCATGCACTAGTCTAGTGTCATAGTAATGATGAAGCAAGTTCTTATTAAGACCTTCTGGTGAAAGTAGATTGCAGAACTTGGTTTAGGCCAAGGCTGCCCGGAGGCTTCTTATTTCGTCAGCCAATGGGAATAATTAAGATGAGAGCAGGCCTGGATTCCACTGGTCAGTGAACTACAAAAATAAAGTCTGCCTTACTTGTACCCTGTTGTGTGTTGAACACAGAGAGGGGCTGGGATCTGCCAAGGAGAGGGCACCCCCAGCAGTATTACTGAGCAGAGGGCACAGGAAGAAGGCCACAGAGTTACAGGGACAGGAAGAAATAGTGCAAGAGGGATCCTGCTTCTTAGGTAACCTGGCCTTTATGTACAGTGTGGCCCAATGGATGGCACAAGTGTGGAATCAGATTGCAACATCTGTCAGCAATGTGTGAAATTGCCCAGTTCTTCTACACCTGTCAGAAGTGGGGTTTCTCCATCTTTGAACTTTAACAAATCTGAAGAGGGAAAAGTATCTCGTTGTTTTGCATTTTTTTATCAGTAACTTTGAACATCTTTTCAGATGTGTGTTGGCCACTTGTATTTCTTCTTATGTGACTCGTGATTTCAGTTTTTTGTATTTTTTTGTTGACGCGTAAGAACTCTGTAGGTAGATATTGTGACATTTTTAATGTATTGGAAGTCTTGTTAAGGTTGTGTCTCAAGTAATGAAAGGCAGATAGTATCTCAAATGAAAATGAATTAATGAGCAAATATTCATTATGAGTTTCTAGACAGTGCTCATATACATGTTTGGTACTGAAACCTGCTTTAGTGTCTCAGAAAGATTGTTTTATGACCTGGTGATTATGAACAAAATGGGCCTTTTATTACATTACGCAGTGCATAAATGCTAAAGAACTTTGACCTTTGATGCATGTTCACATATGCCCTGCTGAACAATTTCTTGTTCCCTTAACCTAACCATTCTTTCCATCTTTGCTGTTCGTTCATGCACAGTTTTTCTTTTCATGCCCCAAGTTAGAAACCTTGGAGCCATCCGTGTATCTTTCAAGCTGAAGGCTGTGATTCCCAGCCTCCCTCCCCAGAAAGTCAGTTCCCCTCCTTGGGCTGCCCCTGCACCCCGGATTATTGCTGATGTATGTAGGCCATGTGTTAGAATGCTTCTGCTAGCAGGCTGGGAGCTCCTCAAAAGCATGAGGTAGACCTTACTTTTGTGCCTTCAGACTCTATCATGGCTTGGCTCCCAGAAAGCACATGATTAATGTCTGTTGTATTTGAACTTTTCATTTAAAAGATGGTGATGCTAAATCTCATAGTCTACTGGTAGATTAACACTGTCCCCTAACTTCTTGTTTGAAAAATTTCAGAAGTTCAGGGGAGCTGAAAGAATACCATGAAGAACATTCATATTCTTGCCCCCTAAATTTACCTAATGGGATTCATATCACTCTGACTGAGAAACTGACAGTGATTCCTTATGGACCATTGGGTCAGAAGTCAGTTATGGCATTTATTATTGCAGAATGGTGCCACTCTGCTCTGGTCAGGTGGGTCTTGTAGATCTCCTCCTACACTGTCCTGATTTTACACACGGTATTTTTCTGTGTAGAATGTGCTTCTCTTTTGCTTGATCCAAAGCTTTTACACAGTAGGTGTTCCGAGTTCACATAGCCCTGACTGCTATCTGCTATCATTCTTTCATTCTATGTAATTCCCGGCTACATTATTAACTATTTGGTGGTAAATACTAGGTCCTGTTTTGATCTGGTTTCCTTCATAGAGCCTAGCATGCTGATTTTTGATTTGGCTCTTTAATAGAATTCCTAACATTGCTTTATAATACCTGTGTTGTCTCAAACAAAACTTATGCACTGTTAGAGAAAAATGAGTTTATCAGTCCAAACTAGACAATGTGGGTCTCGTTGGTCGCTTGCCACACATCTTGATTTCTCCCAGAGAAAAGAAAGATATGTTGGTCATTGTTTTTTATTGTTCACAAGAATTGATTGGTTTTTGTCCTTTGGAATCATTAAAACTTATATCAAGAACAAAGTTAGAATAAAAAAGTCTGAAGTATGAAACTAGTTTCTGTCGAGAATCACTAGGTGAAAGAGATTCACGTGAGAAACATTTTGGGGGAGGCCATTAGGCCATAGTGACTGATGCCATTTGTGGGTCTCCAAGTTCACGCTTAATGTTTTCAAGCTTGGTTACAGAGATAAAGATGCTATCCCTGGGAAAGGTAGGGAATCTAGGAAAGAAAACTGATGCGGGAAGATCAACTTCATACTGAAACATGAAATTGGACTATGTGAATTTCCGGCTCATATTGAATTAGCGACTTTGTAATCAGGCGCCCTAGTTCCTTACCAGCTCATTCCTGTCCCACCCCCACCCCCGCGGTTAATGCTCCAGCCTTACCTAATCATTTGTATTTCTCTGAGTCTATAGGCTATTTTTCATCATCATTTTGTAGAAGAATGCTATTTCCTCTACTTAGAATGCCATTCATTCTCTATGTGGCAAAATCCTGTTTATCCTTCTAAATCCTGCTTAGGTGTCACAGCCTTGGTGAATGCTTTCTTGCTTCTCTCATGTGAGAGCACTTTTTACACTGTTGCCCTTCCCTTTCCTGCTCCGTTCTGGCTGCTTATAGGAGGGAACTGTGTTCCCCTGGCCTTCGTACAGGGCTGGCTCGCATGTGTGCCTGGACCACTGGTTGAGCCTGTCATAGGACCCACCTGGATCATGAGAAATTTTACTTTATCTTCAAAGCCCAAATTAGGTGTAATGAAAAAATATATACAAATACAGCCTATATATGTCTCTTTTTCATTATAACCCATATTTGCTTTTTATTTTAATTTTCAGAAAGTTTTTCAAAGATGAAAGTGACCTTATCAGCTTTGGACACTTGCGAGAGTTCGTTCACACCTTTGGTAGTCATAGAACTTGCTCAGGATGTCAAAGATGAAACCAAAGAATGGCTGAAAAACAGAATTATTACTAAAAAGAAAGATGGAGGTGAGTTAAATAAATATTATTCAGACCTAGTCATGCTCAGTGGCTAAAAATGTATTTTCAAATGTGTTTCATCGTTTTTTCATTGATATATTTATAAAATTAGTGTCCATTTCTTTGCTCTTTATTATTTATCTGGAACTTGAAAGGAGGTCTTAAATCAACATTACACTGTAAGCAACATGAGTGATTTTGTTCACAGCTATAAAAGTTGTGCCTAGCACCATACTCGGTGCATATAATAGGTAATTAATTAATATTTGTCAGATGAATGAACAAGTATCTACTGAATGTTCTTCATGTGTCAGTAATGGTGCTAAGGGAGAGATAAATACAGTCTCTACCTGCAGAGATGTTACTGTCTGGGTAGGGAGACTGAATGCCAGTTCATGGAAATGGAAGTAACAGAAAATAAAAGCTAATGAAAGAGCTGTTACAAAGCAGTGCATGATACTTAAACATGAATCATGTATATACTTGCTGAAAAAGTAAAGAGAAGGAAGAGCTGGTACTTGGTGATGCTTTCGGAGTGGATGACTACAGAAGAAGCGAAACTTCAGCCGTCTCCTGATGGGCAAGCAAAAAGGGGTCTAGATCTGGGTTGAGGACATTTCACACGAGCAGACATTTCATAAAACTACACAAAATAACACCTGAAACTTCACTGTGTCTCCCATCAGGGGGCAAAACTAAATACTTTTTTAAAAAAAGATTTGACTGTAAACTGAAATACTTTCTTAAGAATCAAACTTTGAATCAAAGTGGGATTTTTCAAATAACTGAACCAAAAATAAACTTCAAAACAAGATTATCTGCTTGCTGAAATCTGAGCTGTTTCACTGGATTGGAGCCCCGTCTTTAAAAGTTCTGTGAGAACATTTGTAGTGTCTCAGAGTGAGAGGCTCCAGTATATTCCCAGTCTTCTTTTCTGGTTGTTGTGTGGAACACTGTGGGCCTGTGGAGTTGGAAATAAAAGTAGTACCAAGAAAAAAGAAAGAATAGGCTGAGATCTATTTAATAAAATAGTTAGATTCTCGGATTCCTTCCATATTGTACTGCCCAGCAGAAGACTCTGCTTATTATTCTCTGGAGAGAGTAAGATGCATGGATTTGTGGCATGGGACGATGGAAAAGAGAGATCCTGCACTGAAAATAGGGTAACAACTGAAAATGGTTACTTCTGTCCTTCATCTCATACCTAATTTAGTTTTTAAAATATTAGCAGCTACATTCAAATTATCTAGGAGGGAGATAGAATCATTTTTCTTTGGGGAATCAGATCAACTCAAGACAGAATAACAAGGGTGCAAAAATGAGAGTTGCTAATGGAGAATGACGGGACCAGACGACCTTGCATCAAAGGCCATCTTTATGATCTCCCTCCAAGTCTTCAGAACTTCTGTTTAGCCTGTTAACATGAGTATGCAATAAAAAATTACCACACATCCAAGGAAAATCTCTAACATGAAATTACCACATGTCCAAGGAAAATCTCTAACATAAAACTAAACAGGAAAAAGCAGCAAATTTTGCATAAGAAGAAAACCAAAAGAGAATTGAAAGCTCAATTCTCAGAATTATGAGAAGATAGAACATCTGCAAATCAAGAGTAAGATATTATAAAACAATCATTTAGGAAAAAAAGCTCTTATAAAGTGAAAATGTGAAAGCAGAATTTAAAAACTCAGAAGAAGGGGGTTAGAAAATAGTTTTGGAAAAAACCTCCTAGAAAGTAGAGCAAAGGTAAAGAATTGGAAAATATGAAAGAAAAACATAAGGAAATGAGAGGATTAGTCCAGGAGGTGCACATCTGAATAAAAGGAGTTCTAGGAAGGGAACAGAAAAAAAGAGAGTAAGAAATCATCAGCGGAAAATGACAGGCCAGGGCCATGCTTTTCCAGATTGAAAGGGCCCACCCAGTGCCCAGCACTGTGGATGAAAATGGCTTATCAGTGGAAAGTTTCAGAACCCTGGGGATAGAGATGATACTACAGACTTGCAGAAAAAAGAAAATAGGTCCAATATAAATGATCGGACTTCTTAACAGAAACATTGGGAGCTAAAAGGCGAGAATGGAATATCTTCATTTTTGAAGGAAAATGGTTTCAGTGTAGAACTCAGCTGCCAGTGGGATGTGAAGGCAGAGTGAAGAGACTTCTTTGAGAAGATGATGTTGATGGGGTATCTCTCATGTCAGTGTAGCAAGGGAAAACTTAAACAGTTGGCAGAGAGCTTGGAGGATTGAATTATGGATAAGTGTAAATGATTAAGCAAATGATAAAACAAGACAGTTAATAATTTTGGAGGGAAATAGAAAGTTTTAGGAAAGGAAAATCATAGCATAACTGTAAGGTTCAATTATAAATAACATGTCAAAATAATGAAAATACTATCGATGAAATGTAAAATGAGAAGGATGATCTAACTGTGTAGTGGGAATGGGGTGATGGGAGTGCTGGATGGAAATGGTGAAAGTGGGGAGAAAAGAGCCAAATCTTCACCTGCTAAGGCTTAAAAAAAGAGGAAAAGCTTTTTAAGAATTTGGTTGGGGACATGAAAGTAAATAATGAAGGAAGGAATCATGGGACAATTTGAAAGCCATTGCCTCTGAGGAAGGTAAATTGTAGGAAGGGAGATGTCCACTGCTCTTTTTCAAAGCAAGATACTGACAAATGGTTCTCCCTGAAGGTTATACTGATTTATACTCCCTTAGGAATGTCCAAGAGTGCCTTTCCCCACACACGCACTGTGTCAGGTTAAGATTTGCCAAGCAAGAGATGCTGAGAGAGATTTATACACAGGTTTATTGAGGGCAGCATCTGTAGGAAGGTAAAGGAGGAGGGAGCAGTAGGCGTAGAGAGCCTGGGACTTTGCTGCAGCTCTGGCACTTGTGAAAGGAGAAAGGGAAGGAAGAGCCTCGGACGACAGCACAGCATTAGCCAGGCTGAACGTCGCCCTTTGAAGAAAACCCATGCTGAACAGCAGTGGCCTTATTCCAGGTCCCCTGGATGCTCAGCAGAGTGGGAGCAGCTGGGGGAGCATGGCCTCAGGGCGAAGGCACTTCATCCAAAGGCGGGCAGCAGGAGGCTGTCAGTCAACTCAGGTCCTTACAGCCCATTCTCTTGAAGGGAGGTCTGGGTGGGGTGGGACGCTTCCAACACTACTGCACTCACCAGCCTGTTTGTTGCCAACTTTTGATCTTTGCAGCGTGGGAAGTGAAAAATAACATTGGTGTCATTTTTGCATTTATCTTAATATGAATGAGGTGAAGGATTTTATATTTAAGAACCATTTGTATTTTCTGTAAATCCAATATATCTTTTACTGATTTTTTATTAAAATCTTTAATGTTTATTATAAATTACTTCAATTACAGTGCAATAATACATTAATTTTAATATATTAACCTGTTTGGTAAGTGAAATATAAATTCTGCTCATTATCCTGTTACTACCTAATTAATATTTTCATAATTCATCTCTATGCTCTCTGGAGGGTAAATAGTAAAGAAAAATATATACCTTAAAAAGTTTGATGTAGTGAGAAATAAAAATTTAGAAATAAGTTCTTTTTCTCCAAAATCTTTTATGTAATAATGACACATGTAATATCAAATCGTATCTGCTCTAACATTTTGGGAGCCTAGTTAAGAAAAATATTAAACCTAATTGAAAGTAGATATTCATGGGGAGAATCATTGAAAAATTACATTGCTCTTGATTTGATATTTTACATTCAGAAAATTTGTTATAGTCTTATGTAATTGTGTTAGATTTGTGATGTTTTTACTGGAATATTTTGTTTCAAATAAATTTTCTTAAATTTTGTTTTTTTATATTAAGAAAGTATATCCTTTTGCTCTATAGTTTTACTTAGTGTAATTTTGTGCCTAGAGCTAATAAATACTGGGTTATTTCTTCATACCTACTTCTAATTTGAGTAACTTGTGAGTCACTTATTGCATTTCCCAGTTTTGGCATTTATTTCAAAAGCATAAAGAACTGCCATCCCCAACCTACTTCTTTTTCTTATTTATTTGGACGATGACTTTAACTTGCTTATATAATTTATTTTCCTTCTGCCAAACTAGAAACATAATATTATGTTTTCATTTTCGAAGCTTTTATTTGTCTCTTCCTTATCTTTTTGAAGGTGCCCAGCTGATGTTTAGACCGTTGTTAAATAAATATGAGAAAGAAACACTAGGGAATCAGAACTTATATCTCGTTGGTGCCTCCAACATTAGATTGTTACTGGGGGCAGAAGCAGTGGGATTGGTGAAAGAATGCAGTGACAACACCATGAGAGCCTTCACGTACGGAACCAGGCATAACTTCAAAGGTTTTGATGGTGAGTCCCAGGATTGTTTCTGTCAGAATCAATTTATCAAAAATAAGTTTTTGATGAATAGATCAGGGGTCAGCAAAGTTTTCCAATAAAGGGCCAGATAGTACTATATTAGGCTGTGTGGGCCATATGATCTCTCATCATTATTTAATGCTGGCATCGTAAAGCAAAAGCAACCTTAGACCATAAGAAGTGAATGGGGGAAGCTGTGTTCAACTAAAATTTTACTTACAAAACCAGGTATTGGAACAGATTTGGCTTGTGGGCCTGACTTACACCTCTGGGATAGTGAATACAAATTAGGATAACACATATATAAGTTATTGATATTATTCTATTCCAATTCTTAGAAAGGTGAATATTCGCTGGCTTGATAAAGAAAAGTCTTAAACAGCATTCGTTCAGCATCTTAGAATACCCATTTCCTTTTAAGGTAGCTGGTTCAGTTCTGGCCTCAAAGGGGCTTCCAGAAGAGAATGGATTCTGGAAAGGACTGAGAAAGCCAGGTGACTGTGATGTCAAAGCGGGAGTTTGGCTTCAGATTCAAACTGGTCCTTTCCGGGGCTCCCGGAGTGAGAAGATGCGATTAGACTTCTTCAGATTCACTCCCTCTGGATTTTTATAGTTTACTAAATAAATGATCAAGGTGAAATTCAGCTCATTTAGGAGGATTCACCTGTCAAAAAACAACACAATTTTCTTATTGAACTTTCTTCTCCCTCATTTATGGGAGGGATATTCAACGCTAGAAGGGAATGGCCTAGGAGTGAGAGTTTGAAGGAGAATTTCCACATGGCAAACTTCAGTTCCATCCGTAGTTACAATTATTGTCAGAATTAAAGAGCATATGCCTTCTGGTCATTGGTATTAAATGAGATCAAGGAAGTGTCCACCATTTTGATGTTTGTACCATATTATATAATAAAAATTACTACAATGATTGAAGAATTGTGTTAGGCGAAAGCATAACAGCATATTTTTGTTCTTATAAAACATAAGAATATGTTTTATAAGAAGTATGTTTTATAAGAAGCTTTACATTCCGTTAAATTTCCCAGTTTTATACTTTGCTTCTTATGTTAATTATTTATTGCTTACATCATTATTTCCATAATCCAGGGTTATTTAAATATTATTAATTTTATTTTGGCTATTTCTGAGAACATAACTGGAAATTTTTGTTTTATTTTAGATAACAATGATGATTTCCTCACAATGGCAGAATGTCAATTCATTATCAAACATGAACTTGAAAATCTTAGAGCCAGAGATGAAAAAATGATTCCTGGTTACCCCCAGGCAAAGTTGTATCCAGGAAAATCGTTATGTAAGTCACTATGCCAACCAACTTCACGGGTACACATTCCAATGCAATTAGTTTTTCTTAGTAGACGTAAATAACAAATTACAGAGGCTTTGTTTTTTTTCCTTTTACTGAAACACTTATATAACTTTATAATAACTTTTTCACAGACATATCATTTGCCTTTAGAACTTCATTATGTTGCACTTTAGATCAATGTGTATGTTCTATGTAGTTAGATAGTTATTATTATGGTCTCACAGCATTAAGGTGGTATAAAATTCAATGTGAACATACACACCACAAATTACTCAGTTAAAATAAGTGAAGTTTGCTTTATGCCCAAACATTGTCCTGCAGTGACAGTCTGGGGTAAAAACAGGAGACATGGTTTTTCCTTGAATACTCTTCCATCTCCTCTCATCTCACTGGTTATGAACACATGCAGAAATGGAAAGGCTTAGGAAGATCACAGAATGATAGAATACCTGAATACAAATCAGCAGTTTGCAAATTTTTGATTTTGCGTAATTCCTTTTGAATGAGAATACTGGCTTGCAGAATGAAAGTGTTTACTACAATGTGTAATTCCAGGTTTGCATGAAACCCAGATAGTGGCAAGGCCTCAGAGCATTTTTGCTACCTAAAATCTACTTGAAGTTTATAAACTTCTGTGTGCCCTAGTCTGGTTTTCTTTTAATAGTCAGTGTAATACCAACCTCCAGTCTTCACCCCGGATATATGCCTAAGAACCATGTTCAAATTTTCCCTGTTGTCACCAAATATATTTTAGAGCTGGTTTGTTTAAACCAACATCTAATCATAGATCACCCATTTTGTTTGGTTGTTATATCCCTTAAGTCAATCTGTCTCTTTTGTGGTAAAGTAAACATAACATAAATTTTCCCATCTTTAATATTTTAAATGGTACAGTTCAGTGGTATTAAATACATTCATAATGTTGTACATGCATCATCACCATCCATCTCTATAACTCTATTCATCTTGTAAAACTGAAATTCTGCACTCATTAAACAATTATCTGCCTTTTCTCCTTGTCCCAGCTCTGGCAACCACCATTCTACTTTCTGTCTTTACGATTTTGATTACTCTGGGTATTTCAAATAAGTGGAATCATAATTGTATTTCTCTCTTTGTGACTGGCTTATTTCACTTTGCATAATATCCTCCAGGTTTGTCTGTGTTGTAGCATTTGTCAGATATTCCTTCCTTTTTAAGATTGATAAAGATTTTTGTTGTATGTATAGACTACATTTTGCTTATCCATTTTTGAACACTTGGATGCCTCCAGCTTTTGGCTGTTGAGAAGGATGTTGCCGTGAACGTAGGTGTACAAATGTCTCTTTTAGACCCTGCTTTCAATTCTTTTGGGTATATATCCAGAAGTGGAATTGCTGGGTCATGCAATAATTCTATTTTTAATTTTTTGAGGTACCACCTTACTCTTTTCCACAGTGGCTTATACCATTTTACATTTGCACCAACAGTGCACAAGCTTTCCAGTTTCTCCACGTCCTTGCCAGCACTTGTTATTTCCTGATATTTTGATAGTAGCCATCCTAATGGGTGTGAAATAGTATCTCATATTAGTTTTGATTTGCATTTTCCCTTTCTTAGTGGCGTTGAGCATCTTTTGATGTACTTATTTCACCATTCATGGATCTTCTTTGGAGAAGTGTCTGTTCAAGTCTTTTGCCTATTTTTTTGAATCAGGTTGTTATTTTTGTTGTTGTCTTTTAGGAATAATCTATATATTCTGGATATTAATTTCTTATCACATATATGATTTGCAGATATTTTCTCCCATTCTATGGGTTGCCTTTTTCATTGATATTGTCACGATGCACAAAAATTGGAAATTGTCATGAAGTCCAGTTTATCTATTTTTGACTTTTTTGCCTGTGCCTTTGGTGTTATATCCAAGAAATCATTGCAAATCCAATGTCATGAAGCTTTCCTCTGTGTTTCTTTTAGGAGTTTTATAGTTTCATGTCTTATGTTTAGCTCTTTGATCCATATGGAATTAATTTTTGTATACGGTGTTAGATAAGGGTCCAGTGTCATTGTTTTGCATGTGGACATCCAGGTTTTCCAGCACCATTTGTTGAAAAGACTGTCCTTTCTCCATTGAATGGCCTTGGCACCCTTGTTAAAAATCATTTGGCCATACATGCGAGGGTTTGTTTCTGGGTTTTCTATTCTATTCCATTGGTCTGTATGTCTGTCTGTATGCCAGTACCACACTGTTTTGGTTATGGTGGCTTTTTGACAAATTTTGAAATCAGGAAGTTTTGTTCTTTTTCAAGACTATTTTGGCTATTTGAGGTCTCATGAAGTTTTATATGAACTTTAGGTTGGATTTTTTTTTTTATTTCTGCAAAAGATGTCATTGGTATTTCGATAAGGATTGCATTGAATCTATATTACCTTGGGTAATAATCTCAATGATATTAAGTCCCATGAACGTGGAATGTGTTTCTATTTGTTTATGTCCTTTGTAATTTCTTTTAGCGTTGTTTTGTAGTTTTCATTGTATAAGTCTTCTACCTCCTTAATTAATTCCTAAGGATTTTATTCTTTATGGTGGTGCTATAAATGAAATAGTTTTTATAATTATCTTTTCAAATAGTTCATTGTTAGTGTATAGAAATGCAACTGATTTTTGTGTGTCAACTTTGTATCCTGCTACTTTACTGAATTCATTTATTAGCTCTGACAATATTTTTTGTGGAAAATTTAGGGTTTTCTAGATGTAAGATAATATTATCTATGAACTGAGATTTTTTTTCCTTTCCAATTTGATTGCCATGATTTCTCTTTTTTGCTAAATCACTCAGGTTAGAACTTCCAATATTATGTTGACTAGAAGTAGTGAAAGTGGCATTTTTGTCTTATTCCTAATCTTAGGAAAAGCTTTCAGCTTTTCACCATTCCATATGGTGTTTACCATGGGCTTTTCATAGATGGATTTTATTATATTGAGATATTTTATTATATTCCTAGTTTGTTGAGTGTTTTTATTATGAAAGAGTATTGAATTTTGTCAAATGCTTTTCTGTATCAGTTGAGATGATTGCCTTTTGTTTATGGTTTTCCTTTTTTTCCCTTATAGTATTTTCCATAGTTCTATACCAATTTCTTACTGGTTATTTCTGTTTTGTTTTTTTTTTCCTGTTGGGCTGTTTTTGGCAGGAAGACTATGTGTTAGAGAGCGGGGGTGTTGGGGAATGTGGTCAGGAGCTTGGATTTTTCCTGGCTGTATCCTCTCCTTGAGTCTTCTTTGGTCCTGTGGAGATAGATCCTTGGTGGAGCCTGTTCTTTCAGGTGTTTTTGTTGCATTTGGTCTTTAGGTTTGTCTTTAGCCAGCTGAGACCCACAGCTCCAGAGCTGCTCGCCCTTCAACCCCAGGTTCTAGCAGGCAGCTCTTTCTTCCAAGATGGCAGACCTGCACTTTCTCCTCTCCAGCCTTGTTTCTCTTGTTTGGTGACAGGAGGGAGCAGATGCACTTCAGGGGTCTGCCATGCATCCTCTTTGCCTGCATTCTGAGCAGTGGGACAGTGGTTTCCCATCTCTCAGTGTTCATGGGAACTCTTCCCCTGCCTGCTTGGCCCAGGTTTGCAGAAGCATGAGTGCTCTTAGCTTATGCTGGCCTGATTTTTAAGGTCTCTTTTCATAGTTTGGGATTTGGTTTTATAGTTTGTTTTTTCTTACTTTCATCAAAGTCGGGAGTTTCTTTATGTTTCTTGTTTCCTTTGTTGTTTTTAACGTGGTGTCATGAACAAGAAGAGGGACGAGGTCTTTCTGTCACCATTTATTACCAGGAGTTCCACATTCATTTAAGCAGTTGTTTGGTGCCATTCCAGAATTTCAGCTCTTCCTTAATCTCTTAGTGGGAAGGCGTGTTTTCAGACACAGCCGGGTACTGCATCAAACGGAATGCAAAGCAGACTGAGGCACCGCCCTGGCTGTTAAGGTGCATGTCCCACGTGTGCTGTCCATCCTCGTGGTTCAGACCACCATGTGGAAGCAGACCATCACTGCTTCAGCCTGTTGCTTTCTGCGCCGCTGCATCCTCTTCGGTGTGACTGGGACAGAGAAAAGAGTGTGCTCTGTCATCAGAAGGGACTCCGGAGCAGCAGTTTTCCAAATGCTCCCGACTGCTTCACAGAGAGAAATTTTCAGCTGAATGAAACTTTGAAGAAAATATGTAAATGTATTCTTTTTGGCTCTATAGGGAGCCAGTCTGGTGTCCTGAGATGTAAGAGAAATAACTTTCTTGCTGGCAGGATGAGGCTTTTGTAAACAGGATTGATCCCTCCCTTCTTTCCTCCCTTCCTCCCTTCCTTCCTTCCTCCCTCCCTCCTTCCCTCCCTCTATCCTTCCCTCTCCCTTTTCTTTTTTTTGTAATAAATATAAAAATAATATCATCTCAATTATGGTCATTAAAATTTTTTTACAACATCTGAGATAAGAATCATATTTAACTTGTCAAAGCTGGATTTTAAAATTCTGCATTATTTTTTCCCTTTATGTCTTTGAAAATGTAATCCCTAAAATGCTTTCTGGTATTTTTGCATCATTTTAACTTTATATCATAATATTTGGTTGAAGAATATGCATAATTATAAACTGAACTATTTTCAGATTGCAAATTTTAGAACTAATACAACTTAGAGTAATTTAAAGTCCTAAATTTTCATTAAGTTAATTCTTAGACCCATAGAAATAAGTGGAAAGGCTTATTTTCACCTTTAAGTTTTATGAGAGTCGCCCCCTGAGGCAGCCCACTCTCTCTGAAGCTGACTGGAAGGAGAGACTGCTTCCTGCTCAGTGTGACCAGCACCTTGAGAGCTGGCCGGGGTTTCATGAGGAGCTCTCCATTATCTTAGGTTTAACTTGATTTTCATTTTACATGCAGTCATTATAATTTAGCTTGCCATAATGTTGTGTTTTGATAGGAAGCCTTCATTAAGTACATAGCAACGTGTGTCATGATAAACATGATTTGGGGGCAGTTAGGTGGTGCTGTGCGCTGTGCGCTTCAGGGCGGTCCCTCATTCCATCAAACAGCAGACACTGCGGGGAACTAGAAATTGGCCATCTGTGTGTTTTAGTCATTGCTATGCATCTCAGTGGGCATCCCGGTTCTAGTTTGCTCTGTGAGCTAAGATCCCTTCATGCCCTCGACTCTGCCTTCTGTTGATTCCCAGTTGATAATAGTCATGCAAATAACCTATTGAAAGATTTTCTTTAGAAAGAGGAGTTAAAGGAGCCGAGAATTTCTTCTATATTAACTGTGTCCTTGAGGATGTTACTTAGTTTAGGTTAAAGATCTGTCTCAAAATGTCTATCAGGTGATTATCATGTTTTGATTGATGGGATATGGCACATCTCATATTAGGTCTTTAATGATGTTATTTTTTTAGATCATGATGATAGTTTCCTTTGAATATTTTCTATATACAAATAGAGTGTCAGATACAATCTTTCTTCTAAAATTATTTATCATCCTTATAAGAATAATGTGTAGATTTCAAGTAAATATGTAGGAGGCATGTACATAAGAAGATTAAACTATTGATATATATGTATGTATCTCACTGGCTGGTACAGTGTTTTGCTACATACATATTTATTTTTATATTAAAGAAAAAATGGAAACAAAACAGGAATATAGAAATGTATTTTGAAAACACAGTGAGAAGCAGTTTTTTACTTCTGAAGACAAAAATGGTCTGTTTACACCAGAGCACTAGAGTTGGGTTGAGCCTGGGAAGGGATACTGGGGGGCAGCAGCAACTGCTGGGGGTGAGAGGCCACCACTGGCCTGCCTTCGCTCCCGTGGTACTCTGCGCGCTCATCACCTCTTTGCGGGGGGCAGGGGAGTGAGGTGGGGGGGTCACTGGAAGCAGTGTGACATGCCCTCACAGAGACACTGTAAGGAGTTGTAAGAGAGATTTTTGTTTTTACTTTTGAAGTAAACACATTACATTCACCAAAAATAGAAGCAATATTGTGTTACTGTTATTGCATTATTGAATTTAGAGGGTTCAACTATAAGCCAGGTTACTTACAGTCTCCCTTGAATTAGATTTGGTTTCTTTGGCTCATTGTTAAATGGCTGTAGTAGTAATAATAACCTTAGTTACTTGACAGGAGATCATTCAGCATTCTTGAAGGAAGGAATCTTGGTTTAAGTTGTTCCTTCTTTAAATAGGCTCAAATGGCGTCATAGTTTCCTTTGAAGGTAAGGCTCATGTTAATTACTTTCTTAGCTGACAGGAGAAGGTTGAAAAAAAAAAACCCCTCTGTTTTTAGAAGCTGAACCCAGAACCGTGCTTTTAGCATTGATGGTGAAGAGAAGCCCAGTAATTTAGAACCTTTAGCATTATATTCTTTTCTCACTCCTATTTTTAAAGTATTCAACCTGGTTTTTATGCCTGCCTGGAGAGTCTTCTGCAGTAGAATGGAGTCATTTAAGAAAAAAAAAAGAACTTAGAAATAGTAAAGTAGTCATTTAGATGCCGTAAGTCACTTTAAAGTTAACAAACTTTGTAGTAATTGAAAAAGACTGGAATAGGAAGAAAAAGAGTAAGCTACAGCTATGTGTTCCCAAATGAGAGATGAGAATCAGAGTAGCTGTGGGTGATCAACTTTACTCATGTTAGCCGAGGAAAGATCCATTAAAACACTTTAGAATAAAAATATAAAAAAATGAATTTGACAGCACCAGAGATTGATATAACTAACTTAAACCACATACCTTTTTTGGTCATTAAGGAGGATTTTATCACAACCTTAGCTTTTAAAAAACGTTTCCTCTGTGTAACTTACATGAGATATAATTGTAAGAAGAACCATGTATTAAGAATATTTATTATCTTTTTCTTTTGGTTATTTCTAAGAAGTTATACTTTTAAATTACCCCGAGGATTTTATGTTAGGGTCTCTGTCCTGAGAATATACTGTCTCTCTTTGTTATATGTAATATTTCTACACTGAAAACCGAAATCTCGTTTCTCTTCCATGCTGTAGACATTTATTTGCCATTCCTCATTGAAGGGCCTTTTGACTGTTATTCTCGTCACCTGCCTTTGGTGACTAGGTAGATAAGTGATAAGGGAGGCAACCCTTGGAAGAGTTGAGCTGATAAACCTTAAAGAGCTCAAAGCTTACCAATGGATAAAAAAAATCCTTTCTCAATGCAGATTCCATCTTATGAGCAGCCATATTCTTGAGTAGGTGACTATATATATCATAGTAGGAACTTGTGTGAAAAGTGCTCCATCTCCCCACATTTGGCACAAGGCTTTCCTTTTGAGTTCTCCACGTCTGCTGAACATACTTCCTCTTAAACATCCACTGAGTGAGTCATTCTAAGTAATTATAGAGGAGAGAATGCCCTGTTTTCATTTATTATTACTGGGGGAAATCTTTTTTTTGGCTGAATTACTTTGTCTCATTCAGATATGTGCAAGCATGTTAAAATTGTACTAGTCAAACGACTGCTGAAACTAGGAAGTCTTTATTTTATCTTCACATTTGCTGTTTGTGAATGTAAGCCTTTGTTTTCAGATTAGAAAAGTTGAAAATGATTGAAAATACTCAGTATCAAGAATGAAAGGAACTAAACCATTCTCTTGCTTTCTCTATAGTGGGAGGATAGATGAGTAAAATTTTTCTAGGGACAGTTTTATAATATGTGTCAAAATTTAAAATGTATACGCTCTTGGACTTAACAGTTCTACTTTTAAGTATACATAATAAGGAAATAGGCAAGTAGGAATAGATATATGTACAATAGGTTTAACATTATAATAGCAAAAGAAGGAAACATAGTTTTCAATTGAGGATCAAATTGAAGCATTTAATCCAAGAGAATGTTATGACTATTAAAAAGAACATTTTATGTTCTATTTATTGGCATGGAAAAATATTCATTAGATACTACTACATGAGAAAAGATTACAGAACAATGTGTATAGAATGATTCCGTTTGTATATATATAAGTCTGGTTATACAGTAAGTTGCTGTTTATAGTGGTTATTTTGAGGGGAAGCAGAGAATAACTGAGGTCTCTCAAATTCTAATTTGTACATTTCTATGCTGTTTAAAATTTTACATTGACTTGTGCTGCTTTCATAGTCAAAGAAAATAGTAAAGATATGTATATTCTGAAGAACAAAATAAGTATACACTTGTGGAGTAGGCAGTGTGGGCCGATCTCTGTGTAGCACTCCTCTGTGACCGAAGTGGCTTTGTAGCCCTTGACGAAGCATGTCGTGGGCAGTCTCCAAGCGGTCTTACGCAGTGCGGCACGTTTCCCTCTGCAGTGAGAAGATTGCTGACGTCAGGCATCGTGATCCAGGTGTTTCCACTGCATGACAACGAAGCCCTGAAGAAGCTCGAGGACACGTGGTATACTCGGTTTACCTTGAAGCAGCAGCCCCTAGGTATGTGTTATTACCTGGTGGTGTAGAGCAAGCCTGCTGATGAAAGTCACTTTCAGCAGTGGTGTCATCCCCCTTGGACAGGTATTTAATGCTCTGCTAAGTGCTCACCAAAGGAATTTGAGAAAAAATTGGGTAGGCGAGAATAAGATGGGTTACATGACTTATTTATTTCTTTATTTCTAATACGATTTAAATGGATTGAATATTACAGGCTTTCACTAAATTTCACCAATAGCACAGGCAGTTTAGGGTGGCCTTCATGAGTACATATCAAAGTTGGAGTAGAACAGAATTTATAAGAATTTAGTTTGTGATACTTTGTGTTTGACAATGTCTGTTTCTTTAGAGCTAGTCATTAGGAGTGAGTGATGCTGTGCTCCTTATCAGGGGCAGATTGGCAGGTCTACACATCTTTTGAAGTAGTTTATAAGTATCTTTTTGTGTATTACCAAATCTCTTTTTTCTGAATACAATGATAAGAATACTCACGAATTTATTTCATGTGTGTTGAACATACTTTGTATAAACTTATGTCAATATAGATGTTCAAATTTTTTGGTTTAGTTATGTTTTATTTAAAACTCAGAGTTACAATTAAGCTGGTAGATTTCACCATAAACATTATTATCAGTTCTTTAAAAAAAATTCTCCTTGTATAAAGGAATCCCTCTAAAATAATTTTCTTTGTAATTTCCATTCTATAAATAACTATTATTATATTGTAACAGTAAACAAAAATATTTTTAAGATCAAATTTTGAAATTCTGAATTTTTTCTTGTAGTTATTGAAAAGAATAATTTGTTTTCGATAGATCCAGGTAATATGGTAGTCATTTTATGTTATACCTATGACATATTTTTCACTTTGTTTAGCACTTAGGTGGCAGTAAATTTAAATATTGCCTCTAGGACTTGTAAGTGAAGTATCCATTAGCTACTTTTTAGAAAGTAAGGGGTTTAACTCATTCTGATGGTGAAAGCTGAGCATGGTTGTGGGCCCAAGGTCTCTGGAAGTGCTGGGACTGGTGATAGTAGCTGGGCCACCGGCAGATCTTGAACTTTCCCTTGAGATTGAAAGAAGGAGGTCATCTAGTTTGGAGCCTGCGACCATGAGCACCTTTTTTTTTATTTTTAATTGCTAAGATATCCCTTAACCTGATTCAGATTTGAAGTAACTTTATCAGACCCATTGTTTTAATATCTAGCTAAAAAAATTAAAGATAAGAGAAAAAAGTTTATCCCAACTAACTCTAAACTGTAACCACAGACCAATCGGACACATTCTCTCTTAAAAATTATATTTTAACTATGTATAATTAACCAAGAAGGAATAACTCCAACTGCTGCACCTCCTGCACCCCCAGTGCAGGATGCGTTTACAGTCCAGACACCCACATAGATGCAGCTGACAAAGGACACAGTGTTAGTGACCTCTTTTGGATTAGGTAGTTTATGTCAAGTTCACAGAATATCAACAGCGATGTTGCTTGGACCTTCTGCCCGGTGCTTATGTGGAGGTATAGATAAATGTATTCTGGAAGTTAATGTGTAGAATATTGTTCTGTACTTTTGAATAATTTTCAGTGTATTGAAAACTTTGCCATGACACATTGATGAAAATTTATAGCTTTGGGGAGAGGGAGCAGGATATTATGGCTGGGGATTCTTCTTTGAAAAGAACGTCTATAACTACAATATTAAAGTAGGAGAAAATTGAGGAGCATCAAACCCCCACATTAAAATGGCTCATTGGCCATGGCTGAATTTAAATGAGGACCTTGGAGATTTGGGACAAGCTGCAGGGTGATTTTTTTCTTTGGAAAGAAGGCATCCACCAGATGAAGAGATAAAGAGGAAACAGTCTGGCAGAGCAGGGCCCTAAGCTGGGGGAGTGTCAGGCTCGCTATGTGGACAAGTGGGGTCTTTGTGCCGCGTGGAGGATGGGCTTGTTGTCTCACACACTCATTGGAAAATGAGAGTGTCGACTGAGCCCTGCTTAACTAAAGGAATGAATAAGCTTGCTTGAAATGATAAGAAGAAAGTTCTAGTAGTCTGTACTTAAGGTCTTTTTTTCTTTCTTTCTTTCATTATAGACAGTATTCGTGGCTACTTTGGGGAAACAATCGCTCTTTACTTTGGATTTTTGGAATATTTCACTTTTGCCTTAATCCCCATGGCGGTCATTGGGTTACCCTACTACTTGTTCGTGTGGGAGGACTATGACAAGTACGTGATCTTCGCCTCATTCAACCTGATCTGGTCCACAGTCATCCTGGAAGTGTGGAAACGCGGCTGTGCCACCATGACCTACCGGTGGGGGACCCTGGTCATGAAGAGACAGTTTGAGGAGCCCCGGCCAGGATTTCATGGGGTCCTGGGTATCAATTCCGTCACTGGCAGGGAGGAGCCTCTGTACCCCAGCTACAAGAGACAGCTGCGCATCTACCTGGTCTCTCTGCCGTTTGTGTGCCTCTGTCTCTATTTCTCTCTGTACGTCATGATGATCTACTTCGACATGGAGGCCTGGGCCTTGGGTCTCCATGAGAGCAGCGGGTCCGAGTGGACCAGTGTCCTGCTGTATGTGCCCAGCATCATCTATGCCATCGTGATTGAGATCCTGAACCGCCTCTATCGATACGCGGCTGAGTTTTTAACGTCGTGGGGTAAGACTTGATGCTCTGTATTTATCTTATTTGCCCGTAAGACATATTGCTTACATCACAAGATTCATATGACCGCTACCTTGCGAAGCAGTAGATGTTGCTCTGGGCTCATTATAGAGACCTAAGGAAAAGTTCATGGGCTTTGTGGGCTCTGATGCTCTCCCGATCGTGGTTAGCACAGCTCTCATTGGTTGAGTGTTCGTTACTGTGTTCTCAGTGCCCTACTAAGTGCTTTACCCACACATCTGGTTTGCCCCTCTTCAGGACACCATGACATAGATACATCTGCCCATGTTATGGATAAGGATGCTGAAACTTAACAAGGTTTCGACAGCAAATGGAAGAACCAGGCTAATCCAGGCCTCTCTGTGTCTAAAACCTGTGCTCCTAATGTTTTATGCTCAGGCTGAAATAGATTGAATTATCTTCTTGATGCTCTGTCCCAATGAACTACGTCTAGGTATCTGAAAACCTTTTGTCAGGCTGAGGACGGCCATCGAACTCAGCGAAGGCCGGTGTTCATGTATGTGTATATGGTAAAAGAGGAACTAGGTTATAGTTTGAAAACAGTCTTGATAGGCCATTCACTATTTATGCATGCAAACAAATAAACAAATATGTTATTATTCCATGGGAAGAATAGGTCTTAACTTAATGGACCACAAAGGTATTTTAAATTATTTTTATTGATCATTTAACAACAGCTGCCACTTACCATGTGCTTTTCTTTGCTGATACTGGGCTAAGGTTTTGTATCATTTCTAATTCTGACAGTGACTCTGGGAAGAGAGTGGTGTCAGCCTTGATTTGTAGGTGAGGAGGCTGAGTATCGGGAGGTTAATGACTTGCCCAGGTAGCTGAATTGGGTTTCAAATCCAGATTAGTCTAACACTGCCTCTCTGTGCAAGGTGACACTTTCTTCAGAATCTTCCTTTTCGTTCTTATGTCCCCATGTCTTTGGACCTGCAGTGTCTCCTCTTAGCTGAGGATAGAAATGTGAGTTTCCCTTTTAGTTAATCCCTTTAAGCTGCACGTTGAGAAAACTTTCTTTATTGCCCTGCTCTTTAGAGGTGGCTCTCAGTTTACCATGCCCACTTATTCAGGGTCTTTTTCTGGGTGGCTGTTTATGGGGTTATTTGCCAATACATCCCACATTTCTTTGTCACAGTAATATTTTTAAAATAATTTCAGGCTGCAGTGCTATTGCAATACCATGAAAAATGTATACTGTTCTTAGTTTCTTCCTTGTCTGGTATTCGTGGTGGTAAACAGTAGCCATGATTGACAGCCTAGTGTATTTACTGATGTATTTACTGACCGAAGCTCTGCTGTTGGATGTCTCTGCCCTCAGCATAAGTCTCACTTCCGCTCATGACAGTGCTCCCTTATTGCTTCCTTATCTAAGAGAAATTACTTCTTTTTAATATTTTAGAGAATCACAGATTGGAATCTGCCTACCAGAATCATTTAATTTTGAAAGTTTTAGTGGTAAGTAGAGATTTTATATACAAATTTATTTTAATTATGAAACTAAGGCATATCATTTAATGTTTAGGAATATAAATATGAAGACGTGTTTATAATTTAAGATATCAGTTAGCTCATATATTTTGTGCAAGTCGGCACTGATTAAGTGTGTTTACATATGTTCAATAGTGTTATACAAATGTGCATGTGGTCTAAGAGTTAAATGTAAAAATTGGTATTGTAGCCAATTCCTCATTATATAAAACTAATTAACCACTTTATAGTCATGTTTCTATTCTTTTTTTTTTTTTTTTTGGTTATTCCTTTGAATGTGTCACTATTCAACAATCCTTCCAATTAACCCACAGTCTGTTTAGTGATGGGACATTATTACTTTAAAAAATTTTTGTTGAAAAAAATTTCCAGAGTCCAAGAGGTTCCCAGCATGTTTTGATGGGTAGGAGGAAAGAGATGAAATGATGTGTAACTTGCTTACCATTTGTGTAAAATCTTGTACATTCTGCCTCTTTCCACTATCATCATAAATCACGAAGATGTACCAGCTTGAAAGCACCGTTTGTCAGGAGGTTCCATCAGCCACCTGTAACGTAACTGAGAATCAAGACAGGTGCATGGAGTCCTCAGAGCCTGGAGCTGGACTCAATTTAACACAGTTCATGTGCTTTACTCCTGAGAGAGGGATCCAGGCCCCCACTCTTCATTCCAGCTGTAGAAATTATTCTGAGAAGTTTATTTATTTATTTTTTTTCAGTCCTTAAAAAATCAGAAACCACCATTGGGAAGGGGTTAGGGTTTCTGGAAGTAGGTAAATTTATAGAAGCAAGAGCAGGTAAGGAAATAGAAAATCTGTCATAATAGATGCTAATAATTCAACAATGTTAGCACTTTACACATTAGAAAAGGGGCACGTGGTCATACATATGTTAAAAGGTCTGAAGGCCTCAGTCTAGCCCCATGAAAGAATTAGTATTCAAAATATTGGTACTGAATCAGCAAGGAAATTGCGTTCTGTTCTATGTGTAAGAAAGCAGGGAAACATGTAATAATTAAAAAGATCATTTTAAAAGATTATAAAATGGGACTTTTGCTCTTAGAGGTAAAACACTCCACTTATCTTAAAGAGTTGTGTTATTTGTAAGATTTTATTATTTAACGATGCCAGATACATCACGTGCCTGCTTTATAAAAAGACACCTAAGTCAGAATCTGCTGGTCCTCGTTGTGTTTCTTAGGTCTCTCTCTTCCTTTTTACTCATATAGGGAGAGCATTTCTCCCTTTACCAGGCTTTTGATTTTCACCTTCTACCCTAACTTAGCACCCCATCACTCCCCTATGGCTCTATTGATCTTGCTGCTCACTCTGTCCATACTCCCCATTCCCTCATTACTCATAGCAGTCTGAGAAAGTGATGCTGCTCAGCAGGAAGTAGCCAGCACGGGGCTGGGCACAGAAAGGAAACCCATTAGTGTAGGGGGTAGTTGCAGGTTCTTGAGTAGGGCTTCTTCTTGAAGAAAGGACACTTGTTATAGTGGCATCTCTAGCCCAGGATTATGTGCCTGGACAGGGCGAGCATGTCTCAGGCTTATGGTGACAAAGGTGCTCCCAGGCTGGGCTGGTTGTTAAGGCTGGTCTCTCTTGCTAGTGCCACCCCACCGCCTAGGTATCTGCTCATGAGGGTGGGGAGTCTCAGGTCTGTGGGCACAGAGTGGCTTCCAGGGCTAGGCTGCTTGCGGTGGTGGGGTCCTTCTTGCAGGTGCTGCCTGGCCATCCAGGAGTGTCAGGACAGGCTGGGGGTTGCGGGGAGAGGGTGAGGAGAACACATCCTCTGGCAGATTAATGTCAATGGGGGTTCCTGACCAGCCTCTCTTGCCACTTCTGCTGGCTCATCTGCTGTCTCAGGACTCCTTCTTAGGGGGGCGGGTGGAGAATGAGCCCACCTGGGCTACCTGGGTTACTAGGTTGGGGATGGGGAATGCGAGCCTTGGTCTCCCTCTTCTGCAGGAAGTAAGGTATCCTGGTGCTGTGTTGTTCCTTCAGTCCTGGGGTCCCAAGGCAGTTCGCCTTCCTTTCGTGCCTTTCAGAGTTCTCCTTCGATTGTCTCTGGTGCTATTTCCAGAGTTTATGATGCGCTTAGTGAGGAGGAGTGGGCAGAAACAAGCCTGTGCCGCCTTGTCTGGACTATGGAAAACCTCACTGGAGGTCCCTTGTTACATTTTTAAGCGCTGTATTTACAGTTGTCATAAAGTGCTGTGGAGCAGTATTAAATATGTTATTCTTTTTGGCAGTTCAACTTCCTAAATTGCTTCGCGTCACTCTTCTACATTGCCTTCGTCCTGAAGGATATGAAGCTTTTGCGCCAGGTAAGTGTGAGAGGTGGTTTCCTATATTCAAGTAATATAATTGTCTTTCTATTATTATCTTTACAAATAAAATCCTAAATTTTACCTATTTCTAAGCCTATTTCTAAATAAAAAAACCATCAATTGTCCTATGTATTGTACTCAACTGAAAAGAAATTAAAGCTAAGCAACTTGTAAAATTAATCATATAGGACAGTAAAATCAAATATATAGTTCACATATATAAATATTTGTATAAGTTTGTAAAAACAATTTTAAGAGCAAAACACACATTTTTTTGAACTTTTGCGTGTGTTTCTGGGTTGGGGGTGACTGGTGAATAAATGATTGCTTTCTAAGTTTTCTTTTTTATACCTGAATCAGCTGTCAGTGAGGGCTGCTCCTTCTTGGTTTTAATATTCTCTGCTTGTTAATAAGCAGAGTCTCAAAGACTAGCTTTTTAATATTTATATGAGAGCTTGGGATCATTTACTCAGGAAATTAAAACATTTTTGTAACAGAGAAAGATAAACGATTTTGTAGTTATGGTCCTAACAGTTTGCATAAAAGTAAAATTAAAATGTTGTGCTCTAAAAACTATACTAGATATGTTACTGCTTTTTAAAAATTATTTTTGGAAATTGAAAAAGTTTAAAACAATACTTTTGAAGTTGATGTTGGATGTACATACCTTCTCCAGTCCCACCATTAGTATTTTAAAAGGGTATGACTTCTCATTTCTTATTATACTTCAGAGAATCTCCTTTATTGAAGAGGGGACAGAGGGATCAGAGAAGATTCTTTAAAAAGTAGAATTTTAAAACAAGCAGAGATGGTATCAGTGTGATGGAAACAGTGACATTCATCTGGAGAAAGTGGAAGTTGACACAGCACCTCTAGGAACCACTTGGGCAGCTTTGCCAAGAACCTTGATTCATCCCTAGTCAATCATCAGAGATGGGCAAAGGCTTATGGACATGGGTGTCCAAGGAGTAGTGTTCATAATAGTGAAGGTTGCGAATAATGCCTTCAACAACAGCGCAAGGGCTAAGTAAAAAATAATTTTCAATGATGTGGGAAAGTGCTCAATGTATTGAGAGAAAAGAAATAATACAAAGTTGTATATAATATATATGGGATGATTCTACTTTAATTTTTATGTATAATTAGAAAGAAATACTTAAGATATTAGCATTGGTTCTGTTGTGGTGGTGGAATTATGGGTGACTTTTTGTTTTTTTATTTTCTAAGTTTTCTGTGGTGAGAGAGGTTGTGTTAGTTTCATATTTTTTAAGTTTGTGGCCAAACTTTTTTTTTTTTAAGTTGGAAACATCATTTAGATTCATGCGTTTTAGCCAGGACGAGATAACAAAAAACACAATTTCGAGATAATTCATTCTCCTGCAGACACATAACTGGTTTATTTTTTAATAACGATTTTATTATAATCTTTTTGTATATTAATCTGAGTCTTCCCTCTAAAAAAGCAATAAGTTAGAAACATCTAACACTTAGCTTTTCTGATACTAGTTTTTGTAACAATAGTATAATGTTTATTGAAAATTCCATTTTATTTATTGCATAATTATACACATGCAATGGTTTTATTAAGCTACATTGCCAAATATCATTTGTGCTTCTCTTTAGAGCTTGGCCACTCTCCTGATTACCTCGCAGATTCTGAACCAGGTTGTAGAATCTATTCTTCCTTACTGGCTCCAACGGAAGCACCACATGCAGGTGAAGAGAAAGGTGCAGGCTTTGAAGGCGGACATTGATGCTACATTATATGAACAAGTCGTCCTGGAAAAAGAAATGGGAACCTATTTGGTAAGTCTGAATCTTATTGAATTAAATAATACATAAACTAGTCATGTATTGAAGTCAACGCATATGAGTGTACTCAAGGCCTCAGGTAAGTGCTTTCCAGCTAGCTTTCTCACCATGCACTATTTTACAATGAAAAATACTGTGGTTTCATGTCTGAAGTCATGCCTAACAACACCGAAGGACAGCGTGGTGGGAATAACTGTTTCAGAGATGACGGAGCAAGGGATTGATGAGATGGCCACAGAGGGGCGACAGCAGTGCTTGCTCTTGACGCTTCAAACCCAAAGAAAAGATTGCGACCCATCGTTAAAAGTAGAATGCCAATCTGGAGATTAATTTATAATTTAAATTACTTGGTGCTATTGTAAATATAAAATAGTTCCTTTAAGGTAGAAATTATGAGTTATTTTTAGGAACTACAAATAGATCACTGAAGGTTATAAAACCTAACTACGTAGTTAACAAACTTTTATTGAGCCCTAACTATGTTCACTATTTCTCTGTCTGGGAGGAGTTTTGGGGTCATGTTTGCTTTCAGGCATGGTTTGTTATATCCTGCACATTTCTTCTTGATATGTTATATATACTTCTTAGTGAAATAAGTTCTCAGAAGCTCACTCAGTGAGAGTCCATTATGTTAAACTTTCTTAGCCTTGTTCTTCATCTCAAATGAATTTGTCTCCTTATTATAAAGTTTCTCGGCTGACTTTCACAGTTAGTTTTTCTCATGTGTTTAAAGATTTAGTTTGTATATTCATCTCGAGTAAGAGTTGATTCTCTTTCTCTGCTCACTTCTTCCTGTCTTATTTTTGCAATTGCCCTACTTGGGCTTGCAAAACCCTGGTCCAGGACGAGAAATCTTGTGGTGACATTGGGCGTTCTTCAGAACCAGTCACAGAGCAGGTAGGTGGCTTGCTGTTGACACAAGCTGTAGGCCCAGAAGAGCAGCTGTGGCTTTTCCCCTTTCAAGGGCCGGGGACCTTGGTTTGGCTCAGGCACCTGGTTCTACTTCCACTCCAGAGGAGTGGGGTGCCCTCTGCTTCCTTGCCTCACAGGGTATAGACCCTAGTCACCTTGGCCTGGCTGGGCTCCTCCTGCTGGCGATGTTGCATTTTGTTTTATTTCTTACGCAGCTGATTTTCTTGTTTTTGAGTGGTGATACGTGTCTTTTGATTAAGATATACATATATGCACTAGCATTTTCTATCATTGTGTTGGGGGGAGAAGTATAAACTTAACAGCACATCTTGACCAGCAACACTGTTTGTGTCTATACATGAAGTGTCAGAGAAAACACACACACACACACACACACACACACACACACACACGAAGCATTGAAGAAAAGGAGCACATGGCCAGAATGTACAGCTGTCTTGCCTGAGTTGGTTGGTTGCTGGCTTTTACTATGGGTTAAATATTCATTCTAATTCATTTTGTGTCTTTCCTTGCTTCTTCTGGGGAGTGGTGTTTCTGGCCAGTCATTTTCTTCCTTGACTCTCTTACAGAAACTAAACTGCAGTCTTGCCCCTGAGTTCTTTATCCCATCTCCTCAGTTTTTAGAGGCATCATGCACCAGGCCCACCTGGAGCCCCAGTGTCTCCTTCCTCCCCCAGTCATTAGTGACCCTCCTGTTTCAAGCCAGGCAAACCCTTCACACCCTCTGCTATTCGTGTCCTGTCTCTTTCCTGCCCTCACAGTTTCTTTAAATAATTCTCCGTATCATTGTTCCCACTTCCCTTCCTCCTGTGACCGGTTAGAATCTGCCTTCAGCTCCTCTTTTTCTCTGAATTATTTGGGCAAACATCATCATCCCCTAAAATGTCCAAAACAAATTCTTGTTCTTCTCCACATCAATTTCGGCTCCTTTTCCTCTGGCTTCCTGAATGGTATTCAGTAATTCAAACAATATGCCGTTCTTCCAAGCCATTTTGTCTTATCCAAGAACCATCTGCTGATGAGGTGACACTGTCAGAATCTTAGCTCTTACCTCTTTGGCATCTCATGACATCTGATACTGCCTTTATGAAGGAAGGTAAGGCAGATGTTGCTTTTCCCATGTTAGAAATAGGCAGCCGAAGCTCTGTTATTAAACACTCGGTGACTAAATCAGGAACAAGATTCAAGCCTCTGCTTTTCCAATTCAGAGTCTTTGTCATTTAGCACAGGCCTCTGATGTGATTTCCTTCGTAAGTCCTGGGTCTGTGAGTGAACCCAGGGCTGACAGCACCACCCCAACCTGCTTGCATGGCCCTGCCTGATCTGACCTGTTTCCCCCTCCTCATCTCCTCCAGGCCCCTCCTCTGTTCTCCACTGGGGCAACATCAGATAGTTGCTATTTCAATTCCTCGTACATGTGGAGAGGGGAGATGCTTCGCGTCACATTTGTTCCAAGTCGTTGTTTGCTGTGCACTGATTCTTCCCCTGGGGTATTTTTCTACTCACTGAAGTCAAAGAACTTAGATTTCTGTAGCCTCTTGCTCACTACTTACTATCTGTGAGTCTAAAACAATGCTGCCAAGCTTTGGGAAGAAGCAATTTACCGGAAACTTAAAAAATGTCATTATAAAAGTAACACCTGCTCACTCGCTCTAGAAGACTTGGAACATGGAGGACTGCGTAAATAAGGGAAAAGCAGTGCTCCATAACGTTGGCATGGGGGTGATCCCCTGGGGTCTCCGGGCCTGCTCTGCCAGCTGCGGGGCACGGGCTGGGGACCACCTCAGACTTCACTGTGCACTGCTGTCCCTCCTAAGAACTAAGAGTTTTGCTAAAAGTTTTTGTCGTGAATGTGTTACATTTGATCAAATGCCAAGTTTTTTGCTTCTGTTGAGTTTATCATAACATCTTAGTGGAACACCATGTTTGCACTTAAATAATTCATTCCACTTGTTATGTGTGTGTGTGTGTGTTTTTTAAATATACATTGTTGTGTCGAACATGCTAATATTTTATTTAGGATTTTTGTGCCATTTGCTCCAGATTTTCCTTTCTTGGTCACTGAGGGTAGGGTCCCCATGTTGTTTATTACAAAACTCCATTTGTAACACAGAGCCTGGCATTTAGCAGACACTCAGTATAATATTGAATAAAGAACAGTTTCAGGAAGAGAACAGCTCGACTCTCCCTCCCCCTCCGCCCCATGTCTTCGTGCTACGTGTGGCTTCACATTCTTCTTCTTCCCTTGTCATTCAGATCTGTGCTGAACTGATACCTCAGCACAGGGAGCGCTGAAACATGGCATTCCCCAGGGGTGCTCTGAGGAGCAGGTGGGAGAGATCACATGGAACCTGACACTGTTTTCATACATTGAATAAATTAGATATATAAAACTATGATTTTTCTCAGAACTACCATAGTGTTCTTAAGAACTGCTTTGTTCTTCACGTTCGAATATGGGTTCTTAGAATTGTCTTTGTTGGTCTTAGCTAGCTTGCAGCTAATAAGATAGAGCGTGTCTTGGTTAATGTATTATTTTAGTATATGATTGCTTTGTTAAGTCTGTTTTTTTCCTTGTTGGATTGTGTCCCTCGTGTACTAAAGTGTCTGACTCAGAAGTGCTCAGAAGCTTAAAAGTGCTGATAAAGTGTCACATGTAAATACCACCACTCAGAGTCCCCTTGTGAGATGGAACACGGGAGGCGGAGTGTGCTGCGGTGCAGGGGTGGCGTCCCCTGGTGCCGGGCACTAAAAATGCTGGGAGGACCTCGGTGTGATTCCTGGCCACTGCCCCGTGGCACATCTCAGAGAAATTGTCTGCGCATTTCTGCAGAGAGAGGCTCAACCTTTTACTCTACGAGCCCAAATGGCACAATTTTGAAAGCTGAGCATAGGCTATGAGGATTTCTTAAGACCGAATTGTGGTAGAAACGATGTTTACTCTTTCCCTACTCTTGATTACTTCACTCTTCAGAGAACTAAATGGGGGCTATAGGACTGGGCATGTTTTAAAACCATATCCGTATGCAGCAACACAACGTAAGGAAATACTTTCTAGGGTCAAATGCAACCAAAGAGTGGTTTAGAAACTGCTCCCCACTGAATCCGCAGCTGAACGTCAAGCCGGCAGCTTCCAAAGCACGTGTGTGTGTTTGGCGTTACTTTTTGGTGTGCCTCGAAAATTCCCAGTGAGACTCACTCAGAATCCCTGGGTTTGCGCTTCATCCAGAGCATCTGAAAGAGGCACTTCCTGCCATTCCCCATACTCTATAATTTAGTTTGGGTGTTTTCTATTTTAGTGAAATAGTAAAAGAAACTGACTAGAAGTGGAATCTCTTATACTTAAAGTTCTCGATTACTGAGCCTAAAATGCATATCGTGTTATGAGACTGACTCTGAGATGCAGTAATAATATTCATTTAAAAATATTAATGTTTAATATTGTTTTAAAATATTGTGATGAGTATTTTTCTTACACTGAAATTGTCATTGCATGTGCACCGGGTGATTGTGAGGAGGCCTGAGGATGCTAGACGCTGGCAGGTGTGGCCTTAGGCATCACGAGGGCTGGCTCTGTCACTCAGTCACGGCACGACAGAGCACTGCTCAACCCCTCTCAGGTCTGGATCAATGTGATATTGTGAACAGCATGTGTCTAGTGAGGCATCTGAGTAACATGTCACTGTGTCCTGTTGAGATGAGGTGATGTTACTCAGGTGACAGCTGTCATCGATGCCCAGGCCTCCTGCTTTAGTGAAGGCTCTTTTGTCCACTTATGAAAGATCACTAACACCCCATACTGTTTGCGTCTCTTCTGCCTCAAATTGAGGGTATATAATGACTGTATGTAACCCTTTCTTCCTTCGGACTAAACCTAACATATTGGAAAGGTTTCAAACATAGTTTCAGAGAGATTTCTTCATGGGTCTATGGTTTCCTTATTTTCTGCTGTGAACTCATTTCTTTGGCTTCTTTGTATCGACTACATTTGCTAGAGTGTCTCTGTGGAGCTTCTTTGTTGCTATCAGCTTCTTTTATCGTCACTTAAAAAAAATTGAGACAAAATTTACATGCCATAAAGTTCATTTTAAAATGTACGATTTAGTTTTTCTGTTTGTTTTTTTAGTAAATTCACAAGGTTGTACAGCCATCACCACTATCTAATTCCAAGACATTTTCATCATCCCCAAACAAACGCAATAACCATTAGCAGTCACACCCTCCCCCATTCTGATAGCCAGTAATCTACATTCTATCTGTGGGTTTCATATAAATGAATCATATAATATATGGCCTTTTGTGTCTGGCTTCTTTCACAAGCATTATGCTTTCAAGGTTCATTCATGCCATAGCATGTGCCAATAGTTCATTCCCTTTTATGGTTGAAGAATATTTTGTTGTATGGATTAAGTACAATTGCTTATCCACTTGTCAGTTGATACACATTTAGATTGTTTCTACTTTTTGGCTATTGTGAATAATGCTTCTATGAACATATGTGTACAAGCTTTTGTATCAACATACATTACCATATTCTTGGTCATATGTTAACTTTATGCTTAACTTTTTGAGGAACTGTTTTCAAAAGCAGTGGTACCAATTTTGCATTTCAACCAGCCATATATGAATGTCCCATTTTTTCCTACGTCCTCACCAATACTTATTATTATTTTTAATAATAGCCATCCTAGTAGCTAGGAAGTAGAATTTCACTTGGGTTTAATTTGCATATTCTTAGTGCCTAAATATGTCGATCCTCTTTTCATTTGCTTTTTGGCCATTAATTGGATTACCTGTCTTTTTATTACTGAGTTATAAGATTTCTTCATATATTCTGAATTTAAATTTCTTATCTGATACATGATTTACAAATATCTCCTCCCATTCTGTAAGTTATCTTTTTTTCTCAGTAGTGTTCTTTGATACACAAATGTTTTTAATTTTGATGAAGTCTAATTTCTCTCTTTTTTTGTTACTTATGCTTTTGGTGTCATATCTAAGTAATCATTCCTAATCTAGGGTCAGGGATATTTACTCTTCTCTATTCTTCTAAGAATTTTATAGCTTTAGCTCTTACATCCCTGAACCATTTTATGTTAATTTTTGCAGATAGTATGAAGAAAGGGTTCCACTTCATTCTTTTGTACGTGGATATCCCATTGTTGCAGTACCATTTGTTGAAAAGACCATTCTTTCTGCGTTGAATGATCTTGGCATCCGTACTGAAAACCATAGGACTGTAGGCATATGGGTTTGTTTCTGTTCTATGCCAGTACCACATTGCCTTGATTACTGTAGCTTTGAGTGGGTTTTCAAATCACAAAGTGTGATTTCTCCAACTTTCTTTTTTTTTTTTTTAAGATTACTTTGGCTGTTCTGGGTTTCTTGCAATTCCATTTGAATTTTAGGATTATCTTGTCCATCATTTCTGTAAAAAAATACTACTGGAATTTTGATCAGAATTGTACTGAATCTGTTGATCACTTTGGGAAGTATTGCCATCTTAAAAACATTAAGTCTTCTAATCCGTGAATGTGGAATGTCTTTCCATTTATTTAGGTCTTTTTAATTTCTTTCAGCAGTGATTTATAGTTTTCAATATACAAATCTTACACTCCGTTTGTTAAATTTATTACTGTTTTGTTGTTTTTGCTGTTATTGTAAATAGAATTTATTTCTTAATTTCATTTTCAGATTGTTCACGCTGTATAGAAATATCATTGATTTCTGTAATTGATTTTGTATCCTGCAAACTTACTGAAGTTGTTTATTAGCTCTAATAATTTTTTGTGTGTTCTTTACGGATTTTTGTATATAAGATTATGTCTTCTGCAAATAGAAATAGTTTTACTTCTTTTCTGCTCTGGATTCTTCTTCTTTTTTTTTTTCTTGCTTAATCATACTGACTAGAACCTTGAAGACAAGAACTTGAGAGCAGACATCCTAGTCCTTTTCCTGCACTTGTGGGGAAGCTTTCAGTTTTCCCCCATTAAGTATGATGTTAGCCGTGAGTGTTCGTAGATGTTATTTATCAAGTGGAGGAAACTCCCTTCTGTTACTCATTTGTTGAGTTTTCTTTTTTTTAATCATGAAAGGGTGTTGGATTTTGTTTTTGTGTCCATTGAAATGATTGTGTATATTTATATATATGAAAGGCATATATATAAATTTAGTCTTTATTCTATTAATGTGGTGTGTTACATTGATTGATATTCATATCTTGAATCAACCTTACAATTCTGGGAGAAATCTCTCTTGATCACAATGTATAATCTTTTTAATGTGTTGCTGTATCCTCCTTGCTAGTATTTTATTGAGGATTTTTCCATCTCTGCTCAGAGGTTGTTGGTCTGTCACTTTCTTTTCTTGTATAGGTATCTTTGTTGTTTTTGGTATTAGGGTTATACTGGCTTTGTGGAATCAGTGGAGAAGTGTTTTTCTTCTTTTGGAACACTTGGGGGAAGAATTGCTTTTTAATTCTTCTTTAAGTGAGTGATAGAATTCACCAGTGCAGGTGTCTAGGCCTAGGTTTTACTTTGTTAGAAATTTTTGATCACTGACTTAATCTCTTTACTTAAGTTCCGCTTAGGTGTTCTATTTCTTCTTGTGTCACTTTTGATAGTTTGTGTCATTCTAAGAATTTACCCATTTCATCAAGGTTATTTAATATTACTCTTGGCACACAATTTTTATAGTATTTTTTTTAGAGATCTCTCCACCTCCAACCCCTGTAAGGTAGGAGTAATGTCCTGTCCTTCATTTGAAATTTGTCTCTTTTTTTTTCTTGCACAATCTAGGCAATGATTTGTCCATTTTGTTGATCTTTTCCCAAAAAAACTACTTTTGGTTTTATTGTTCTTATTGATTGTTTTTCTATTCTCTGTCTTTTAAAAAAATTTCACTGTAATCTTTATTGTTTATTTCCTCTGCTTGCTTTAGATTTAGTTTACTTTTCTTTTTCTAGCTTCTTAAGGTGAAATTTTCAGTTATCTTGAGATCTTTTTTCTTTTTTAACAAAGGCATTTGCAGTTGTGATTTCCCTCTAAACATTGCTTTCACAGCATCCATAAGTTTTGGTATGTTATATCTTCAATTCCATTCATCTCAAAAGTATTTTCTAATTTTTCTTGTGATTTCTTCTTTGAGTTATTTTTTAAAGGAGTATGTTGCTTAATTTCTATATATTTTGTGAATTTCCCAAATTTCCGTCTATTATTGATTTCAAATTTTATTCCATTGTGGTTGGAGAAGATACTTGGTATGATTTGTAAGCCTTTTAAATTTCTAGAGAATTTTTTTTTTTGGCGTAACATACCATCTATTCTGCAGAGTGTTTTATGTGGACGTAAGAAGAATGAGTATTGTTGGGTTGAATGTTCTGTAGATGTCTGTTAGGTCCTTGTTTTTGTTTTAGGGCATGCCTTCAACAGTCAGCTAGGAAGTTTAGAATTCTGCATTAGCATTCACTTCCTGCTTGTGCAGAGTCTCACTGTCAGTCGGAGATGAGATCTTAGAGCCCTCTCAAGTCTTACTTGGGCTTATGCATGATCCTGTGCCTGTGCCTGGTCTTCTCAATTCCCAGGAGAACGTTGGAGCTTTTCAAAAACTCCTGTGGACCGGTCATTCCGCGGCTTTTCTCTTTGGGCTCCTTGGCTAATCTACTGTTTGCCCCCAGCTGCAACCCTTCACTTTGGACAGTCCAATGTTAAAACATTTATCTGACGTTCCTGGAGAGAAGTCTTTAGCACTGGGAGAGACTCAGTGAGGATGAACGAAAAGCCCTTTCAGTGGCATCTAACAGGGAACCAGTAGGCAGGTCAGATAATGACTTCCCTTTGGAAATACAGCTTTCCACGTCCTGTAGCCCCACTCTGCTCCCTCTGGTACTGAGTATACATGTTATGTTTCAAGGCTGCTGCAGCGCTGGGGAGTAGATGAAGCTAAATGAAAATGCCACAAGATCGAGTTGTTTTTCTTAACTAAATGCTGCCCAGATTGCCACAAGCCTTTGGTTCATTTCCAGAGTACTGAAAAAGTTGTTTCTGATAAATTTTGCCTTTTTGTTGTTGTTGCTTTTATGGAGGGGTGAGCTTCTGGAGGTCCTTACTCTACCATTTTCTCTGGCATCACCACCATCAGTTTTTTAAAGGAGGGTTAGGGACTGAGATACTGAGGTGCCTATGATGTGAGGGGACTGTCATGTAAGACTTCTAACAGTGATGCCACATCATTGATTTTTTTCTTGGTCAAGGGTAAACATCTTTAGCTTTGCTGTTGTTTACCTTAGAAAAAGTGTAATAATTTAATGATTTGATGTAAGATGAGGGGCTAAATCATTTTTTCATTCTTTGTTTTAGGGACCTCAATATAAAATTGCCTTTGAATTTAAGTAAATTCTATTGTTGAGAGGAAGGAATTGGGAGAAACTCTGAGATTGTTTTTTCAGGGGGGCTAAAGGCTGATGCCATGGATAGTATTGCAAAGGTTATTCCTATTATATGACATTAAAACAATGCCTGTTTTCTCATGGTTCACATTTTCAGGGTACCTTCGATGACTACTTGGAGTTGTTTCTGCAGTTTGGTTACGTGAGCCTTTTCTCCTGTGTTTACCCATTAGCAGCTGCCTTTGCTGTGATAAATAACTTCACTGAAGTTAATTCAGATGCCTTAAAGATGTGCAGAGTCTTCAAACGTCCATTCTCAGAACCTTCAGCCAGTATTGGTGTATGGCAGGTAATTATTTGAGAAAAAAATTATTTATTTAAAAGAAATAGCAAAATGAGGCATTGTGATTAATAAAAAGCCCTAAGATTGATTTGGGAAAACTATATTTTATCCTTGCTCTGCCACAAACTAGTCATGTGACTTCAGATAGTCATAACTTTCTCTGGGCCTTGCTTTTCTTATTTTTAAAATTGGGGGTCAGAGTGAGAGAGGTAAAATATAATCTCTGTGACTCCTTTCAGATGTAAAGCTTTGACAGTATTCTAGGAGAGTGGCCAGCTGGGACGTCACTCACTGGGTGCAGAGTCAGTCAGTGGTGATCACATGGGGAGCTTGGACTTTTACTCCTACCTGGCAGTAATGTGGTTCCCTTTTCAGTCTCCAGTGGGTGGTCTCAGAGAAAGCCTAGTGGAGAGTCAGTACTTTTACCCCACCCAGGACTGTAGAGGCCACATGAGAGCACAAATGAGGCACTTGTACTTCTCTCAACAAAGGATGTATCAGTGGAGGTCTGTGGGAAGCCAGAAATCTCACCCAGCAGTAAGCAGCACCCCACTCTCTTCCTTGGGTGTCGGTGGTGTCCAAATGAAGAACCTAGACATGTAACAAGATATTGACCCCCTTTCCCATGCTGCAGTGGGATCAGAGGAACCCACCAAAACAAAAGGTTTAAATAAAATCTAGAGTCTTATAGCACCCAAAATATTCATGTTTCTATTAAAAAATCACTTGTCATATGAAGAATCAGGATGATAACAGACTGGAAGAAAAAAGACAGCAGATGCCACCATCTAGATGACACAGATATTAGAAATGTCAGATTAAGATTTTAATGTAGCCATGATAAAAATGCTTTAGCAAGCAATTATAAATAGAATGAATTAGAAAGTTTCAACAAAGAAATAAAAGCCATAAAGGAGAATCAAATGGATGTTTTGGGAGTGCAAAATATAGTAACTGGAATAAAAACTCAGTGGCAGGGTGCAGGAGCAGAATGGAAGGGATAGAGGAAAGAATCAGGAACTGGAAAATAGAACTATAGAAATTCTCTGATCTGAACCGGGAGAAAATAGACTGAAAAAGTAAAGACAGCCTCAGAAATCTGTGACCTAACAAAAAATCGAACACAGCTGTTATTGGAGTTCCAGAAGGAAAAGAGAAAGAGGGAGAGGCTAAAAAAGTACTTGACGTTATAATGGCCAAAACTTTTCAGATTTGGCAAGAAACCTAAAACTACAGGTTCAAGAAATCAAGTGAATTCTAAACAGGATAAATCCAAAGAAGTCCATGCCAAAACACATCATAATTAAACATCTTAAAACTAAAGACAAAGAAAAACATCTTTAAAGTAGTAAGAGAGAAATAGCATCCTTAGGAGAAAAACAATTAGAATTACAGCTAATTTCTCATTAGAAACTATGGAGGCCAGAAGAAAGTGGGACAGTATTTTCCAAGTGCTTAAAGAAAAGTACTGTCAATACAGAATGTATATTCAGAGAAAATGTCCTTCAGGAATAAAGAGGAAATCAAGACACTCTCAGAGTGAAACTAAAAGGATCATCTGTTGTCAGCAGATCTATCCTAAAAGGATGACTAAAGTTCTCTAAACTAAGGAAATGATGAACGTAGGAGTCTGGGAGCATTTGTAAGAAAAAACCATGGTAAACAAAAATACAAGTAAATACAATAGACTTTCCTTCTCTTTTAATCTTTAAAGTTATGTTTGATAGTTGAAACAAACAAACAGAAACACTAATGATTCCAAATATATGTAGAAAAAATATTAAGACAATTGTATTATAAACAGGTAATAGTAAAAGGTAAGATTTCTATATTTCACTTAAACTGATAAATGACAACATAAATAAATCGAAAAAAATGTATACATATATAAAGTACGAATATCGTGTATATATATGAAACATAATATCTAGAGCAACCACTAAAAAGTTATATAAAAGATACGCTCAAAAACATACATAAATCAAAATGGAATACTAAAAAATGTTGAGGTAACCCACAATAAGACAAGAAAAAGAAAACATAAATGAAACAACAGGGAACAAATAGAGAAATGGCAGACTTAAGTCCTATCATATCAGTAGTTACATTAACTGCAAAGAGTCTGAAGACACCAGTTCAAGACAGAGATTGGCAGAGTGTATTAAAACTAATAATCCAACTATATGCTGTCTATAAGAAACTCAGTGCAGACATAATGATATAAGCAGGTTGAAAGTAAAAGGATAGACAAAGATATATATGGAAATACTAATCAAAAAGAAGTAAGAGTGGCTATATTAATATTTAAAGTAGACTTCTGAGCAAAGAAAATTACCAAAGAGGAACATTCTGTGATGATAAAAGGGTCAAATTACCAAAAAGATTTAGTAATCTTAATATGTATGTACCAAAGTTTAAAATATGTGAACCAAAAACTTAATAAGTTTTTGTTGGAGACTTCAACATCACTTTTTAAACAACTGACAGAACACTGTATAGAAAATCAGCAAGGATATAGAAGAACTCACCAACACCATCAAATAACAGAATCTGTTGATGTTATAGAACATAGTATTCAACAACATATTTTTTTCAAGTGCTTACAGAACATTCAATGAGATAGACCATCTCCTGGGACATAAAACAAACTTTATGATTTTTAAAGAATTGGAATCATGCACAGTATATTCTCTGACCATGATGGAGTTACACTAGAAATCAATAACAGATAACAGAAAATCCTCAAGCACTTGAAAACTAAACAACACATTTGTAAATAATTATGGATCAAAGAGAAAATGTCAGGTGAAATCAAAAGATGCATTGAATTGATGGAAAATGAAAATATATCAGTGCTGAATGCATACACTGGAAAAGAAGAAAATTCTCAAATCAATAATCCAAGCTCCTACTCAGTAAACGAGAAACAAAGAACAAAATAAACCCAAAACCAGCGGAAAGAAGGTAATGATGAAGATAAAGAGTAAGAGTACAACTCAATGAAATTGAAAATAGAAACAATAGAGATCAGTGAAACAAAGAGTTGGTTCTTTGCAAAGATCAATACAATTGACAAACCTCTAGCAAGACTAAAAAAGACGAATAACCAATATTAAAATGAAATCACTACAGACTTTGCAGACATCAAAAGAATAAGTAAATATTACAAACAACTCTACCTATATAAATTGAACAATTTGGGTGAAATGGACCAATTCTTGCAAAAACACGAACTACTACAACTCACCCAATATGAAGTAGCTCATTTGAATACCCCCACCAAATAAGGAAATTGAATTTGGAGTTACAAATTTCTAAAAAAGAAATATCCTGACCCAGATTGTTTCACTGGTTCTAACATTTAAAGAAGAATTAACACCAATATTACACAATTTCTTATAGAAAAGAGGAGGCAGTTATATTTTCCAATTTATTTTATGGAGCTAGTATCAGTGTGATAGCAAAACAAGACCAAGAGAGTACAAGAAAACCCAACAAATTAATATTCCCTATGAATACGTAAAACAGAACAAAATATTAGCAAATAGAATTTAGCAATATATATAAAAAAATTATATACCATGACAAGTGGGATATGGTCCAGGAATTCAAGCCTGTCTCAGTATTAGAAAATCAATCAATGTAATCCATCATATTAATAATCTAAAGAAAAACCATGTGATTATATCAATATAAATAAAGCATTTGACAAAATCCAACACATTTATTTTTGAAACTCAGAAAAAATGGAGTAGAGGGGTATTACTTCAACCTATTATGAGGCATCTATTAAAAAGAAACAAACTAAAGCTTCTAAGATTAGGAACAATGGAAGGATGTCTACTTTTACTCTTCTGTCTTACTGATCATAGTACTGGAAGTTCAGACTAGCATAATAAGGCCAGTCTTACAAATTGATGCCTCTAGTTTACCCACTAGGTGACTGCAGGTGTGTGAGTAAGCCCAGTCAAGGTCAGCTGAGACCAGAAAAATTGCCTAGGTGGGCACAGCTTCAGTTGTCCACCTGCAGAATCATGAGCTAAATAAATTTTTTTAAGCCACAGAGTTTGGAGTGGTTTGTTATGCAGCAATAGCTAATTGATATAGAAAGACTTAATATTCTAAATATATCAGTTCTCCTTTAATTTAAAAATTAATCTACAAGTTACTTTATAAATGTAGCACTATCCTAACCAAAGCTTTTCTTTTAACCAGATAAACTTATTATCAAGTTCACAGGGAAAAATAGATGAAGTAGAATATCAGGAAAATTCTATAAAGAGTAAGGACACTCCATATCACATGTTAAAATTTGTTATATAAATTTGTTTCATAACCTCAGTTATAAAGTAGCACGGGACAGGTGCCTTGGTAGACAGTCAGACCAATGAAACAGTATAGAGAGTCCAGAAATTCAGTACATGGTATAGGTGAAATCTCAATTCAAGGGGGAAATGCCTGACTGTCTACTAAGTTTCCATATAGGGGGTGGGGTTGGAGAGTAGTTTGCTCTTCAGAAGTTAAGAGAAAGGCAAGAGGCAGAATGAGAGAAAATATTCATAATACTACGTCTACCAGGGGACTTATATACAGATTATATAAAGAACTCATACAGCTCAGCAATAAGATTATTAAATCAATAAAAACATGGACAAAAGATTTGAAGAATCTTCACCAAAGATCTTACGCAAATGTCTGATGAGCTTGTGAAAACATTATAATTAGTTACCAGGGAAATGGAAATGAACACCATGATGAAATACACTACATTCCTATTTTAAAATTAAGAAAATGTTGGCAGTGACATGTTGTAACAGGAAGTCTCCTTGCTGGTGAGGATGTATAATGGTAGTCACTTTGCAAACTAGATGACAGTTTACTAAAGAGTCAAACATACATGTACCATGCCACCCGGCAAGCACTTCCACTCCTAGATACCCGGGGGAAACAAAGCACATGTCCACACAAAGACTGCACAGGAGCGGCCATAGGAACTTTATTCACGGTAGTCCAAAACGGGAAACAGACTTGCCATGAATAGATAAATAGGTTGAAAACAGTGGTTTGCTCATAAGTGGAGTACTATTCAGAAGTAAAATAGAAGTGAATTATTTGGTACATATGATATGGATCAATCTCAAAATCCTATGCTGTTTGATTCCAATTATGTAAAAATTCCAGAAAATGCACTATAATATATAGTGACAAAAAGCAGATCCGTGTTTGCTGGGGCCAGGTGTAAAAGAGAGGGATGGATTGCAAAGAGCCTTGAGGAATCTTTCGGGGGTGGAGGGAAGAAGTGTTCAGTCTCTTGTTTGTGCTGGTGGTTTCACAGGTGAATACATCAATCAAAACTTAAGTGTGTACCTTAAACGAGTACAGTTTATTGTATGTAAATTATAATCAATATAGGTGATATTTAAAACTCCAAAAGCTTAGTTAAAAATGCATTATAAATACAGGCAGCTTAGACACTCTCATGTGCTGTTGATAGAAAAGTGAACTTTCAACCCTGTGGCGTGCACCTTGGTATTATCTATCAAAATTACGAATGTATGGCACCTTTGACTCAGGTGTTCCTCTGTCAGGAACTTATGGGGCTTCCACACTTGTTAAATGATGTGTTGATCAGGTTACTAAGTGTAGCATTGTTTGTAATAACGGCTAATGCCCACCAGTAAGGAAATGGTTAAACAAATTCCAGTACATCTGTGTGATGAAATACTTAAGCAGTTGTGACAAAGAATGAGGGGGGTCTTTGAGTATGACACAAAATATCCCCCAAGACATTTTAAGGGACAAAACCAAGGGGACCGACAATGTGTATTTGCTGAGAAGAGAGTAAGAAAGTATACAAGTTTGCTGTTATTTGCATACAAAGTATCTAGAAAGCTACATAAGATAAAAATAACAGTGATTATCTTGGGAGAACAGGAGCTGGCAAGGGGGAGAAAGAGACAAAGGAGATTCACTGTACACTTACAATGTGTGATTTTTTTTAACTATGGGAATATAATTGTAATAAACAGATTGAAATTTTAAGCAATTTAAAGCCCTAAGTAGATTTGTTATAAAGAAAACTGGAAAAATAATCAGATTACACATGGTTTCTTAAATAAGATGATAGAAATTCTCCATTGGACAAGATTTTATTAAATTTGAGCCCAATGATGTTTTGTTTTGCATTTTTAAAAATCTGTATTTCTAGTACTAATTGTATTTCTTGCAGTGAGTGGATAAGTTATTCAGTAGTGTTGTACAAAAGGAAAGGAAGGGAAGGAAATGGAAGCGAAGGGAAGAGCAAAGGGGGAAGGAAGAAAAGCAAGCAGTGGTCACACCATGCCACAGTCCCCAGTCCATAGTGCACGGTCCACTCCAGGGGACCCTGGATCATAGCCTGTTTGGTAGGTCGCAGTGGGGCCTGGCATCTTTGTTTTTCTGAAGTTCTATAGGTGACTTGGTAAATGCTGCCAAAGGAAGGGCACTGTGACTAGTGCCTCAAGTATAGCTGAACTAGATGTGGTGTGTGATCTGTAGAAAAACAATTTCACAGAATAAGTTCTGTTTGAAATCGTTTTAAATGGGCTTTTCTCTAGTGGCCTAACTTCACATTCCCTGTGGATGTGAACAGAGTAACTTCAGCAGCGTAACCTTCTAGGCTGTATTCCAAATGCATCCTGGCCACCTCCTGTTGGAAAGGTAGAATATGCTGCTTGGAATATTTAAGGCAAAAGTATCTCAAATACCTCCTAACAGGATTTTTTTTTAAGCTAAAGAAAATAAGGCATTATAGAAAAAAGTTTAAAATGTGCTTGGAATGTTTAGAACTAAAGAAAGGCTTTTTTCTTGATTTTAGACAATACGAAAAAGGATGAGAAAATATGGAAGCAGCAATGCGGTTTTTAATTTCCTGTTCTTTTTCTTTTAGTTGGCTTTTGAAACAATGAGTGTTATATCTGTGGTCACCAACTGCGCTCTGATTGGAATGTCTCCACAAGTGAATGCACTCTTTCCAGAGTCAAAAACAGACCTCATTTTGATTGTAGTCGCAGTGGAGGTGAGTGAAAATTTAAACCTGCTTTAAATAGTTTCTGCATCAGATGGCTTCCTTATTCTAAAGCAGTGATGTCCCTGGCTGTCAGTGACTGGCAATTTAGCAACATTTACCAGTAAGAAAGCAAAATGGTTCCAGTGATGGGAGGACATGAGGGTCGAGGTTGTGCATTCTCGGGTATCGCCTGTGTGTGGAAAATAGTCACCATGGTACAAGCAGGAAAGTGGTTTTTCCAGCCATTGTGCTCGTCCGTCCAGTGCTGAGCAGATAAATCCTATTTGAAACAGAATTCTGTAGACTTACCGGCTTTTAAAATCTATTCTAGGCATCTGTCACTTCTACTTTCTCAACCAAATAAATCCTAAGAAATGCTTTTTTAAAATGATTTGTTTAAGTCTCGTTTGCAAAAGGTATAGAATTCATCGTACAACACTCTAAAACTCCAAAGTGTGCTGTGATGTATAGGAGGACTCACAATTTCATATACAAAGTACAAGCTAGCTGTCCTAGGTTTTCGTTTTATCATATTTCTGAATATGGATTACTGTAACATCTTGAAAATTAAGCACTTACCAGTTACAAATGGAAGAATTTGCAGGATTTTTTGTTGTTGTTGCTAGTGGTTATGGTTGGCAGAAATATTGTGACCTTAAAAATATTGCGATACTTAAAAATAGAACAGTTGTAGAAATTTATTAAAGCAAAATTTAGCAGGATTATAGAGCAGTGGTGAGTGCTCTATATCTAGGGCTCAGGACTTAGGGCTGACCAGAAAACTTGTACGTTTCCAATGGTGGCTAAAGAAATATATTCTGCTTTGCTCTATTTGCTCTTTTACCACATTTAATAGGAGTCAGTGTTCATGATCGATGCTATATGTAGAATATGCGTTTTGGGGGATGATTTTAGACAGCAGTGAGTAGGAGGGGAAAGAGAATGGCTTTGACAGATAAAAGTAGGCCTGTTTTGAATTTATGACTTGGATAGGCCTTTGGAGGGCTATTTGCAAGGCTTTTTTATTACCTGTGGAAGTGAGAGAACAGAACAGAGGCACTGAGACAGCGGGTGGCCGGCTGGCCAGGCTGAGTGCACCTTCTTGATCCAGGCTGTGGCCCTGAACTTTGCAGACCTAGGGACTTGTCTTTGCCAGTGCATCCGAAGCCAATCAGGCTTTTGGGACCGACTTACACTTAAAACTAACAAGATTCAAAGGGCTCAACCAGAGGGCCAGGTAGTTAATTTACCAGGAGATATTATTCCAATGACCGTGACCACCAGCACTGAAGTAAAAGTGGAATTAGTTATCAGGTTTCCTGGTAACTTTAGAACCAGATCAAGAGGAGTGTGATTGTCTTGAGAGACACAGAAACCCGAACACCATCCCTGCCCCAAACCAAGCAGAGCCATCGTGACGCAGAGCTTGGTGTCCGTCGCCAGCTTCTGAGCACTGCCGGATGAGTTCGGTACTGCCCGCTTGTCGATTTTGCCTTCACTTTCCCTGGATTTCTGGCTGGCCCAGTCTCCTGTATATTCCCATTGATCAGGCTACTGCTTTTTTGTATTGCGGATGGCTGACCTCAAGTGTCACAGGCTGGTTTTGCTAATCTGATCTTCACGGATTCACTTAATCTGTAAATTTTAGAGGATACTTTTGTTGTTGCTTCTAGGTTCTAACCCTTATGCCTCCTCTGAAGATTTTTTTGTTTGTTTGTTTCTTCATATAATATTAAAACATCTGTTTTACCATTGTTATCTAAACTGGTTTCTTAGAGTACAGCAGAAGTTAAGTCTCAAAAAAAATCCTTACAAAGAAAACTTTGGGCTATCCACAGAAAATTTAAATGATTACCCTGTAATTGTGACTTTAATTTTTATTTAAGCTTTTTATTTTGGAATAATTATAATTCAAAGAAAGTTAAAAAGATAGTACCGAGTTCCCAGGGTCTTCATTGCTGCTGCACAGGGTGGGAGTTCTGGCCCCTTTCTCGGTCTCACGGACGCTGGGAGGGGTACACGCACCTCATTACTGCTTCCCACCTGGCCTCCACTAACCCTGCGAAAGGGGATGGCCTCCCTACTGCTAGGTGGCAGTGAAAGTTCTGACTCTCCACTAGACATGCTGTGACACAGCCCCACTGGGGAGCAGAACTTCGTTTCTGCCCAGTAGGGGTGGGAGTCCAAGTTCTGTATGTGGTCTCCAACTGACAAGGTGGCGGGTACGCTTGTTAGCATTCAGCAGGCGTGGAGGACTGGGCTCCCTGCGCGGCCTTCTCTGCTGAGATGAGGCTCCTTGTTATAGGCTGGCGAGAGGCTCTGGGAATTTGCTGGTCTGAGTGGGGTGGAGCCACAGTATTTCTGTGGTGTTTGGCTGTAGCAGAGTGGTTCTTGTCTAAAATTTTCTATCTAGCTAGACAGCCAGTCCCTTTTTCTGTCCTTTGGCTAGAGAGATTGGGCTTTTCTTTTCTTAGCTTGGCTCTGTGTGTGTATGTGTGTGTGTGTACACAGCCATTTTCATTTCTGGCTTGCCAGCTTCCTCTGCACTTAATCTGGACTTATATGAAGTAAAGAGAAAACCCTAGGGACTCACTCCCATGTTGTTTTTTTGGTCCCGGGTCCCTAGTCAGTCTGCTTTCTTCTTTCTACCTTCCAGAGTTTTCTTATGTTTATTTTATATCCAGTGTCTGTGGTTTTCAGCTGTGCTTAGCAGGCATAGTAGTGAAAAGTACTTCTACTGTTTTCAGAAGCAGAAGGCCTCATTATCTTTTTATTAACTTTTTTTTATCTCTTCAGCATAAGACCATTGCTCGTACAGAGTCCTCTCCTTGGGCCTGGTTAACACACTTTCGTTCATTAGATTCAGCTCAGATATCGCTGGGCTGCCAGGCCTTTCGATGCCTCTATCTCTGTTAGATCTTTCTGTTCGATTCATGATGTCTTGTATTTGTCTCCTCCGTGACATTTATCCCACTTAGAAGCCTTGCACCCTCTTGTAGGTTTATTTATTCAATGTCTGTCTCTCCTGTGAACTGTCAGCTTCATGAGAGCAGGTTGACGTCCGCTCTTCTATCTCAGTAAACAAGACCACTCCCTAGAATAGTAAAACATGGTAGGTATGCAGTGCATTGTTTAGATGAATGTTAAATTATTAAATTAAGCTACTAGGAAATGGGCATTTTAGTTTTTTTTTTAATTTAAAAAGAAAAAGATGGATGTTATTCCTTTTTTGATAACTTCATATTCAGTATTAATTATGACTACATGTTAGTTTATAATATTTCCTAGATTTTGCTAAGACCAAGTGGCAAGTGTTCCTCCTGTTTCTTCTTTAATTAAATTACACTCAATATTGAGAGCTGCTGTGTATAATCCTGAATCTGGTACTAAAGGAAGATAAAGCCATTGTTTTATTTTTGTCCTCAAGAACTCTGTTTCTAAATGTAGTTGAGAAGATGTGTATATTTAACACACACACACACACACACACACACACACACACGTATAGTACATTTCAAAAGATTCAGCTAGGCAGTATAAATGATGTACCAAGTGAATGGCCTGTGATAACACTGGAGGAGATATCCACGAACTTCATCCAAAAGCAGCAGTCCTGGGACCTCTGCAGCTTATTTTGGGAATGCCTGCATGTGACCTAGCCTTCATTTCTCAGAGCAGTTCTTTCATGGTGGCAGAGACTGGTCACTGCAAATTCTGACCCCACTGGAAGCTACTCCTAGCATTAAGTTAGGGGTACCTGACAATCTGAAGGATGAGAGACAAGATTTGGTGTCTGTCATGACATAGAAAAAAGGTGTTTTTCTTCTTAAAACGAATCCACATGAGCCAAAAGACCAGCAACGTTTTAGACTCTATTTCGTTACTTCCTAGACTTAGACCTGTAAACACGAAGTATTTCCTTTGGTTACCAAGGCTAAATATAAGAGGAGAGTGATTATTTTTGGTGTGCACATATTTTTTATGAGGAGATAACTATAATGATATCGATGGTAATTGATATGGAGATAATTACTAATATGGAGCTAACCGAGAGTAAGTCAAAGGAAGGGGGCGTGAGAGGTGTGAGGAGGTTGTGATAACCACACGTGTGCTGCTCTTTCAGTTTCTCTGTTTTTAATTGTGGTACAGTGTACATTAACATAAATGCACCATTTTAGCCTCTTTTAAAATTTTTAATTTTGGTAAAAAGCACAATAAAATGAAATTTACCCTCTTAACCATTTTTAAGAGTCTGGTGCATGGCATTGATAAATACATTCGCATTGTGCATTCATCACCACCATCCATCTCCAGTCTTCCCAAATCCTTTGCTGAAAAGACAGTCCTTTTCACAATGAATGATCTTGGCACCCTTGTTGAAAATCATTTGAACATATATGTGAGGGTTTATTTCTAGGTTCTTTATTCTATTCCATTGGTCTATGTATCTATACTTTTTCAAAACTATTTTATTAAGGTATGATTGACATACAAAAAACTATACACATTTAATGTATAAAGCTTGATGAATTTGGAGATAAGTAATATCTATCTTTATGCCAGTACCATACTGCTTTGATTATTGTAGCTTTGTAATAAGTTTTTCAAGATTGTTTTGGCTATTTGCTTGTGTGTTTGTTTTAAAGTATTTGTAGCAGCTATAGCTATTTTCTGTTTTTTATTGATCAAAAGTTGGGTTATATTGGCATAGAGTGGTATTAAAATCCTCTTTTTCTATCACATTAGTATATTTAAAGATTTATTTTTACTTTGTTGACTTTCATACATTTTATAGGACCCTAGCTTTGCTTTCTGAATTGAGAATTTTGTGTATCAGAACAAAGTTAAGCTCAGAGAAAGTGTTAGAAATAACCAAAACATTAGTAAATTAGACAGTTTTATTCTAGTATTGCTAAGACCTGTGTTGACTGCCAACTGGTCTTGTAATGAATCCAAAATTGAACAGTTTACAAATAAATTAGGAAATATAAGTTTTTGGTTTATTATCTTGTAAGTTTAAAAAATCATACTGAAATTCTAATTTAGACTGTTACAGAAAATTCATCAGAATTATCAGTGGATTCAATTAACATGTTTCTGTTTATAGGATTTTTCTCTTTGATCTTCAGTGTCTTTTCAAATAGGGGAGTAAAATCTTAAAATTATATTTTATTTTCTATTTTTTTCCTGAAGTCAAGATAAAGTTTTAGTTTTTATTGACTTTAAAAAATGTTTGCTATTAGCATATCAAATAAATAATGTCATGTCTTACTTTCCTGTATTCATTTGTGGCCCCTAAAAGAGTAGAAATTTCATTAATTCAAAAAGCCATGATAAATAAGCCATAAATATATATATAAAGTAAATTCTTGTGTAAACATCTGATGTAAAAAGCAGTTTATTTTATTTTAAAAGTTTTTTTTCCCTTCTAAACTAAGTTAACATCTAAAGTACATTTATGTGATTAGAATTTTTTTAAAAAAGAAGACTTAGAAAACATAACAGTTTTACAAAGTTGATATTGAGAGTAGTGTTCTCGTATTTAAATTGTGGATATTGATACTTTCAATAGCTTTTATGGTTTATATTTTGAAGTCAGGAAACTGTAATTATTATTTATGTTGTTAATATTTAAGTGTTTTTTAACTCGATTTAGTGCAGCATAAAATGGAGAAAAAGGCAAAAATGATCATTACCTTATGCTAGTAACTGTCATCTATTACAACTTTTGTGTATTTACTGCCATCTAGTGTTGCCTTTTAAAACGAATATATCTTCACCTTAAAAAATTAAATTTATTAGGGTAACATTGGTTAATAACATTTATAAATTTCAGGTGTATAACTTTATAGCATCTGTGTACTCTAATGTGTGTTCACTTTATAGACTGATCAAGAGTAGCATAGCCTACCAGTGTTTGAAACAGCAGATGGAGCCACATGAAAATGCCATCATCTAGCTTTAAAATAGTCAGATATTGTCAGTGTCATAAAGCCCAGCCCACAGATTCTCTTAAATAGTAATCATCACCCTCACTTTTGAGACAAATTTAATTTTGTAATTTCAAGCAAAGGATCACTTGTAAATGCAGGACTATGCAGAGATTTCCAAAACCTAAAAAATAGAAATGTCCCAAAATCCTCTAAAAATTGAATGTTTGATACTATTTCCTTTTAGCATTTAATGCATTTACAGTTTTCTTTTATTTCTAAATTTAGCAAGATGTACCAGTCAGACATATTGAATACTAACAGTTCACCTGCTAAAAGCTGTTCTTTTTCTAAGGTGCAAATGAATTAACTCCTCACCCCAGAAGTTACACTGCATTTCTAATCACCAGTTCTTAGTGACCAGCAAGCAGTTGGCACTGTGCATGGTTAATTGGTAGTTTTAAAAATATCACTTAATTGCAGTTTCTTTTTTTAAAACAGTAAGTTAGGTAATTTTTTTTTAGAGCTGCTTATTAACGGAATTGGTTCTCATCTGTTTGTAATGACTAAAGATGTCTTCTGAGAACAGACCAAGCCCTTAGGGTTCTTTTATGCCTTGACTCACAGGGTTTATTTTTTTGTTTTTTTTTTTTTAAATAGTTTCAGACTTAGAAGTTGCAGCACAATACAGATAATTCCTATATATCCTTTGTTAGGAGTCACTGTTTTGAACATTTTGCCACACATCTGCTTGCTCTGTCTCTCGATTGATTTATATTTACATCTGTAATATCTACACATGGATTTTCAAATTGGGGAGATTCTAACCCTGCACTGCCTTGTAATACATAGTGGCCCTGAAACAATCACCTTGTCTTGTAAATCTGTTTCCTTGATGCAGAATCAGGCCAGTGCCACGTCCTTTGCATGGATGCTCTGAGGAGTAGAAATGAAACGTGTATAACCCTGACACAGGTGTCCAGCATTGCGCAGGTACTTAATAAATTGCAGGTCTTGTTACCACTCTTACAGGGCAAGACATAGACAAGATCATGCATGTGAAATTCCGAACACGGAGCTGGGCACTTGGTTGCAGCGCATGGTACATGAGCTGCCATTCCAACTGCTCAGCAATTGCTGAATGAAGCTTTTCTTACCTTTATAGTTATCAGCATTGTTGGTTAAGCAGGCAGTGTGGCAACAGAGAAGGAACTCGTGGGTCAGAGTCAGGAGTTAGCCGAATCAGAATCTCAGCTCTTCCTCTTAATCTCTGTGTCTTGGTTTCCTTGGGTATGAAATGAGGGCACTGGTAGTATACGCAGAAGTGATGGGCACTAGGTCTGACGCAGAGGAGGAAGTGAAAAGCTGTAACAGGACCACTGTTAACAGTACAACAGTATCGTTGCTAATGAGTTCATCCTTTAGCAGTTAGCTCATATGGCCATCAGCTCACTGATGTATTGCCTGGGCTTGGTTTTCCATAATAACACTAAATTGGTTTTGTGTTACAGGTTCTTATTTGTATTTATTTAATCGCCCCCTCTACATGTCTGTTTCCATCCATGATACGACTGTATTTTTCTTCTCCCTTCCCGATCTTGTTCACACAGCTGAGTCCAGCCTGACCTCCCACTCACCCATCATGCATCAAGTCTTGCTGATTCTGACTTCTGAATCTCTCTTTGGTTTCTCTTCCCTTCTACCACGGGCATGGTTTGAGCTCAGGCTCTCGCCATTTCTCCTCGAGACTTGCTTTTTTCAACAGCTTTATTGAAATTTAATTCAGCTACCATATAATGTACTTATTTCACGTGCACAGTCCATGGTTCTCACCTGGCCTTTTACAGCAGACTCTCCCCAGCCTCCTGCTTTTCATGCCCTCTGCTTCTGAAGTGCTTGTTCCAAAATGAATTCTGATGCTATTTCTTCTCGGCTACAGCCCTTACACGGATCTCCGAAGAAATGCCTTGGTTGAATATCAGATTCCGTGCAATCTCCTTTCCCCTTCGCCTCCCCGGCTGCCATGCCACCCTTGGACATCCCCAAGCGCTCCCTGCAGGTTGCCGTTTGCACTAAAACTGCAGAGTGCTCATGTGTCCCTTCTGCCAGACTTAGCTTCCTGGGAGTGTGGGCAAGGACAGGCACACAGTAAATATTCAATAACTGAGAAATGTCCATTACATTGTTTTAATTCTTTGTTCTCAAGTGATTAAACAATTGCTTGTTAAATGTTTGTTCACGAATGAGTCACATATAGTTGTTTTTTTTTTCAGTGAACAAATGGTGGTTATTTAAGAATTAACTTCAACTTTTAACTAAAAACTTCGATGTTCTTTTGGGAAGTATACTAATAAAACCCTTAGGCGAAATATTAAAATTATTATAAGACAAGGTGAACTGAATTAGGCAGTATATCACAGAAGTTAAAAACAGAGACTCTGGGTTTAAATCCTGGCTCTACCTTTGACAGGTTATATGTCTTTGAATGAGTTCAGTACCTACACCTGATACGAGGATAAATGAATAAATGCACTCAGTGTGCTCACTGTAGTGCTTGGCAAGATTGAATACTCAGTATTTGTTAGTTATTGTTGTTTCAGAAAAAATATCTGTTCTCGTAGTAGTCTCTTCACCTAATTGATAGGTCTGATTAAATTCTAAGAATTCAGTTTAAAAACTTGCCCAGAAAGGAATCCACAACCAGCTATTTATGGTCACCACTTCCCAGTGTCAGAGCATGCATTGGGGAAAGTAAATACAGTTTTTGACTTTTGGGTTAGGGTACTTTTGAATGGAGTTGTTGAACTGAGTTTTTTTCTTCTTCCTTTAGTTTTCTCTATTCCTGTGATAATCTCAGTAATTTTCTGGTCTTTCTATGGGCTGTCCTCCTCTTCAGTTTTATCCAAATGAAACATTGCTGTGTTCTCTTAATTATGCGGGAATAATTAAAGACCAGCGTTGCTAAGGTACAGCTCTGGCTTTAGAGATGCTCCCTGCAGTACCTTCCAAGAAAGAGATAAATCACAGTGCAGTAGAAGGCCGCTTTTCTACCTTCCCCAGGTGACCCAGCTTCTCCATCGCCTCGTGACAGGAGCCAAACTGTCATCGGCTCTCCCAGCCCGCTGGGTGGGGGATGTGGGGAGGGGGTTCACTCACTGAGTTAAGTGCTCACCAAGAGGCATTTTCTTCCCAAATCTGTTGATGTGTGGTATTCCCGTTACTGTAATTGGCATAATTTAATTAAATGGAATGAAAACTGATGAAATATGTGTGCTGAAACAGGGAGAGCCGCCGTTTCTGTGACAATCTTTGGAAAGACTCCATAAAGAGAAATTTCTATCAGATTGGGTAAAGATGAGGCAATTATAAAAGATTAGGGGAAAATCATAAAAGTATGGACTGCTTCCAGATTCTGTTTTCACGTTGCTTCACAAGTGTCTTTACGGTTTCACTCTTCTTTAAAGAACACAAACCTGGGAATCGTTGACCTTATCTTCTGCGTGTTATGTATGCAGGGAAGACAGTGGGAAACACCATCACTGGATCCCACTCAGGGGAAAGGACCTTGGCCGTACGTTAAAAAAAGTTTTGAGTAAACGTACATTTCAATGTTTGCCAAAATAAAATATTAAAAACATGCTTTTTTTTTAAAATGATTTCTCATTTTAGTTAACTTTTTCGATTAACTGAGGAATTACTCATCCCAGGTGTGCCACGTAAATTAGCTTCTTCTGTCCTTGGAGAGTGTGGAATTAGAAGGCACAGCTATTTTTTTTTTCCCCATTAAAATTTTTTTTTTCAATGCCAGTGGACATTCAGTATTATTTTATATTAGATTCAGGTATATGGCATAGTGGTTAGACATTTACATAATTTATGAAGTGATTTCCCCCAGTTGGTCTAGTGTGTCTACCTGGCGCCGTACGTCCTTATTATAACATTATTGATTACATTCTCTGTGCTGTACTGTACATCCTTGTGACTGTTTTGTAACCGCCAATTTGTACTTCTTAATCCTTTCACATTTTTCACCCACCCTCCCAACCCCACTCCCATCTGGCAACCATCAATTTGTTCTCTGTATTTATGAGTCTGTTTCTGTTTTGCTTATTTTGTTCTTTAGATTTTTTCTTTATAAACAAGTGAAATCATTTAGAATTTGTCTTTCTCTCTCTTACTTACTTCATTTAGCATTATACACTCTAAATCCATCCATGTTGCTGCAAATGGTAAGATTTCATTTTTTTTTATGGCTGTTATGTATACGTACTGCATCTTCTTTATCCAGTTGTCTATTATGGGTACTTAGTTTGCTTCCATATCTTGGCTGTTTTAAATAATGCTGCAGTGAACACAGGGGTGCACATGTCTTTTCGAATTAGTGTTTTGGATTTTTTTTTTTTTGGATAAATCCAGAATTGGGATTGCTGGGTTATAAGGTAATTCTATCTTTAATTTTTTAAGTTTTACATAGTGGCTGCACCAATGTGCAATCCCACGAACAGTGCAAGAGGGTGCCCTTTTCTCCACATCCTCGCCAGCACTTGTCGTTTGCTGATTTATTGATAATAGCCATTCTGACAGGTGTGATGTGATATCACCTTGTGGTTTTAATTTGCATTTCCCTGATGATTAGTGACATTGAACATCTTTTCATATGTCTATAGGGGCCCAGGTTTTTAAGTTTGTCAGCTAATGGGAAATATTTGTATTGTTCAAGAACCCAGTGCTCTCCAAATGATGGTTAGTACACAGTCCATTTAAATATAACTTTGTTGGCATCCAATTTTTACAGATTCATTTGCATTCTTTTAAGGTATCAACAGTGGTCAACCCAACCTTGTTTCTTGGCCTAGAAAGTTTAGGAACAAGCAAGTCTCTCACATCTGAAGGAGATCAGTCTGTACTCAGAATGGAGTTGTTTTGAGAAGAGAATTTACAAGGATTAAGAATTTGAAAACTCAACAGTTTCTCTACACTCTTAAGTCGTAATTTCAAATTTCTTTAAAGTGAAATCGCAGAACATCACGTGTATCCATATTCAAATGTAAATACACCAAATATCCAAAGGCAAATAAAATGACTGGGGTTACTCATCTTTGAAGACTGCTACTCCGGTCTTCTCTCAATCAGCGCTTTCCAGGCTTCTGTCCGTCACCTGCTCCCTCTGATAGCTCCCGATACGTCCCCGCCCATGCTCTCCACGCACACAGACCCACTCAGTGCACTGGCTTCCCCCGGATTTACCTGCTAACCTCCTCCCTGCATGACAGTGAGCTTCCCTTTCGGGCACATAAACCTGTAAGCCAAACTTGCCTCCTTTCTCTGCTTTTCCGTTTTATGTCTTTAGAGGATGGGGAAATAAACATTTTGGTGTCCATTTTTCTTCCCCGAAGATAGAAAGCAAGTTTTACTTCAGAAAATTGAAATTAGAGTTTAAGAACATAAGAAAATTTCACTGTTTATAGCATTGGATGGAATGTTGAGAAGCATCAAATGCAAGGGGAATACATGTGGGAGGCCTTGTGTGGCAGGGGACCCTTTTGAGAAGGAAGAGTGGGGCATTGGGGCAGCTCTGCCGGCAGGAGTGAGCATGGGAATGGCGAAATTGGAGACCATGTGGGTTTTCTTAGGGAGAGCTCAGAGCGTGAATTGAGTGATGAGGGACGGTGGGTGGGGAAAGTGATGGAGGGCTCAGAGCTCACTGCAGAAATTTTACACTCCATTTCCATTTCATTCCAATGGTCTCTTTTAACACGCTCAGAGGCAGAACTGCAATATTCATGTCCCCTTGCTAATGTAAAGTCTACCTGACCATTCCAGTGGTATGTAAAAACAAACAGGTTGGAAATCTAATTCATCATTGTGAGATTGAACTTCCAAGCCTCTCCATCCTCGGTCGCAGTCGCCGCATGGGGTTGTGCAGAGGTTGAAGTGGGTTTGTGCCTGCGGAGCCTGACCACCGTGTGTGTGGTCACCCTGTACCACACACCTGCCCTTCTCTGTCTCAGTGGCCCCCGCGGCCTCCAGGTGTCTCTGTTCTGTCACATCAGACCAGCTGGGATCTGCTGAAACCTCTTTTCCATTGCCTCAAATCCACCTTGCTTTTCAGTTTCTGTAGGTCCCAGTTCTTTATACCTGCATCCTTACAGTTTATTTCTTCTGCCAGAGATACAAACCTGCCAGAATAATTGTTCTTAAAGACCTGTTCTTTAAGTTATCCTTCTATGCTGTCACATGACTTATTTTATTTCCACTTAATACCCTTTCTGGGTTTCTGGTCTACAGTGGAAACACAAAGGTGATAAATGGTACTCTTGCTCTCTGAGGAGACCTCATCCACATGCCGAGCATCCTGCTTTTTCCCTCAGTTAAAATATTGCCCTTAAATTCGTGTTTATCAACATCTAGACCCCACTTAATATCCCGTTTACTTTAGGAGACTTTTCCTACATTAACACCGCCACAAACCCAAAATGTTGTATTAGTACTCTAAGTCAGATCTCATTTCAAGAATCACTGCTTTTGCCCTGGAATTTTATATCCAAAATTGGGTCAGGTGTGGCCAGCCATACACCTCAATCCATAGGCTTGACTGGCGCCATAGTATGTCAGTTTAGCATCACTGGTCATTAGGAAAATATAGATAAAAGCCACAAGGAGATATTACTACACTCCTATTAGAATGGTCAAAAGAAAAAAAAAATGACAATATGAGTGCTGGTCAGGATGCGAAGCACCTGGGACTCAGACGTGGCTGGACGGAATGCACAGAGGCGCCGTCACTTCTAAAACACTGTGGCATCTTCTTACGAAGTTAAACATTCCCTTACTACATGACCCAGAAATTCCATTCCTTGGTATTTACTGAAGAGAAAGGAACTTAGGGTCACACAAAATCCTGTATGCAGCCATTCAGAGGAGCCTTTTATTCATAGTCACCTGAAATTGGAGACAATTCATATGTCCTTCACCTGGCGGATGGATAAACAAAGTCCCACCCATACGGTGGGACACCACTCAGCAATAACAAAGAATCAGCCGCCCATCTGAGTGACAGTAGGGATCAGTCGCAGATGTGTTAGACCAAATGAAAGAAGCCAGGCTCGAAGGACTCAATGCTGTTGATTCCATTTCGGTTTTGGAAAAAGCAAACTGTAGGTATAGACAATAGACCAGGGGTTGCCAGGGCCTAGGGGTGGGAGGATAGACTGCAGAGGGGAACACGCATATGAAAATTGGGCCAGACTTGGATGCCATTTTTTTTTTTTTTTTTAGCATCATGGACATTGATAAATTAATTGGATTTGGTAAAGGGGTATTAATTTGACCAGTTCATAATTTTTCTAGTTATTTTGATATGTGATAGTTGTTCTTTTGTTGTTACTTCTGTGTTCCTTCTCCTTCCCCCCCCACTTTGTAGCTCAGAAGCTTCAAGGGGCGTTAGTGTGTTTTGTAGTCCCCCCAGGAGCCGTGTTGCAAAGACTGGACTGAATTAGAAACTATGTGAGAGTGTTTCGTAGACTCCAAGGTGCTTATAAATGCAAGATGATGGTATTAGCACTGTAATTTCTTTCTAATTAATAAAATGTGTCCCTAATCTCATGTGTGAGAAATGTTACTAAAAATGAACTTTTTCCCAAAAATGTTAAAAACCATGAAAAGATTTTGAAACTTTCTAGAAAACAACTTCTTACATGTTTTAGTTAAAAACCTTTATCTTCCAGCTGAAGGAATATAAACACCATGTTTACATACATGCACATGTGTGTATGTATGTATGTGTGTGTGTGTGAGTGTGTGAACGTGTGTATTTTATAAGCTATGCCTATTCTGAGTCTGAAGATCAAGTTTTTCCTCTGGCAGCTCGAGCACAAGATTGAAGATGAACTGCAGAATGGAAAGATTCGATTAGCCCCGAGCCGCTGTCAGCGGCCCCAGCTGTGACATGCGCAGGAAGGTTGTAGTGCTTCCATTATCTTTTCCATTTCCACACTTCACGTCAACACTAATTGGCACCATCTGTGCTAATAATTAAGTCTACATCGATGTAGTCATCGGTGCGCAAGGAACTCAGGGGGAGGGAGTATTTCACAGCAAAATGGTGGTGGGATTGGAAAGGAAATAATGCAATTTATTAATATATTTTATGGTGATCAATTGTGGAAAAGGAACCATGAAGAAAAAGAGCAGTTTTCCAGTAGGTCAGTGGTATTCTTCTCCCCTGAGACTGTGGGCAGAGGTCATTGCACTGTCTTTGCTGTTAACTTTGTCCTGTAGATGGTTGTAATAAACATCCAGTCTGAATCTGGACATTAAAATTTACTGAGGGTGGTTGCCAGGAATCAGGAGTGAGGTGAGCGTTTGACTTCGAAGGTACGGCACAAGGGCGTTTTGGGGAGGAATGGAACTATTTTGTATCCTGATTATGGAGATGGTTTCATAGCTCAGTGCATTTGTTAAAGTTCAAAGAGCCGTACAGCCAGATAAGTGATTTCTACTCTATATAAATTAAAAAATAAATCTTAAGATATATAAAATTTGATTGAAGAACATGTTTTGGAAAATCTTTTGTTTGGATATGTTTACAAGATGAAAGAAGTAATTTTTCTCAAAAGTAATTAAGAATGAAACAACCGAATGCCAGTTAATCTAAAATTTGATTTTATATAACAAACGGCTCTTTTCAAGCTCCAAGGAAGATGTCACAATTGAACTTTCAGAGATTTGCTAAAAGGAACCTGTTAGGATAGGCAGCTTTCTTTGGCTTTTCTTTAAGTCCCCAAACCTCCTTTTCAGCATAAAAGGAGCTGCCTGTCTTGATCATGGTTCCCGATGAGAGGAAATGAATGAGGTGAGCTGTAGTTCTCAGGCGTTAGAGAATTCACTGTTCATGCTTCAGAACAAAAATGGTGAGCTGTTTTGTTTTGTTGTTTTCAGACTCCGTTTCAGAATGTGAGTCACACACAGAAATTCAGAGAGTTGTACGGAAAGGAGTATGCCACTGCTCAAGGTCGTCTTTGTGCTTCTAGAACCAGCAGGATTTGTAGAAGGGCAGTGGGCAGTAGCACAGTGGGAGCGATCGAGAATTCCAGTGTTCTAATGAGTGAGGAATTAAGGTTGACATCAGTTAGTGGAGTCATTAAAAACCATAATGTTTGTATTTGGTGGTTTTTAAAAAGATAAACTTATAGTTGAATATTAGTTAATCAGCCTGTAGCTGTAGTCAAAAGTTAGAATACATATATTCATGACAATAGACTTATTTTTTGTCTTTTTGCCTGGAGTTTATTAATAGTATTGTACATGTAGGTTTTCGTTAAAAACATATTCAGATACATACATGTAGATACATACATGGCACTTAAGTTTGGGACTTTTTCTATGACTGAACGTAGGATTATGTTTTTGAATGTTTCACGTGTACTTGAGAAGATATATTCTCCATGATAAGCATGTAATGTTATCAATAGCTGTATCCATAAGCTCCACCTTATCAAACATGTTGTTTGAGGCTTCTAAATTATTACTTACTTTTTGTCCACTTGTCTTGGTTTAAGGATGGTGTTAAAGTCTCCTATTACACAGTGTGCCCCTGTTACAAAGTATCTGCCATAGTTTCTGGTTTATAAATGTAGCTGCTGTGTTATTTGGTGCATAGAGACTGATAATTACTATATATTTTCATTTTGAATTGTGGCCTTTAACATTATCAATGTTATTCTTTATCATTTTTAGTGCTTTTTGACCTAAATTCTGCTTTGTCTTGTTTATATTATATCCCTTGCTTTCATAATATTTCCAGTTTTTCCCAGTATACTTTTATTTTTAGTCTTCCCAAATCACTTTGGTTTAGGTATATCTCTGGTATACAGCCTAGAATTGATTATTATTATTTTTTTTTTGCAAGACAGTTTGAAATATTTTACTTTTAATTGGTGTGTTAAGCCCATTTGTATTTATTGAGATGCCTGATGGGTTTGGTCTCAACATAACTGTCATTTTATCATACACACACACACACACTCACACACACATTATAGTATTGCTATATTTACTATGTTTTTTCTCTATATGTTCTATTTCTTTATTTTCATGGTGAGAAATTTAGGAATGTTTGTTCTGTGCCTTTATAGTTTTACCTTCTATGATGTCCTTAATTCCCTTTTCCTTTATTTAGATATTTTCTATTTGGGTTTTCAGTTTTGATTAAGTATTTCTTGTTTGACAATTAGTTGATATATTCTGCTTTCTCTTTTCATTATTTCAATTGTATTGTTTCTACTTGGTCAGAGTATTCAGCATTTACATTTATCTTTTTTCAGTCCTAGATAAGCAATTAAATCTCTTTGGTGCTTACCCTTGGTCACCTTGCCAGTTTCTCTATTCACCTCTTTTTCTATGAAACTTGTTCTCTATTACAGTGCTTCTCAAACAATAATAGACATACTAATCATTTGGACCTTTTGGGTGGGGTATAGATTCTCATTCCTTACAAAGTTCTAAATAATGCCAATGCTATGGGCCATGAACCCTACTTTGAATAACAAAAGATTCCTCAAGAAGAGGTCCTAAGTTCTAGAATAAGTTCCTTGAAACTACTACTGCAGTATCTTGCTTTAGTGCTGTCAAACTCTGATGCCAGTCTGATTTTTCTCCTTTTGTGAGTGACTTGGTCATTTAGTTTTGAGCCCCCAAAACTAAAAATTTAGTTTTAAATTTATCTTTAAAGTCAAATACTTTGTATGTCTCAGAGTTGACTGGTTCAGATCACAGATATATGGTGGGCCTTTTAATGCAATGTCAAGTCTTTTATTTCTGGGATATTTTCTTGAATAATTTTTAATATTAATTGTGTTATGTTTTGTTTTTCTTCAGGGTCTTCAGTTTATATGTATGTTGGATCTAATTTGCCTTTTTTGCATATCAATCAGTTTCTTTCATTTTTGACATCTCTTTATTTTATTTATGTGCTTCTGGCTTTTTACGCCTTTCTTTGGTGTTCCTCATGATATTTCCATTCTTCCTTGGCCACTTTGTAATTTAATCTTCACTTCTAAGATGATTTTGTCTTTCTCTTTAATTATTTACTGGGTTGTCACTCTCATTTCATGTCTTCCTGTTTGTTCCTTTGTTTGATCTTTCTGTTCTGGGTTTTTTAATTATTTGGAGGTTTTCTCAAATTTGCAGATGCTTATTTAAGATAATTTAGTTCAAGGTCCAGTGTTGAATTATAATTTCCATCTGGTTCATGTTTTATTTGACTGGTTTTTGTTTGTTTGATTTTAGAGGTCATGGGGCAACAGAACCAAAAATTGAAATACCTTGATTCTCAATATTTTATTCTTATAGACTGCCTTATTCTCGTAGTAACTTTGTTTTCTGCTGGGTTTTTAAAATTCATTTTTAAATGATACGTTCCTGACTAGCAATAGTAATTTTAATTCTTCTGATTCGTATCTAGTTCACCACAAAATCTATTCTTGTTAACATAATATAACATCTAATATATCATCTAACATATAATATAACATATCTAATGTATCATCTATATAGAGCATTCTGGGCATGTTGTAATAGTTTAATTGATTGAATTTTTAAAGTATAGAGTCATTGAACAAAATCTGAAAAATTTCCCAGAAATTTATTACACTTATGAGCCTATACATTTGTGACTTTAATCCTTTGTAACTTTTCCCAAGCCACTAAAGAGAGCAGCATGCTGTGTGTGTGTGTGTGTGTGTGTGTGTGTGTGCGTGTGTGTGTGTGTTATTCATTGTACATGCCATATATATACACATACACATGTATGTATGCATGTTTTTTCCACTATCGTTGAAGTCAAAAAGTACATTAGAAATAATTTTAGACCCTGAGAATTTAAGGGCTGAAATCACAATATCAATACTGTATTCTATAATATTTATAGGCTATTTTAAGTAAGTGTTCAGAATATTTTAGAGAAATTTTTATTAAAGCATAACATACATATACTGATTATGAGTGGCAAGCTCAAAGAAGCTTCAAGAAATGGGCATATTCCTAAGACACAGGACATTCGAGCAGAAGCACCTCTTGTCCTTCCTGGTCCCTGCCAACCAAAAGTAACTACTTTTCTGATTTCTGTTGCCATTTACTTTGGCCTCTTTTTAAATTTTATATAAATTGTATCATACAATATGTTTTCTCGGCATTCTTTTTTACTATTCCAGTCTGTTGAAGTTGTTTCCCAACTTTGATGCTTCTTAACAGTTTTTTTCTCTGACTCGTTAATTAATCTTTTAGCAGCGCCGTGTTGATGTGCGCGCTGACGCTTCTGCGGGGCTGGCAGGGAGCCGCAGTGCTCCACAGATGCACCGTTTCTAGCATCATAAAAATAATCATAAATATTACATTTCTAAATCCGGTGAAGAAATTGTCAGAATGATGGCTAATTAGGGAGATTAATAAAATATGAAGATATTTAAAGATCTGGTGACTGAACAGAACAATTAGTACGTTACTAATTCTGAAAACGAGTCTAAAGTGGGTAAGATAATTTTACAGCCCATATGTTAGTCATACCCCTGACTAAAGAGATAAGTTGGCCATCTTTTAAAAGCTTCATCATTTTCATCATTCGGTTGGTTTTATTTCCCTAGGCATGCTGATTTCAATGATTTTTTTTTTTACTTAATACTTTCTAAGTATATTTTGTGAATATGCTAGAATATACTGAATGTTGTCATTGGAAAATAGGGGTGATAATTCTGTTGCAGAACAAACTAAATAAATAAATGCGGAGTGGAGAGATGAGCGTGACACATTACAGTGGCAGCAGATCTTTACATTTTGGAAGGAACGATACCCAGAAAACATGAGGTTTGAAGTGAGCGAGCTCCATTAGCGTCTTCATCAGTTGTTGGCACTTTGAAAATGAAAAGAGAAGAAAAGTTTGAAGCACATTTGAAAACTGGGTCTCTGCTCTTCCTAAATGCATCAGCTCCCTTCCTTGCCACCACTATTTACAGAATTATTTTAGGAACTTGGAAAGGAGAGGAGAGAGACAAAATGTCTTTTCCTACTTAATAATGCTATTCCATATATATTACTTCCCCCTCACCAAATGTGGATAAAGTGCTTTGTGGCTTCTTTGATGGACTGAGCCCTTGCTTGTGTGATGTTTTAGGTGGTGTCACTTGCTTTGCTGAGGACCCTTTTCAGGCATATTTAGCTTAACTTGTTAATTTTGCAAATTGGTGTGCCTGAAGACATGGTGCCATCATCATGGAACACCTATACTTGCTTCCTGTGTTCAGAGAATCTCTGACTTTATAAAGCAGAGCTCTGTCCTCCCCTCTCCCCTGCCCTGAAGCAGGCAATGCCAGATACTCCCTCACTTGCTCTGGGACATGGACAGGGGCACGTGATCAGCCAGTTATAACCTTACCACCCAACTTTGAACTGGAAGCTGGTGACTTTAAGAAGCAGGTATTATGCAGAGTCTACTCTGGCGAGGGACATTGCAGCAGTGGCCATTTTGGGGTGTTATGTCTGTGCCCTGCAGCTGTGGCCCCAGCATCCTTACTAGATCAGCTCTGTGCACGATTTTGAACACTGCTAATGGTTGTCAAAATTATGCCACCTGTCAAAACCAGGTGTCACTGCCAAGCCTGGTTCTTTAGACCCTTTAGAGGAGAGGAGCGGCCTGATATGCTTTTAACAGACCCCTTCTTGGCCCAGGTGAAACAATTGCAAATAAGAACCCTGCTTGACTCAGGCAGATTTCCAGCATCAATGCCTTCAAGGACAGAGGGTGGAATGTTATTGTCTAGATAACTGCATTGACTTTCCCCTAACACATAAGAATTATGTGAAGCTCTTGGCTTGCACGTAGGTGAGTAGTCATAATACTTGAGGAGCTTGTGCTGCATATACATGTAGTCACATGATTAAGGTGACAGGGCTTTTCCCTAGAAAAGCAAATCAAAACATTGCTATAACAGTAAAGATGATAAAGGTATAGGTATAGTAATAGCTGTGAATCTTTTTTTAAAAAAAATTTTATTGTAGTGAAAAATATATAACAAAATTTTTCATTTAACTATATAATTTGATGATATTAATTACATTCACAATGTTGTACAACCATCACCACTAGCAATTTCCAAAATTTTTTCATCACCCCAAACAGAAATTCTGTATCTATTAAGCAATAACTCCCCAGAACCCTCTCACCCAGCCCCTCATAACCTTCCCTCTACTTCCTGTCTCTGTGAAGTTGCCTATTATAGACATTTCTTATAATTGAATTCCTATAATTATTAGTCTTTTTTTGTGTCTGGTTTATGTTACTTAGTATAATATTTTCAAGGTTCATCCATGTCATCGTTGTTTTCAAACTAGATTTCTTTTTATGGCTGAATAATATTCCATTGCATGGAGATACAACATTTTTTTAGCCATTTATATGCTGATGAATATTTGGATTGCTTATATCTTTTGGCTGTTTCAATTGTACATGCTGCAGTGAACATTAGCCATACAAGTATCTGTTTTAATCCCTGCTTTCTTCTGAGAATACACCTAGGAGTGGAATTACTGTGTCACATGATGACTCTGTTTAATTTTTTGAAGAACTGACACTTTTCCTTAGCATCTGCACCATTTTCCATTTCTACCAGCAAGGCACAAAGATTCCAATTTCTCCATATCCTGCCAACACTTATTGTCTATTTTTTTTAAATTTAGAGCCATCCTGGTGGGTGTGAGTAGTATCTCATTGTGGTTTGAATTTATTTCCCGGATGACTTACGATGTTCAGCATCTTCTCATAGGTGTGGAGCTTCTTGATTATCTCATATAATATTGTGTCAGGAGCAACTTGATCAGTTAATCCATTTCCGTAATTGGCATTTTTCCTGGAAGTAAGCAAACAGGGATTCTCTTCCATGTTTGATTTTATGGCCAAATTCAGCTGTCAAACATAAGGGTTCCCTGTAAAGGCTTGACAGCAGCAATTTAAAAATCATCCTTTTCTCAAGCTGATTAAGGGCATCTATGCAAATCCTACAGCTAACATCATACTTAATTGTGAAAGGTCGAATGCTTTGCCACTAAGATTAGAAACAGGGCAAGGATGCCCACTCATGTCACGTGCCATTTTTATCCAACATTCTCCTGGAAATTTAGCTTAAAAAAATGAGGCCAGAAAATGAAATAAAAGGCATCTAGATTGGAAAGGAAGAAGTAAAACAAACTATCTCTTTTTGCAAATGACATGATCTAGTAGATAAAAAAGTGTAAGGAATCAGCTAAAAATACTACTAGAACTAACAAATGAGTTCCTCAAGGTTACAGAATATAAAAACAATATAAAAATAAATTGTATTTCTGTTGAGTAGCAATGAACCAACCCAAACTGAAATTAAGAACACAATCCCATTTACAATAGTATAAAAGAATGAAATGGAAGACTTAATACTGTTAAGATGGCAGTGCTCCCAAATTGATCTACAGATTCAACACATTTCCTATTAAAACCTCAGCTAATTTTTTTGTAGAAATTGATCCTAAAATTCACATGGATACGGAAGGGCCCAGTATAGCCAAAACTGTCTTGAAAAAGAAGAATGACCTCGAGATAGTCATGCTAAACAAGATAACCCAGACAGAAAGAGTTGAAAATCACGTGATAACACTTATATGTGGGCTATAAACCTGAAAGCAACAAATGAACAGGACAAACAAACAGAAACTCATGGACATGGACTATAGACTAGTGGTTACCAGAGGAGAGGGGGGAAGGGGAAAGGTAGAAGGGGTAAAAGGGGTCAAATATGTGGTGACAGAAAGAAATCTAACTATGGTAGGTGAACACACAGTGTAAATATATATATGCCTTACTGTTAAAGTATGCAGCTGAAACTTATTAGATTTCGTTAATCCATGTCACCATAACAATAAATTAATTAATTAATTAAAAAGAAAAGAACAAAGTACGAGGACTCATACTTGCCAATTTCCAAACTTTCTGCAAAGCTGCAGTAATCAAGTCTGTGTGGTTTAGACATACACATCAGTGGGACATAATTGGGAGTCCAGAAATAAGCCATCACATCTATGGTCAGTTGATTTTTGCCAAGAGTGCCAAGACAATGCAATGAGAAAAGAATAGTCTTTCAATTAATACTGTTGGGACAGTGGGATATCCATATGTAAAAGAATGAAATTTGGGTTCTACTTAACATCATGTACAAAAATCAACTCAGAATGTGTCAGTGACCTAAATGTAAGAGCTGGGCCTGGGGTGGGGAACTTGCAGGGTGGCAAGAGGGAGGATTTTATGAGCCAGCCCTGGAAGGAGCACATAATCACTTCTGTGCACATTCTCCTAGATATGAAAATCAGCCATGGCCCTTAGGAGGTGACATGGCTACTGGGAGGCTGGGAAGTGTGGTCCAGCTGTGTGCCCAGAAGGAAGAGGAAGTGATGTGGATGAACAGCTAACCATCTCTGTGACAGGGAGGTGGCTACTGGTTATTTTTCGGGGGGGCCTTTACAGATCTAGAATTCTGTTCTGTATTTGCTCTCCCTCCCTGAGTCCTACAGTTGCTATAACTGGAAAGAAGTTAGAGCAATAAGACCCAATTACCTCTTCTTTGGACATAAAAGAGAGTAAAGCTCAGCCAACAAAGTTTACTTCACAGCAGTCCGCACTAGCAAAACATATATTCTGCAATCTTGTGAATGTATCTGTTTACCAAAGTGTGATGCTGGCCTGAGACCATGTTGATCTCTACTAATTGCCGGCCCATTTCCGTGTGAGCCGACAGGATAACCATGGTTCTCGTTTGTGAAATAAAAGCATTCGAAGACGAGTGAACACTAACTTACAGGAAAAACCAACCAAACGAACCATATGGCTCAGAATGAAAACTACACGTATGAATTAGAGTCCATCAAAGACCCTCTGCAGTGGCCATCAGAAAGTTGGACATCTCCCATTGGGTCCAGAGGCACCTCAGTGACAGGATCACAGGAGTTAATCTGCTCATCCATCTGAGTCCAGGTCTCCTACGGGCATCTGTTTTGTGAATATGGAGTATGTACTGTCAGTTGAGGAGGAAGTAATACTCCAGCTGTGAGTTTGTAATCCAATTGTAATCTAATTGTAATCATACGGAGACTGATGGAAGCGTTAAACAGAGAAACAGAATTCGAGGGGCGTCATACACCAGGCGCAGTGGTGTTCATTTTTAAGAACCTGCATCCTGCAGTGTCCTGGGGGGCCTTGCCTAGATATGATACAATAGAATCCTATGTTTCTCTGTAATTCCTCTCACCTTACAGCATATATCTGGTTTCTATTGTGTTTAAAATTCATGCCTTTATTTCAAGTTCTATATTTCAGGTAAATGTTACATTTACAAAAACAATCAAAGACTGTAGACCAGTGCTGGTTGGAGTGTGGTCTGCAGACTGTTGCTAGTCCACAGGGTGCTTACCACGGGCCCACAGTGAGAAAGTGCAGAAAAGGAGGCTGAGTGCGAACTTCTAAGGCAGTTTGACATTTCTAAGACACTTAAGCATGCAATTGGTGGGCTCATCTTGTTGAATAGCCAATTAGAGCAGCGTTCAGTTTGCCTGATGAGTGTGTCTTTTGCCAAGCCGTGTGCATTAGTCTGCTCTGGCTGCACAATAATGTGCCATAGACTGACGGATTAACAGCAAGTTTATTTCTCACAGTCTGGAGGCGGGATGTCCAAGCCTAAGGTGTCTGCCGGGGAGACTTAATTCCGAGGATTCTTCTCTTGGCTTGCAGGTGGCCGCTGTCTCGCCTTGTGCTCGCACGACTTATTCTTTGTGTGCACTTCGAGAAAGAGAGAGCTCTTTGGCATCTCTTCTTATAAGGACCCTAGTCCTATCAGATCAGGGCTCCACCCTTATGACCTCATTTAACCCTGATTACCTCCTTGTAAGCCCTGTCTCCAAAAACAGTCACTTCTGGGGTGAGGGCTTCACCATATGAATTTGGTAGGACAGAATTCAATCTAAGCCCCATAAGACATCATATAGGTCCATAATGGACTGGGAATTTAAAAAATTGGTCCATCACCACAGGTAGTTTGAGATACTCTGCTCAATGTAGACATAAATGGGGCCAATTAACTTAATTGCAAATAAATACTACTAATATAGAAGCAGGAAACTTTAGGCTTAGTTTAAAAGTTTAAATACACATGAAGTTTACATATCTTCACATTTAATAAAATAGTTTTGTGTGAAATGTTGACTCTTTAGACGAGATTAGATTAAGAACAGGAAAAGAAGTATTGAGTGATTAATTCGTCCAGAGGCCTAGGCTTACGCCTAATGTGATCACCGCGTGATGGCTGCTCTTGTAGCATGGCTGTCCTGTCTGTGCAGCCAGCTCGTCAGCCTGCACCCCGTCCGCAGACTCTGACCTTCCAGTTGCCTGGGGACCTCTCCCCATGGCCATTCTGCAGGCACCGCCATCCCAGCCTTTCAGAGGCAGGCACAGCCACCTCTGGGACCCCACGCTTCTGTGTCTGTCTTTTTCTCTATATCTCAACAGATAGGATCATTATCTTCACAGTGACTCACTTCTAGATCAGGGGACAGGCTTTAGTTTTCCTCTGTTCCTTTGGAGATGTCCTTCATCTGCCACTGCTGATTCTGCCTCCGGAATGCCTCCCCCAGGACCCTTTCTTTCGGAGGTGCCTGCCCCCTTGCACCTGGCTGTCCTTGGGCCTGGGTGGGGTGTTTCAGTGAGCTCTCCTGTCTTCTTTTTCTTCCTCTACAGTCGAATATTTGGAAAGCATGGTTCTGTTAGTATGGGATCCTTTTTATAAAAGACATTATACTTTTAACCTATTTGTGTCTTTATATTTTAAGGTGTTTCTTTTAGGTAGAATTATAATTAGGTCTTTTAAAAATCTAATCTGGTCATCTCTGCATGCTGATTGGATAGTATAGTATTTGTATTTAATCTGGTTACAAATGTGGTTAGATTTTATTCTGCCATCTTGCTATTTGCCCCATTTGCTATTTGTTCTCTTTTCTGCCTTCTGAATTTATAGTGTGTGTGTGTGTGTGTGTGTGTGTGTGTGTGTGTGAGAGAGAGAGAGAGAGAGAGAGAGAGAGAGAGAGATTGAGAGAGAGATTGAGATTCCACATTTTTCTCCTTTGTTGGAATTAGTAGCTTCAACTCTGTCTTGTTATTTCATTGCTTACCTTAAGGCTTGTAGAATGCATCTTTATTTCATTATCGTCCCTCCTCAAGAGATAGATAGTTTACCACTTCACGTACCTGGAAGAACCACACCATGACATGCGTGTTTTTCTCCTCCCTCTTGGTTACTGCCCCCTTTTGAGTCAGGACTTCTGCGTGCTCTCTCCGATGACCCGTGGATTGGGTTTTCTGGTCTGGCTGATGGCAGAGTATTTCTTCGCCCCGTGTGAGCACCGAGCACGGCTGCCTCCCGTCCATTCAGGTGTCCCAGACCTCAGGTGGTTTCCTCATCGTGTGCTGGTTGCTACCCACCCGTCTGCAGACTTCCCAAGTTGTCTTTCTGGGCAGCACTCTCCTCGTCTGTACTCTGCCCTGCAGACAGCTGCTGCCATGTTCTCCCCGGACCTCACGGCCATTCGGAGTCTGCGGGGCTCAGCCTGGCCCCCTCCCTGTGCTGCAGCCGGAAACTCTCTCTAGGCAGTGAGCAGGGGCAACCTCATGTCACCTCGTTTCCTCTCTCTCGGGGATCATGGTCCTTCATCACCTGATGTCCAGTGTCTTGAAACTGTTTTGTAAAATTTTGAATTTTGTTTTAGGCGAGAGGGTGATTTTATCTTGGGAGAGGTGGAAGTTGCCCATCAGAGTATATTTTTAATAAGTAAAAATGTAATATTTTTAAGTTAAGTAAGAATTAAAATAAAGTGAAATACATGAAGTAAATAAATGAAAATAAAATCTTTCCCATTTCCATAAATACTGACTCCATCTTTCTAGTTTCTGAGGCCAAAAGCCTAGGAGTCATCCTTGATTCATCTCCAACCCCAAATCTAAAATTTGTTTATTCAAAATATAGCGGAATCTGACTTTCTCACTACCTCTCCTACTAGCATTGTGCTCCAGTCACATTTTGTGACTTTGGACAAATGGCTGACTCTTTTTTACCTCTGCTCCTGATCTGTAAATAATGCTTGATAACAGTACCCATGCTAAAAACAGTGCCGTGAGGAGAACAGGAAGTCAGTATTGTTTAAGCATTTAGAACAGTGCCTGGTGTATCTTAAGCACTATGTAGGTGATCATTCAATGAAAGTGGCAGATCTGGGATTGGCTCCTGGGGTGTTTATCTTCTGTCTTCCCTTGGCTTGCCCGCGTGCCTAGAGGATGGTTAGTGTTGGAAAACAAAACAGCAAGAGGGTGGACCCCTTCCCAGGAGACACTTGCCAGTTAGTTGGGTGACAGAGCCCACATGGATGGAGCCAGAGGTAATCTGGTGGACTCGTGCACGAACATACGTGAGAGGTCATGGGCTGCAGCCTCCCCTTCTGTGACTTGTCCTGGCAAATGTGTCCCAGGGCCGGAGGCCAGGTGTCCTCTCATCGTGGGCTCTGACCCCCCTCCACACTCCCATCCTCGCCTCTAGGCTGGGCCGTCCATCGAAGAGAGCACTGTCACAGCTCGTGTCCCCTTAGGTTTAGATGACAAGACTGTGCTGCTTTATGGTTTAGCCCTTGTACCACGGACCTTATTATCATGTGCCTGCGCTGCCCAGGAAAACACCTTGGAGAGGGCAGTAGCCCGGGGGCCCCAAGGAGCCAATGTCACAATACCTACAGGCACAGATTTAACCTCACAGGGAAGAACCCCGGACACTTCGAGTGGTTTCTGGGTTCAAGAGGGCATTTCTTCCCTCCAGAGAACCCGACAGGTCACACTCTTGTCAGACCGCAGACGCGAGCCTCTCTGACCCTCGTGGGCATCAAGGTCCCTTCAGGCTGCACATCCCGGAATCAAAAGTGGGGCTATGTCACCAACAGACATAAGCAAAAACCAAGTGATTGTCCTCTGTCTGACTTTGTGTCTCCACAGTCGTGATTCACATGTGGAGAAAGATGTTTAAGTTTATTTTATAAAAGATTATGTCCAGGCTGAGATAGGGATTGGATATTAGATAGACATTAATTTAATATGGACGAGTTTATACAGACTCCACTCTCAGGCTAAATAGAATTAGAAATGTCAGTCTAGAGCTAGGACCTTTTAAAAAATATTTTTCTGAGATTTTGCAGACACTGTGAAATCAATAAATAAATTGATATATGAACCATATTTTGCAGATTTTTAAAAAATCTAATTTGTGTTACTAGAGCAGCAATAACAAAGACAAACAACCATAATGTAGAAATGATGCTGAAATATAATAATGCTCGCTTTTTACTTTGTGCATGTTGTGCTCCATTGTTTTATTGCCATTAATTCTTTTTTGCATTAACTGTCTGTTTCACTTAAAATTGTAATCTTTAAAGATGAAATCATTAGCGTGATGAAAATTTTGAATGCTGCTTATAATTGGTCACATGAATTAAACTATACTCTTTTTGCTTCTTAGCCATTTTAATTAAACCATGAAATGCGATGAGCATTAGGTAGTTAATTTTTTTATCACCTTGAGAACAGTATGATTATACTAAAACTAAATATGATCTTGTGCTACTATTTAAAAGGATAATCTTTTCCTGGTCCAGCAGGAGATATGAATAGTATGCAGGATGACTTAGTAGGTCTGTTGGGGAGTTTTATGTAAATCTGGTGGATTTAATTAACCACCAGCTGAATCAGATATATTTCACAGCTCTATGAGCTCGCTCCCTTGCACACAGTGACATATTTAGTTAGATCCTAGGGACTCAGGAGAAGGTACCTGTGAGACCACAGATAATAACTTCATGATTTTTTTCATTGGAATTTTTTTTTAAATAATTGAAGGTTCATGTGCATTCAAAAGAAAAAAACACAGAGATCCCACGCACCCTCCCTGCAGTCTCCTCCAGTGGTCACGTTTTGTAGAACTGTAGAGGCATGTCACAAGCTGGGTTGTTGACGTTCATACAGTCCACTGATTCTGTTCAGATTCCTGTTTTATTTGTATTCATCTATGCGTTGGTGTGCTTTGGTTATATAGTTTTTTCACATGCAGGTTTGTGTCGTCACCATCACAGAGATATACAGAACGGATCCATCGCCACAGGGTCCCTCTCATTCTTGTCACCACACCCACCTCTCGCCCCCTCACCCCACTCTCTCCATCTCTTACCCCTGGCAGCCACCAGTCTGCTCTCCATTTCCAGAGCATGCAGTATATACCCTGTTGAGATTAGCTTCTTGTTTTTCACTCAGCACAATTTCCTGGAGGTTCATCCAAACTACTGTATCAATAGCTTTTTTCTTTGTATTGTAGTTTATTATGCCATGGTATAGTTGTGCCACAGTTTTTAAAACAGTCATCCTTTGAAGGACATTTGGGTTGATTCCACTTGGGGGATACCACAAATAAAGCTACATTTTTGTACAGGTTTTTTGGTGAACATAAGTTTTTATTTTTCTGTAAATGTCTAAGAGTAACTTGCTAGGCTATAATCACGTGTTTCGTTTTATAAGAAATTGCCAAACTGTTTTTCAGAGTGACTGTTCCATTTTACATTTCCATCAGCAATGTACGAGCAATCCAGTTTCTCTACATTCTTGCCTGAATGGTGGTGTCACTAATTTTTATTTCAGCTATTCTGATGGGTTTGTATTGATATCTTGTTGTGGTTTTAATTTGCATTTTTCTGATGGCTAATGATGTTGAACATCTTTTCACGGGCTATTTGCCATCTGTAAATCCTCTTCACTGAAATGTCTATTCATGTCTTTTGTTAATTTTCTAACTGGATTTCTTTTTTAAATAGTTGGATTTTAAAAGTTCTTTGTGTATCCTATTAGCAGTCTTTTATTGCATGTGTGGTTTGCAAATGTTTTCTCCCAGTCTATCGTTTCATATAAACTTTCAGAAGAAAAGTTAATTTTGATGAAGTCTCTTTGTGGCTTTTATGTTTGATCTTTTTTGAAAAATAGGGAGAAATACCATCCATAAGATTAGAGCATTTTTTTCCTTTAACTATTTTTTATTCTCTTCTTTTCCACTGCTTTTCCTCTCCTTGTAGCATCATAAAATTTTGGGGGGGGGGGGTTGTGAGAAATATTGTAAATTATTCAAACTATAATTTGATTCCAGTGTTCTTAAATTAGTACCCTTAACAGACATCTAAAGCATTCTAGACGTCTAGAACGTACAAATCTAAAACATCTCTTTGTTTGACCATATTATCTGTATGTGTTGTTATTGTTTATTCCCTTCAACATTCACATGCTAACTGTAGAATCTTTCCTTTCTTTCAAAACCAGGTGCATGTGCCAGTGGCATTTCATTTTTTTTAATTTTATTTTATTAGTTTTTTTTTTTTAATCACAGCTAATAGTGACAAGCAGCTCCATGGAGCCCATAGAAATTTCTTAATTTGTTTGTTCATTTTCCCCACTGCTGAAAGGCTGTCCCCATCCATCAGGATCTAGAGATATGGCTTTCCTGAATGTCCCTGGTCACTGGGTGACCAATGTTCTCCTGCACTGCAGCCACCATGTGAGTTCTGTGATTGGTGCCTTCCTCAGTCCCTCTGCAAGGGGCTTGCCCTTAGCTGTGAGGACACTGGGCTGTGCTGGCTGGTCAAGTGCCGGCCTTCTGAGGCTCGCAGTGGCAGAGGTCATGAGAGGGGACCTCGCACATGCCACCGGTCTTCAGTGCTGCTGATTGGGGCCGTGGGCGAGGGGTGTACCCCAGTCCCCAGAGAGGCCTGGATCTGTGCTGGTTCCTGAGCCTCCTGGAATACCTGTTCTTCCCTCCTGTGAAGCCAGGGTGGGGGAGTATGACAGCCACCCAGCCTCCCTCAAAGAGCACATCAGAAAAATTCCTACGTCCTTTTTCCTGCCTTATCTGGATTCTGGTGAGAGATGAAAGTACCTGGTGATTTTCCCTGCTGCTGGGGATGCAGAGAGAAATGTCATCAACTCGGGTAACAAGGCAACAACATCAAGTCCATCACCAAAAAAAAAAAAAAAAAAGCACTTTTTTCTTATGAACCTGAGATGATCTCTACAATCTTTCAATAAACAGGAATTATAACGCATTCCGTTAATTCAGTAAGGGTCATTAGCACCTTCTCAGTGCCAGACACTTTCTTGGCAGTGATGATATAGCAGTGAACAGCAAAAAAAGAAGTACCTCTGTCCTCATGGAGTGTATATTCTAGGGGGAGGTCGATTAATGAATGAGACAAGTGAATAAAACATGCAGTATGTGTGAGTGGCAGGTGCTAAGGTGGAGGCGGGGCCTACTGCGGACGTGCTGGTGCAGTGTTACAGAGGTGGGTGCGAGAGTGACACTGAGCCCGCGCCTGGAGCAAGATGCGAGGTGGGCCCAGACTACCCAGGAAGAGCCAAGGGGCACGTGTGGCTGCTTCAAGTGAGCGAGGGACAGAGCAGAAGGTAGTAAGGGCAGAAACATAACGGAGGGCCCGGGAGGGCAGGTTATGCGGGGCTTCTCAGGTTGTGAGTGAGGCGGACTTGACTTCAGGTGGCACGGGAGCTGCCAGAGGTTCCGAGCAGAGTGTGGGTGGGCAGATGTCTGTGTGGGCAATTGGGTCACTCTGGCTGCTGTGGTGACAGTTATCTGTAAGGGGTAGAGCAGAGGCACAGAGACCAGTTAGGAGGCCGTGGCTGTGATCTTGGACAGAGATGGTGGTGCCCTTGGCTAGGGTAGTAAATGTGGAAGTAGCAGAAATGGTTGCGTTCTGGATATATTTTTAAGGCAAAATCAGAAGGATTTCATAATAGGTTGCAGGTGGGACATTAACAAAAGTGAGGTATAAGGATGACCCACAGGTTCGGCCTGAGCAACTTAGAGAATGGAGTGTCATTCTTGAGATAAGGACATTATAAATGAGCTGCGGCAAATAAGTGTAGATAATACTGTAAGAGCATTATATCTTTTTTAAAAGTTGAAGATTAAGCATACAGTAAAGCATAGTAAAGTGTGCTTATTTCACATTGTGGTTTTTCAGGAACACTATATCTTAAATATATTTTATTCACCATAAAATTTTTGAAGGGACTATTTTTATTTAATTACTTACATCTTAAGTTCTATACCTTTTTTAGCTCTTCTGAGAAACACGGTACACCTGTCTCTGCTACAAACAGAAATATAAGTCCATTTGTTCTACAAGTATCTTTCATCCCTGTTATGCATACTCACAGTGTCCTGGCCTGTGGAGGAATAAAAAAGGTATAACCTCTGCTTCGAGGGACCATATTATTTTGTTAAACATGAATAAAAACATGTAGAAACTGCAGATTAATGATGAGATCAAAACAAACCTCCCTGGCTAACAGATTGGGTTTCTTGACTCTGTGTGTGTGTGTCGCCTTCTCCTCTAGCATATCTGTCACCAAATGGCAGTGTTTTGGTTCGATGATCTGCAAGGTGACTTACTGAAAAGAGCATGTGAGAAAAACGTGATGCTTCATTCCTGATGAGTAAGAGAACTAATTGAGGTTTTGAAGCACACCTCAAGTAAAGGGCTCTGATGTGGTATAATTTGGGGTTTGTTTGTTTGTTTGTTTGTTTGTTTTGGTATCTGAGTAAACCCCTGGAGGTGATGGCATCTCATGAAACACATGCTCTTCAGTCAGTTCACTGGTGAAATAATGTCTAGGGAATCCAGCCTGTAGGCAATCCTCATACTAAGCAGGACAGATATTCTATAATTTAAGCAATTGTAATTTAATTTGATTTTCCCATTGAAAAAGTAATGTGAAAGAGAATTGTATTCTGACCAAGGATCCAATGTTTAATATTTTAGAGAACTTACCAGACACATTGGATTTAACTATTTTATTTGCACCTGTAAATGGCATGCTACTTAGTATAAAATTTACGCAGTATTGAGAAACCCAGTTACCAGTCATGGAATTTTATTTATGCTGACACTGTCTCACACTATACCAGAAAGCGGCTTTTTTTCTGTGCCTTCCACCTCAGTCTTACAAAGCTAATCAGAGAAACTGTCGTTGCATTTAGAGAATCCAGAAGAACTTCATTCAGATTTTTACCATCATCTTTGAAGGAGACTTTGGACTAGTTGGTAATTTTTTGAGAAACTGATTCGAGAATACTTTCTGAAAAGACTTTTTTTCTCCAAACTAGGTGAACCAACCTGATTTTTTGAAAAACAGTACCTCCTTTAGCAATGGCAGAAAATATATACCATCACAGCCATGGCTATAATTAGTTAGGTACCAATTATTGCCCATCTGTTTCATAATTATTATTTACATTTCTTGGTGGAGGTAGTTCATGCTTTTTCTTTAGTTCCTCTGCACTTAGCTTTTTCATTAGTTTGCATTGATTTTTTTTTTCACCTGTAGACCTCCAATACTTTATTGCATCATTGTACAACAAGACTCAAAGCTTCAGTGCAGATGGCAGGTTTGCTGAACTGTAAAATTCCTTCTTTCTCAGCTGTAAAATGGCCTCACTAGAGTATGGTTTCTAGTAGGAAACGTCGGTGTGCAGTGATGAAACCTTTCTTTCTTGACATGACAGCAATGAAAAATTCAAGCAGATCTTAACTGTCAGATCATTCACAGTGGTCTGCGAACTTAGGCAATCCTGTTAGAAACTAATCCTTTTAAATTTCTCCAGAGATGATTTTGTAGCCTTTGGAGAGCATTAATTTTTCTGTTGTTATGTACAGTTCACTTCCCTTTGCCTAATCCTGTCCTCTTTCTCCAGTCTCTCTGTACCCCTTGGCTTAGCTATCTGTCTTCATCTCTTCATTACTTGCTGCTTAAGCTTCTAATTGATCGTGAATGAACATTTGGAAACTGCTTGTAAAATTTGGATTTCCTGGGAGGAAAATAGAGAATACAAAAAAATAAAAATAAACGATCAAAATAAAGTAGAAATAAAGTAGTGGTTTTAAAGGTGTTTTAAACCACTAGAGGGAGCCCCTATGTTCTGATTTCTTAATCCTATGAAGTTTAACAGCTTGATTTTTATTGGCTATAGAAAGGGTATCTACGAGTGATTTACATATGCATCATATTAATGATCTCCTTCAGTTTGCTTTTAAGGTGGAAATAGGAGGTCACCAGATCAAGATCTCTGCCTGCATTGATGTTCTTGTACTCTGTGTCATAAAATGTGATGTGGGTGAAGTAATTTGAGTGAGGACCTTGTGATGGCTCCTTGGCCAGGGTCCCCGACTTGCCTCTTCCCCTTCCCCATAATACTCATCGTCATCTTCCACCCCCTTCGTTTCATCCTTCCCCAGGCAAATTTAGTTCCATTCAGCAGAATATCAGTCTTGTGTAGACAATATGCTGGGCTATGGGCAAATTGGAAGTTGAATCACACAACTGTCTTTCTCATTGGAGTAAGAATCTTTCTTCCTCTCCAATACCCAGTTTTTTTGCACCTTAGCTGATTCTTGCTTCTGTGCCTTGCAAATACCCCCCTTCCTCTGTCAGCTTTCCTGTCTGCCTGCTGAAATCCTGTGCTTCCTTTGAGGCCCAACCGAAGGAAGACTTTGTCTGCCAAGCCTCGCTTGATAAACACGTTCCTATCTTGAGTATTTCTTTATATTCAGGGTGCTTGTATGGGTATATAATTTGAACTACAGTTGAGTATATGTTGCCATGGAAATGTTCTGTATTTGCTTCATGCCTGGATTCCTCACCTGCAGTAGATGGTAAGCTCTTTGTGACAGAGTTTTGTCCTCTGTATTCCTGTTATTTTATGCACAATACCTGGCATGGCTAAGGAACCCACTTGATAAATTCTTGTTGATTTTAGCTGTGCTTTAAATTTTACTAGAAGTCGCCAGCACCATTGTCCGAAATATGAAGACATCTTATGAGAAAAATAAGGGCAAACCCTTCAGCTGCCCCCTCTCCATTGGTTTCTCTGTGAGCGCTGGAACTCTGATGGAGAATGCTGCCCGTGCTCCCCGCTGGTACCTGTGGTGTGATTCTAGCTTCTTCCTCAGTATTCACCGCCATCCGAAGTCTTTCAGGTCTGGGGACTTACTCGAATGCCCCAAGCCCCACAACCTCAAGTTCAGAAGTCTGGTGATGAAGGAACACACAGAGATGCCCAGTAGCTTACCAGGAGGCAGGACGAGAAACAGCGCCTACCTGCTCTCTGCTGCACCTGCTCACAGCCAGACGGCAGCCGGGTCTGCCATCTCATTGGTGCCTTATCTCTCTCTGTCTCTCTGTCTCTGTCTCTCTGTATGTGTTTGTGTGTGTGTGTGTCTCTCTCTCTCGCTCACTCTCACGCACACCCACACCCACACCCACACGCACAACATACCACAATGCAAAATAAGGATTTAGTACTTCGTGCTTTAAAAAAAAAAAAAAAAAATGCATGAGCAAAGAATTATATGCTACATAAACCCTTTTAAAGTAATTACCAGGTTGTTAATGCCTTGATTCACAACTGAGAATTTATTCTGACTAGGGACAAAATATATGAGTCATTTCATAGGAGGAGGACAGCGATGATGCAGCAAAATTAGAAATTAAGCATCAACATTAAGATACATACCATGAATTCTACTTTTGGGTTCCTGAATTTCATGTTTCGGTTAGCTTAATTCGCATTGTGGGGTCTTCCTTAGCTGCAGGCCCCACCCCGCTGAGGGGACAGAAGCCTGAAAGAGAGACTCTTCCTCTCCTCAAGGGTGGGGCTTTTCTGTGACCAGGAAAAACAGCAACAGGGGTAGGCTTTTTTGTTTGTTTGTCTTGGTGTCTTATTTACATTCAAATGTTTAATTCATCTGGAAACTACTTTTGTTGTTGAAGAAGGAGTCCAACTTTTGTGTTTTCCAAAGGAATATATATTTATTTTCTCATTAAGTAAACCATCAGTCCATTGACCTAACGTACCACCTCTGTCACATACGGTTTGAGAGTCTCTGTTATGTTTCACTGATCGTCTTGTCTCTTTTAGAGCCAGTTTGTATTGTTTTGATTATAGTTTTATAGTAAGTTTTAGTGTTTAGTATTTTTCCCTAAAATTTTCCATTCTACATATTTTTTCTCAAAAAATGTGTTGGTAATTTTGATACATTTATTGTTCCATAGGAACTTTAAAATTTAGTTCAACAAAATCCATTAGTTTCTGATTAAAATTGTATTAAATTTATATTTAAATGTTGGAATGATTAACACTTTGTGATAAGTGCCCATCTAAAAACACTGTATTCAGGATCTCTATTTATCCATGCCTTATTATATGTCCTTTAACAAATTTTATGGTTTTCTTCATCCAAGCCCTGTTTTCTTCATTGTTTTTATTGCTCTAATGAATAGTATTTTTCTAAATCCCCATTTCTAGCTAGTATAAATTTTTTTTTAATATTTATATCCAGCAACTACTAAGCTCTCTTATTAGTTATAATTGGTTGTTAGTCATTTCTTGGGTTTATATTCACAGCTGCAAGTACACGTTTTCTCTGGCGATCCTTATACCATTTATTTTATTTAAGTATTTCTTTCTACTTCTAATTTAGGTGGTTGTTTGGTTACTTGTTTTAATTAACAATGACTATTGAATTTTATGGATATGGTTTTTATTTTTTCACTTTTTAAAAATGTGAATGTAATAAGTTATGTTCATAGCTTTCCTAATGGTAAGCAGTCTCTGCATTCCCGAAATAAAACACGTTGGGTTGTGTTATATTATTCTATTAATTCACTGCTGGGTTCTATTCGCCAGTACTACAGTTAGAATATTTACATCTGTTTTTATAAGTGAACTTGGTCTTTAGTTTTCTTTATAAGGTTTTGGTATTAAGTGTATTTTCTCTCCTTAGAATTAATTGGGGGTAGCTTTTCGTTCTTTTCCATGGTCTAGACTGGTTTGACTATACAGCAAGCATCTGTTTTCTGATGTGTGCCGTCCATTGTTATTGGGGGAGTGGGGTATTACCAAGCCTTTAATCTTTATCGTTATGATTTAAAAATATGATCTTCTTGTTTTAAAGGAAGGTCTTTAAAACGCTTTTTTTCCCCTCTTTTTCAAACTACCAAGATTTAGGCTATTGTTTTTCTTTTTATTTTGCTTGTATTTACATACTAAGTTTTAGAGTTTCAGTAACAGGCTGAAAGCTTATTGCAATAGGAAGAACAAATGGTGGGGAGAGCTATACACACACCGTCCAAGGCTTTGTTGTTGCACAGTTGGAGATGTGAGAGGGGAAGGAACCTAGATTTAGCAAGGAAAGGAGGACAGGGCTGGTTGTTAAAAGCCTGGCTCCAGCCCCAACTCCTTTCAAACTGGGTGACTTGAAGCAGCCCTTCTCTGAGCTTCAAGTTGGTTTTTCCTCATCCATGTGGCATGTTAATAACTGCCTGATACAACTGCTGAGAGGATCAGAAGAAATAATATTTAAGGATGTCTAAATTCTTAAAGCACTATGTTGATTCAAAGGGTACTTTTATGGGATTATTCTCATCAGATGATTAATATAATAAAAGATCTCTAATGAAAGGAGATTTTTATTTGCAAATGTTTAGGTAGTTGTTGATTTATTATAAGACAGTCTTTTTTGGTCAAGATCAGTAATGGCCATGCGGTAATAAAAACAGGTTTTAAATTTTGTTAAGTAATATCAATTTTAAAGATGCTGCACTGTACTCCAGTGAGCCATGATGGGTAAGACTGACATCCGGGCATCATTAGCAATATTGAGAAAGGGAACAAAACACTAGCGCATTTATTTTGTGGGCATCACTACACTTTCTTCCTTTTTTCTTATCCTAGAGGGAAAAAACTTTTTCTATGTCTTTTATTTAGTCACCTGGAAATAGAGACCTATTTTTGTAGTAAAGTGCTCCGTTAGCATGGGTGCGTGCATGCACGCACACACACACACATGATGAAGAATTTTCTCTAACACGTATTTACAGTACTAGCTAATTGAATCACAACATGTTTTGAGCACCTAAAATGAAAATTTTTGGAGAATTCAAACGTGTAATCTCCACAGTGTTACTGTGAAAACTTGCTGCGTCCTCTCTGGGCCCTTGTATCTTCAGGGGTCAACCCTGACGAGTGTATAATCAGTTTTTTTAGCTCACACCATGCCTCTACTCGGCAGCACAATATGCTGCAAACATATAAAGTCCAAACACTTAGTCAACTGGTCATGCCCTCTGGAGAGAGAACAGCCCCCTCCTCTGTAATCAGCCGTGGATAATGCTGGCTTAGGAGTCCGCTGAGCAGTGTGATGTGCTGGGCGATTGATTCTGGTCATTCGTGCCTACTGCCCGTCTGGTTAGGAACAGGCCAGGTGTTGAGTGTTGCCCCAGGTGCATCAGCCTAAACCGCTACACGAGACTCTAGTTGCAGCAGTGAGGCTGCTCTGATGAGATCCCATGTTTCAATGCAAATGAAAAGCACAGAACGTGCCCCCTGCAGGAAAGAATGCAAGATCCGCAACCCACTATCAGAATACACGGTTGCTGAACTCATTGAGGAAGGGGCCTAAGGCCTGGGAACAGATCTTTTCACTCTGCTTAGGGTCGCTTAGGAGACCATTCTTTCCACCACAAACAGACACACACAGAGGAAGCAGAAAATGCAGGGGTTTTTTTTAAAGGAACGACCATCTTCTTGGATTTCTGTCCATGGTGCTTGGTGCTTGTCACTCATCAGCTTCCAGAGCACAGGAAGCTTAGAGTATAAAATCATTTGTTCCTAGGAGAATATATAATTCAATAATTCTTCAACATGGCTAAAAATTGAATCTCTGAAGAGACAAATTCAATAAGCAGTCTCTTTCTTTAACATCGATGTCCTTATTGGATTCCCCGCCCATCATCCATTTTTTTCTGGAAACTGGCCTTCCTCCCTCCCTGACTGCAGTAGGTGCAGCTGCACCCAGTGGGAGCTTGCCCCACCCCTGCCCTGTTCCTAGCCCAGTGATGAGCAGTGGGCACCCAGCCTAGGCTCCACCATGTGACTCTTCCGTAAATGTAAATGAGTTTATAACTGCCTTTTTATTTGCTTGGTTTTCTGTGTACCAGTTATTGATTCTTTCCTAAGTTTAATGTGCTTAAACACATCAGGTCAGTTACCAGTGTTGTGTTGTTCTCCTTGGAGAGGTTATTCCTGGGATCATACTGTGTTGTTGCAGTCGGGCAGATACTCTCTCAGTATGCGGCACGGTTCTCATTCTCACTTCCAGCTTCTTGAGAATTTTCTTTGCTTTGCTCACCAACATCCTTTCTTAATCCCCTTCCGGTGTTGGCTGGTGCACGAGAGAGAAATTGTGGAATCTTGTGTCTTGGAAATGTCTTCAGGTCCATTTTCCCTGGGGCTTTGGAAGGCTTTGTTCAGTTGCCTCCATTGTCACTGTTGAGAGGCCGACCTGATGCCCCGTCTCTCACACGTGACCTGTTCAGTCTCTAGAAACTTTCACAGTCTTCTTTTTATCCCTGGTGTTTCAAAATTCCTTAATGATATGGCTTTGATTGGTTTCTTTTTTCTTTCCCATCAATTGTGCTTGACACTTAGAAAATCTAATTCTATGAAATTTCTTGAATTATTTCTTTGAAAATTATCAGCTTTTATCTTAACTATTTCTGGACCTCTGTTTTATTATTTGGACTTATCATTTGATGTGTATTTCTCCCCTGTTTATGTCTCTGTTTATTTGTTTTGCTTTGTTTTTGTCTCTTCTCAGACTGCAAGTAAATTTTCTAATTCTTCCATTGAATTTATTTCTGCTGTCATATGTTTAGTATCCAAGAGCTCTTCTTTGTTCTCTGAATGTTCCCACTCCCTTTAAAAAATAGTATTCTGTACTCGGTTTCGTGAATGCAGTGTCATTTCTCTGAAGTTTTCTTCTGTTCCCTTCCTTGACTGTCTCCTCCTAATTCCTCTGTCAGAGAAATAGCATTTTCATTGTGGTGTTCAATGGAGAGGACGTCTTTTGTCTGTCACTGGGCTGGGGGAGGCCCAGCCTGGCTCTGAGGCCTAGGAGGGAGGGGCCAGAAGGGCCCTTCTCCTGAGCTTCGCTGGGTCTGGGCTCTGTGGGCTGTCATTCACTGAGATTTGGGAAGAGAGAACAGAAAGAAATTTATCTCTTTATTCCAGAAGTCTCTCACGTTCCAGTATTACATTTTGAGATTAACCACTAAGTGATAAAATATTAACTTTTCTCCTAGTCTATCCAATACTTAGTACTTAGAAATGCCTGCAGTTATCAATTCTCTTTTTCATTATTTCCTTTTTTAAAAGCTTTCTTCAGGGCAAATGTACCAGTCACATTTTACTAAAGGTTATTACTTCTCTGATTTTTTTTTTTTTTGGTCGTTAGTCTATTTTTACTACGTTATGTAATTTTAGATTGGCCAAATTCTGAATTAATTATTACACCCAAGTTTAATATTTATTTTTTATTTCTACCTCTACCTACTTGAAGAGAGTGGCAACAAATTTAAAAATGTGAATAGGGTAATTAGGTTAAAAATCTTTTAGAGAGTATCTGGAACAATAGGGACAGTTATGTTCTTATCCACCCACACCAGATGAGAAATTTCATACGGTTAGGCCTTCAGTCTTGCCCTGTTTTCCTGTCAGCTAAAGTAAAAAGGCAAAGATAGTACATCTTTTTGTTATTAAACAACAGAAAGCATAAACATTCATCTTTACAAACAGAAATTTTTGAATTAAAATCAAAAGATGACTTTATTATATAATTTCTTGAATAGGGAGCCTTGATTTACATAATGATCAATGTCCTCAAGGATAGTTTTAGAAAATGTGCATAATATGCCATTCAGATGGTTCAATAGAGGTTCTAAAGTGCTTTCACTTGTGGAGGCATTTCTGCAAGAGGCTGTGAAACTGTCACCCAGGCATTTGACTTTGCTTTTAGATGTTCTATTCTTAAAATAAAGATAGAATTTGGTAGACTTTTTCAACTACTCGATTTCTCAACCAAATGTTAGATCACGGTCAGTTTATTTTTTAATTATCTGCTACATATGCATGGTGCAAGTATATTGTATTGTTTAAAATAGGGGAAAACTATATCAAGCATGCATACTACATAAGGGTAAAGGTTAAGTATTTCTAAATTAATTACTTGTGCCTGAAAACTTTCCCCTACCTAGAAGGTCACCTGTATCATCATAGGCATAAGCCATCAGAATACGCAGAGCCGTTGTGAGGTAGGAACTCAACCTCAGTTTCCTCATCTGTCAAATAAGGACATAGTTCCTACCTCATAGGATTGTCGTGGACATTGGATGAGTAAATATATGGCAGTCACTCAGAGGAGAGCCTGGCACATGGTAAACACTGCACTAAAGCGTAAACTGACAAAGCAGGACTGCTTCCCCAGAGACGGGCTGTGTTGAGATGGCGTCATGACTTTGCCACCCTCAGCCTCTGGGTGTGCCTGTGGTATGTAGGTTGGCTGTCACCGGCCCAAGCCAAAAGGTTCTGTCCAAGTGTGGGTGATACTTCTCTTTTTTCTGCTCATAACCAGTAACAGGCACTTCTGTGCTAAGGTTATACTTGGTCCGAACAGGGGACCACATCAACCCATCTTCCTGCGTGCTGTTACACATGATCACACCCCGTGTCATCTAACGATAGAGAGAGATGTAAGGACATTTAAGATAAGGGGCAAGTTGTCATCAGGTCATTTCTTCCCACTCAGCTTACCACAAGTACGGTGTCATGGTCCAGGATCTGAGGAAGCATTTGAGCCTTGGATCTATGTTGTGATTGTTCCATTTCATTCATAAATGACTTTTATGTGGTAATATATTTATTTGACACTAAAAAAACCCCATCGATTGTTCTTAACTATTTTCCTAATAAGATATACTGGAGGGTAATAATAGATGGAATGTGTCTTGTCTAATTTTCTATCCCTACCTCCTAAGACGGTGCCTAGCATATGGTAGATGCTTAATAAATGTTGTTGAATTAGTAATCTATAAATTATTTTCATATTCATAAATAGGAAAATGTGCTATATCTCTTTTGTACACTTGGTTAAATTAACCCTTTTGATATGCTAGCTTTCTTAATAGTGTACAATACTGTATCTTTTCAGTGTCATACTGATCAATTTTAATTTGAGGGATAATTTGAGGGATAATTTCTCTATTTGTAACCAGCAGAAGAATAACAGGGCCTTTCTCTAGGGAGAGCACTGTAGAATGGGGGTGGGGGCATGTTAGGAATGGATAAAAGGCCCACTTTTCAGTGTACCTTTTGTCTTGTTTAAACAAACAACGTGTACACCTTACTTTCTCAAATGAAAAAAATCTGACCCATGCCAAATGAAAAACCATACAATTATTTGTGCCCAACCTGAGCATATATTTATCCTGCTAGTTAATTAACTTAATAGTAGGGCAAATTATATCTCGCCTTCTAGGACATAGCAGGTAGTTCTAGGAGCTGGAAATCTTTTCAAGGAAACTTTTTATAGATTGTTCAGTCAATCAGATACTATAACATAGTGGAGCCCTTGGCTTTTCTCTGGGAAAGGTCCAAAAATCTACCCACTCTGGAAATCTGCCTCTGTTAAGTAGACCAGGGAAGTTACTTATTGATCAGCAGGCAGATTTGCCGTGTTTTAATACTTCCAAAATTTATACTATGGACATCCATGAACTCAGAGCTACACTAGTTTGTTTGTTTGTTTGTTTTTAACAATTTTAGGTTATCTCATTATTTTATTGTTTTATTGGCGTTGCTTGCTTATACAACATTCCACAAAGTGATCTAATTCAAGATTTCTAGGGAAGATTGTGAAGTAAGGAGAGAAGCCATTTAAAATTACAAAGAAAAAGAAAAATAAGGGGAAACTCTATCGGTACAGAACCAGGGAGCTGATAGGGAGTGGAGCCCATTGTATGCTACCAGCTTTGATGCGTTTTCACCTGATATAACATGTGAAGGAGGGAAGGAGAGACCAACCTCAGGAAGACACCAAGAACTAAGGCCTTCCTTAAAAAGTTGCTGCAATGTCATGAGAATAAAATTGAACAAATTCTAGTAGATCACTACAAAACCCACTAATTGGAGAAACAAGAGAAGGCCTGGGAGAAGCAGGGGCCCTTTCCACTCCAGAATTCAATACCATTTGGAGACTGGATACCAGGACATCGCCACAGTAAACCAAGAGCTTAGGGACAACCATCAGGTCCCCTGACAATTATTATAAACTTTTTTTGTTTCCTTTTGGTTTTTAATTAGACGTGATTAAATGCATAATACTTGAAGGAAAAAAGTAGATAAGCTAAAAGAAAAAATAAATCAATTAAATCTAATAACAGAGAAAACATTACAAAATAACAATGAGTAAACAGAGTGTCAAAACATGATCTGAAGTAAATCAGGAAGAATAAATATGAGATAATGGCCATGAACATTTTTGAAGAAAATAATGCAGCAGTACGGGTTTGTACTATCATGTGTTAAAAACTGCAGTAACTAAAAAAGTATGGTATTGGCACCAGAATAGATGAAAGGAATGGAATTAAAGTATAGGAACTGTTAAAACTCTGTGTGTGTGTGTGTGTGTGTGTGTGTGTGTACTGTCAAAAATATATATACACTATATATACATATGCTTTTATATATATACATACTATATATATAAAAGTATATGTATATATAAAAGTATATATAGAGAGTGTGTGTGTACATGTATATATATACACACACACACACATATATATGTACACACACACACACACACACACACACACATTTGGTATAAGTATGGAAGGTATTTCCTGTCAGTAGAAAAAGATGAATTGATTATTGAATGATGTTGGGACAACTAGCTAGCCATTTAAGGGGAATAGATAAAGTTAAACCTCTTCTTTATACGCTGAATTTAAATTCAGCAAAATTAAGGCTATAAATATAAAAATGAAAACTATAAATGTACTAGAAAGGGTTATAGGTGAATATTTAGTGATCTTGAGATGGACAGAAATTTGCTGTAAGAATGACACCAAAAGAAGATATTTTACTTAAGAGAAAAGACTCACAAGTTTTTCATACTAATATTGGATGTAAGGTTCAAGATTGAAAAGGAGCTGTGTTTTCAATATTAGATAATTGATTAAGTGTTGGCCTATCCTTATAGTAGTATGCCTTGCCACTATAAAAATGAAACTGTGTGTAAATCTTTATTATTAGAAATATGGCCACGGTATGCTAAGTGAAAACTTACAAATGTGTGTATTTACACATATGCATTTCTATAGGAAAAAGCCTGGATGGATATAATCCAAATGTTAGCAGTAGTAGTTTTCTCTGGCTATTAAGATTTGGATAATGTTTTCCTGTTTTTTTTTAATAGTGATTATGTATTTAATCAAGTATAGTGAAAAACCAAAGGATAAAAAAATTTCTACAAAATAACGTGATAATAAAATAGGAGAGAAAACTGTGATTTCAGCTTCTGTCCTGACTAGATTAGATAGATTTCTTAGAAGGACATTTGAGGTCATCTGTTTTATGGCATCATAACAGCATTTCATTATGTGGAAACTTGAATCTGTCGTGACCACAAATGCAAATTTTTTTAAATGTAAAAACCAAGTCATGCATTTCTTCTAAAATAACTCTAAAAGGTTGTGTTTTTAAATGGTGATTTCTTTTATTACAGTGACATTTGATTTCTATATACATTCATTCTTTTTAACCAGTCTTTGCTTTGTTTAGTTTCTCTGAATTAAACAGCAAAGAGCTGTTTTAACGTACAAATTTATTATGGAGAACCAAAGTTAGTGAATATGCCTCTAAATGAAAGCTTTGCTTTAGCCAATTTAAAGTGTTTTTAAGTAAACATTGTCATCAAGGAGAGATTGTTTTAGCTCCTCCACAAAGAAGCTTCCAGCTGTCAATAAGAAAAACCCTCATTTCTGGAGAAACGCTGTCCCTCCTGGTTTGCGTCCTCCACTAGTTTGTTGACTTGGAGAAACAAGATGCTTTTTAGATAATCGAGTCTGATGGATTCCTCTGAGCCCATCAGCTTTCTCCTACGAGCCATTGTATCGACAATCTTCTAGTATGAAAAAGAAATTAGAAAATAGAGACTCAAATCCCTTGACAACCAGTGATCTGTTCTCCTTCCCTATAGTTTTGGTTTTTCCAAAATAGCAGGTACATGGAATCATATAATATGTAACTTTTTGAATCTGTTTTCTTTCTCTTAGCATAATGCGTTTGAGATTCATCCATGTTACTGCGTTTATTAATAATTTCTTAATGTAACTGAGCAGTATAACATCCTTTGTTAATACATTCTGTAGAAGGGGATAAATTTGTCTCCAGTCTTTGTGATTTTGAATAGGCTGCTGCAAGCATTTACCCACATGGTTTTGTATGAATATAGGCTTTCATTTTACTTGGGTACATATCTAGGAGTGTTGAGGGAATATTAGACATTGTAAGAAACTGCCAGTTGTTTTTCATAATGGCTGTAGCATTTCATTTTGGCATTCTCACCAGCAGTGAGAGAGTTCCAGTTGCTCCACATCCTTGTCTGCACTTGGTATCGCCAGGTGTTTTTGTTTATTTTAGCCATTCGTAATGCTTACCTTTGAATTTCTCTAATAACTAATGATGCTGAACATCTTTTCATGTCTTTATATGTGATCACCTGTTTTCTTTGATGAAGTGACCGTGACATTGGCTTTTGATGCATCTAGGTCAGTTTTCCTTTAGACGCTTCCACAGTGTACGTCTCTGTGATAGTTTCCTTATGGTGGTTTTTATTATTATTATTATTATTATTCCTTCCCTTGCTTTGTACCTTCTTTCCTTTTATCTTTTTTTAAAACCAATTCTTCTGTCCCTATACTATATTGGACATTAGATCTAGAGGCTTGGTTAGATTCAGTTTCAGCAATTTTGGCAAGAACATTTTATGAGTGATGTACATAAGGGATTTTAAAAACCGAATTAGAGCAAACTCAAAGCCATAGCTTGATGAGGCCACTCACTGCACTTCAGGAGCTTCCCCCAGGGTGAGAACAACTGGAATGATGTCCTTGGCTATGCAAGAGGGAGGAGTGGGATCAAGCACAAGTGGACGGGTTGGACCTCAATACAGAGGGAAAGGTAGAAGACACGGGTTCAGGCAGGTAGTGGGTGTAAGTCACACTGGGGGCTCACAGCTGTTCTCACCTGAAAGCCTCTCTTCTGTCCTAGAAACGGCAGTGCTGAAAGCGAGGAGGTAGAGGTGTTGGATGTTTGCAGAGAGGAGAAAGAGTGAAACCAAATAGGAGAGTGGGAGATCGAATGGGTGAGGGGAAAGACGCAAATGCTAGGCTCTGAGAGCCCTCTTGAAGGCATGAGTTTAAAGCGGCGTCAGTCAAGGCTGTATGTTTTTCTCTAACCATTGTGGTAGGTGTATTGTTAATAGAGCGATTTTAGTTAATCCTGGGTCTCCGTTTTGGGGGATATTTTCAGAATGTGAGAGTACTGTGGGAGTATATTGTATACAAAAATGCCATCAGTAAAACTGGTTACCCTGTAGAATTTCAACACCTCTGATGTACACCTGCCAGCCTTGCACACCCATCCTCTGCAGGGGAGGGATGCGATGAAGTTTCAGATCACGAGAAGAAAATCTAGATTTAAAGAAGGAATAGTCTGCTTCCTAAGTATAGAATTTTGAAATTTTAAAACTTTGTATACCGAAAATATGAGACATTTTATGTTAAGTAATAAAAAAATGTGTTTTGTTTATACTCGAGTTCTTAATGTTTTTTTTTAATTGGATGCATTTTTACTGTTAAAGCTGGGATTGGATGTTTGATGTTATTTTAAATAGGTTTCCAACTGGGGGAAAGTGTTTTCTGAATATTTTCTGGGCCATCACAGCAGTGTTATGTAAGAGAGGAAATCATTTTGCATCTTTCTAAAAATACTTCACTGGGAAAATATTTTGCAATCAGAATATGTCTGTTTAAAGATGTAATATTAAAAACACCACAATCTTGATCACAATGTAAATGTTTTAATTAATAGACTTATTTTTAGATCAGTATTAGTTTTACAGAAAAATTATATAGGAAGTTCAGAGTTCCCATATACCTCCAATTCCTCAGTTTCCACTGTTTTAACATCTTTCATTAGTATGGTGCATTCCTTACTCTTGATGAACCAGTGTTGACCCATTATTATTAACTAAGGTCCACAGTTTACATTAAGGTTCACTCCGTCTTGTACCTTCTATGGGTTTTGACAAATGCATAATGCCATATAGCCACCATTGTGGTATTACATGAAATAGTTTTACTGTCCTGAAAAACCTCCTGTGCTTCACCCGTTCATTCTGCCCTGCTCTCCCCTCACCCCCAAGCCCCCTCCCCTCACCCCCAAGCCCTCTTCCCTCACCCCCAAGCCCCCCGGCCACCACTGAGCTTTTTACTCTCTCTACCGTTTTGCCTTTTTCAGAATGGCATGTAGTTGGAATCCTACAATATGTAGCCTTTTCAGATTAGCTCCTTTCACTCAGTTATATGCATTTAAGATTTCATTATGTCTTTTCATGACTTGATAGCTTATTTCCTCTCATCACTGAATTATATTTCATTACATAGTTGTACCTTGGTTTGTTTATACAGTCATCTGCTGAAGGATATCTTAGTTGCTTCCAGTATGGGCAATTATGAGTAAAGCTGCTATAAACTACAATTTAATTGTTAAAACACAATTGTAATTGTTGATACTTAATTCGATGTGCCTACATTTGATAGGCCTTACATTGACTGATAACCTACAGTGGTTCCAAGAATGTTTGCAGGTGGCACTGGCTGTCACAAGGTGCTTGCCTCATGGAGCTTGCAGTCTATCTAGGGAAGAGCTAGACTATGTAACAAATGTTATCAGACCTATGTGGACCCCTGTGAGAACTTCTAAGTGCTTCAGTCATTAGAAGATTAAACATTGGACACAGAAGCATGTTTAAGGAGTAATCAGAGACCCAAAGCAACGGGCTTCCGTAGGAGGAGTCCTTGAGGAGAAGCCTTTTTACTGTGACAGCTGCTCTGAGACCATCATGTACCTCTTATTTATAGAGGTTTTGTTTCTAAAGATAAAAGTTATGGTTTTTGCACTTCTAAAAGCTTTCAGAGTTTTTGCTTCTAACAGTACAGGTAATGAAACAATGCTCTTAACAGGACCTGTAATATTATAACAGAGCAGTGAAAGATCCCTTTTTGGTCATATGCTGTCAAGTCCCATTGATTCATGAGTCAGTAGGAGATGAAATCAATATAAACCTAAAAGAACTGTCGGGAGTAAGTCATGAAACGAAGCTGTTGGATGTGGCCTTGGAACCCTACCTAGAGATTTAGGATAGAGTTTTTGATGTCACCACCACCCTCTGCCTGCCAAGATTGCTCGGCATGAAACCTGGATGCATTCATTGCAACAGTCGGCACATAAGTGCTCTGTGAGCTCTGTACGGTGATTTGATTTATTGTTAAAGTTCATATGAGGGCTGGAAACCCCGCAGGGTCATGCCGAGCCACTTGCAGGCGTGCCAGGTGCTCTGTGGCAGTTCGTTCACGGGAGCAGCCTTTACCACCTCTTGTGTTCTGTCACTCTGCTTGCTCCTGCTCAGGAGCTTGCCTTTCCTCCAGGGCACTTCCTGTTACAGAAAAAGTTTTGCAGTAGAGATGGCTCCGACCATCCTTTCGGCATTTCTCAAGGGCCTGCATACCCGACTGTGCTGCACCCTGGGGATACTGCGGGGTCTGAAACCACTGTGGGAATTACGAAACTGACTTGAAGAATAGACCAGTGTGTCATGTCCTTTAGAATTACCTGCTCATCCAGCATAGTGCTCACAGCTGTTTTTTAAACAGTGACATTATATAATGCATATGAAAAAGCACTGCCAAAAATCATAAGACATCATGGCCATAGCAGGGAAGTAATTAATTTTTGCTGTGAAATAAAAACAGCTTGTGGATAAAAGGATTTATAATTAAAGCCTAAAATATGACCCAGAACGCTTGCATTACAGTTCCTCAGGCAACTCAAAAGAGTACCGATGCTCAGTGCTGAGAAATCTGTCACTGCGTTGAAAGCAAAATAAAGTATCAGAAAGCAAAATAGTGTCAGTGTTTTCCCGTGTAGTTTTATAACTATACATTGGTGGAAAGCTCTAAATTTCTCTGGACCTTGCATTAATTATCTTTACAGTTTGAGTTGTGGATATCTCAATCTGACACAAATATTACTATTGCAGAGAAAATCAGAAGAGTTTAGGATTCACTGCATCATTCTGTTGTGCAGTATTTTGTAATCAAAGTTGAGGCATAATTCATATATAAGAAAATGCATTCATTTTAAACGTGCAGTTTGGTGAGTCTTGACAATTGTATATACCCATGTAACTACCACTACAAAAAGTTTTAGTATATTTCTGTCACTCCAAAAAATTTTCTTCTTTTCTTCTGCAATTAGTCCTTTCTGGTCTCCATCAGAAACTATCACTGAAGTACTTTCTATAAATTATAAATTATATTATAAATTATAATCACCTGTTCTAGGAGTTCATATAAATGGAGTGATACAGTAAGAACTCTGTGTCTGGCTTTTTTTTTCAACAATGCTTTCGTGATTCATCCATGTCATTGTGTGTAGTGTGTTTTTCTAATATTGCCAAGTAGTATACTATTGCATGAATTATACCACAGTTTTCTTACCCTTCACCTGCTGACGGACACTTTGGTCATTTCCATATTTTTACTATTATGAATGAAGCTGCAACGAACATTCTTATACACACTTTTACATGTACATATGTCTTCATTTCTTTGGGGTAATTACCTCAGAGTGAAATTGCTGAATCTTATGGTTAAGTGTATGTTTAACTGCAGAAGAAAATGTCAAACTTTTCCAAAGTGGTTTAACATTTTATACTTCTACCAGCAATGGTTGGAAGTTCCAGTTACTGCAAATCTGTGCCAGTATTTACTATTGTCAGGGTCAGGGTTTTTTTTTGTACTTTTTTTTTTGTTTTCACCATTCTAGTAAAGTATGTAGTGATATTTCATTGTGGTTTTGATTTTTTTCGTTTCCATGGCAACCAATTAAGCATCTTTTCATGAGTTTATTAGCATTTTGTATATATTCTTTTGTGAGCATGCTGTTCAGTTATTGTGCCCATATTTTATGCCATTGTTTTGTCATCACTGAGTTAGAAGCGTTCTTTATGTATTCTGGACACAGGGCCATTGTCACATACATGTGTTGCAGATATTTTCTCCCAGTCAGTGACTTGCCTCTTTATTTACTTAATGCTGTTTTAATAAGAAGTTTTTAATTTTTGGTTAAGTACAATTTATCATTTTTGTGTGTGACTAGTGCTCTTTTGTTTTTAATTTAAAAAATCTTAAATTACCCTCAAAGACCTGAAGATTTTCTCCTGTGTTTTCTTCTGTGACTTTTATGATTTTATGTTTAGATCTATGATCCAGTTCAAGTTAAGTTTTGTGTATGGTATGAAATAGAGTTTGAGGTACATTTTTTTTTCCATATGGATATTTAGTTGTTACTCTTTGTTGAAGAAACCCTTTTCCACTTGATTACTTTGACATCATCTAAATTTAATTAACCATATATCGAAACATGATTACTGTGGTTTTAAGTCTTCATATCAGATACTCTTAGTGCCCAATTTTGTTTTTCTTTTTCAAAGTTGTTTTTGCTATTTCCATATACATTTTAGAATCAAGCTGTTGATTTCTTTAAAAAAGGCTTTTTTGGGGGATTGCATTGATTCAGTAAATCAATTTGGAGATGATAGACATTTTAATAAATTGAGTCTTATAATTCATGAACATTGTATAGCCATTAATTTTTTACAGCACTAGTTTATAGATTTGGTTAAATTTATTTATAAGTGTTTTGTTTCTAGACTCTATTATAATTTGTATAGATTTTTCTATCAACTTTCAATATTAATTACTAGTATATAGAAGGAAAATTTATTTTTATGTCCATCATGTTTCCTGCAATTTTGCTAAATTTGCTTATTATATGTGATAATAGTTATTTTTTTTTAAAAAAAAGGTTCCTTAGGATTTACTGTGTATATAACCATGTCATCTGCAAATGAAAACAAACTTTTTTTCTTTACGATCTGTAGGCCTTTTATTTACTTTGCTTGCCTGATTGTGCTGACTAGAACCAGTAGAACGTTGAAGAAAAGTAGTAAAAGTTGACATCCTTGCTTTGTTTCTAATTTTAAGGAAAAACAGACTGTCACCATTTAGATGTTAGCTGTATTTTTTTCTAGATGGCCTTTTTAAGGTTGAGAAAATTTTCCTCTATTTCTGTATTACTGTGAGTTTTTGTTATGTATAAGTATTGAATTTTGTTAACTGTTTTCTACTTATGAGAGGTCATTTTCCTCCTTTATTCTTTTATTGTGTTGAATTATATTAATTAACTTTCTAATGTAAAACCAGCCTTGCATTACTGAAGTTGGTCATATTTTATTATAGATTGCTAGGTTAGATTTCCTAATATTTTGCTAAGAATTTTTATATCTATGCTAATGAGAATTATTGATCTGTAATTTTCTTTCCTTGCAATATCTTTGTCAGATTTTGTATCAGATTAATACTGTCTTTTTAAGTTTCTCTCTTCTTTCTTTTTTCTGAGATTGTGTAGGATTATTTGGGGTTATTAGTATTATTTATTCCTTAAATGTTTGATATAATTTCCTAGTAAGACCATCTGAGCCTGAGAAATCATTAAATTATGAACTCAGTATCTTTAATAATACAGGGAGCTATTCAGATTTTCTGTTTTTTCCTGTGTCAGTTTTGTTAATTTGGTTCTTTTATGCAATTTGTCTATTTTATCTAAGTAACAACTTAAATTTATTGGCATGAAGTTCATATTACTTTCTCATTAGTGCTTTAATTTTCATAGTCTTTAGTGATATCCTCTTTCTCATTCCTGATAGTGGTGGTGGTTTCTATCTTTTTAGATTCTTAATCAGTTTCCTTTCAGAAAATCAACTTTTGGTTTCATTGATTTTTTCTGTAGTTTTTCTGCCTTACTGATTTCTACATTAAAAAATACTTTTTTTATTCTGTTTAATTTGCTTTAGTTGGTTCTTTTCCTACCCACTCTTAATTTTATTTTTTGAATGGTGTCTTAGACTAGATTCTCTAGCTCTTCTATTGAGGTTTTCATTTTGGCGACCAATGGTAATTTTCAAGAACTCTTTCTGGTTTTTTAATTGTTCCTTTTTCATGAGTGTCTGTTTTTGCTATGCGAATGCAAGATGTTCTTCGTTCCCTGAGGCTAGCATTTCTTTTTAATCTTCTCTTCCGTTCCCAAAATTATCTGTTTCCTCTGGGGTCTGTTTTCTCCTTTTGCACGCTGGAGTATGTGTACAGATCTGTGTGTCTGTCTGTTTCTCTTTTTTAATGAAGACTTTTCTCAAGTGTCTCTTAATTCTCTGCTCTCTGTTCATATTTGAGGTTTAGCCGGTGGCATGGCTGGCTCACGGCGTCGTGATGCAAGTGAGGTTTTCCAGGAGGCAGAGGCTTCATGATGGATGAGTGGCAGTGGGTCAGGATATACTGCTCCCCCTACAAAATGGACGTTGTTGCTGAGATCCCACATTGTCCCCTCCCCGCAAGAAAGTTCACTTAATTTCTTTAGAAAAGACCTCTTTTGTGTGCATGTGTGCGGCACGTGTGTTTATGGCACGTGAGTGTGTGCATCTGAGGGTCACCTGAGCCTCTGCACAGAGGGCTGAGCCCCTATGTCACTGTTCCCACCATCAGGAGGACAGCATTCAGGTCAGAAGCCTTTCCCAGGAACTGGCCAGCTTCTCCCATAGCCAGAGCTACTCCATGCGGGCTTCAGGCTGCAGTGTCATCATCCTGCGCTCTTCCATCGACTTTTGGATTTCCAAAAATTGTTGGGAATTTCCTACGTGCTCATGGTCTCCTTCCCATTTCCTCATTGTTATGAAATCGTGCCTTCTATATTTCCTTGCCATTTTTTTGATGGTCTCTCCAAGTGGACATGAGAGATAAATGGGAATCGTCAGGCTCTCATCTTAAACCGGTGTGTGTGGTTCTTTTTTAAACTGCTTTAATGGTGGTCTAGAATGTGCCTGATTCAAAATCCCCTGCTGCCACTTATGTGACCCTGGGCAGGTTGTTTAACCTCTCCGTGCCTCGGTTTTTAAATAAAGACAATAGAAATACCTACTTCATTATGTTGTTATCAGGACTAAATGAATTACTATGTATAAAGCCCTTAGAATAACTTATAGCATAATTAAGCCCTATATATATGCTTTCTATATTATTTTTAGGTTGTGGCCTAGTTCCTTGTGCATACACCCACTGGTTGGTTTCGAGTCCTGTGTGTGTGTGTGTGTGTGTGTGTGTGTGTGTGTGTGCGCGCGCGCGCGCATTACAACAGTGCTGTGATAGGTGTCCCAGCTTAGTGCTCATGCTCCAGGCATGTAAGAGTCTTTCCACACGTGGTGGCCTTTGCTGGCAGGGTAGGGAGCATCCATGTTCTAGGTTTTCATAGAGATACCAGATAACTTCCTTAACTCTCATACCCTCCCACCAGCTACGGATGTGAGAATCCTCGGTGGTTTTCATCTTTCTTCTAAGCTGATAGACAAATAGGAATGGAGAATGCCCTTTCATTCCTCAGTTACAGAAGTTTATATTTAGAATTCCTAATAATCTCAAAGTGTGGAAGGAGAAGTGCCCCCACTCCCAGGGAGTGTGCCCATGGAGTGAGGCAGGTGGGAACTGGGGTGGGCCGCCGTGGTGGCGGAAGTCACAACTCACCCCACTTCCAGTGCTAGCTGAGCCCTCACCAGCCCCCACCAGCCAGGGCTAGGCTTCTTCAAGGCACAAAACACAACTTATTACATCTGATGGTTGGAAGCCTGAGCAAAAGCTTCCAACGGGCACTCACAGGAGGTGCGCTCCATCCTACTGTGTGAGTTCAGAAGCACCTTCATCCCGAGGGTCCCACTCAGGACCTGGCAGTGCCCCTGCACATCTCAGTGATGTCACCTCCTTGCCGTACTCACCCACTCCCTGCTCTGAGCTTGTTCCCCATAAGTCATTCTTCCCCGGTAGCTCACAAGCGGATATTTCTGTGGTCCTTCCAGACCCGTGTTTTATCACCAACAAACCTTTCCTCGCCCTCAGCCTCTTCACAGAAGACTCTGCCTGTGGACACCTTGCCCCGTTCTGATAGTACCACCTGGTCTGTCCCAACTGAGCTCAGGTTTGTTACGCTCCCTTTACTAGGAGGTGCAAAGGGTGGAGCTGGATCTGAGCTCTGGCCCAATCCTTGTCGCTCCTGAAGGAGAATCCTCGCATCTAAAATTCTCCCGTTCTGACTACCAACAGAATAGGACAAAAGGTGAAAATGGCTTGCTAGCAGGAGGTGGGGTGATGGTTGGACAGAACGGGGTCCAGGAAAGAAAAAGAGAAGTGCCACTCTCGGTCGAGTGCGACATGGTCCACCAGCCATCTCTCTGGGAGCCACTTAATGGCCTTTGGGCTAGAGTTCACTCACCTTGCAGTAAATGGTGCTGCCGCCCCACTAATATGTTCTCCATAATTCTCTGCAATCGAGGGGCTCCGAGGCTCTGTCCTTCCCTTGTGGAAACCTGGGTTCAGAAGCTCATGGCAGACAAGGCATTGGTTTAAGTTTAACGGGAGATTTAATATTTCTCATTTCCTGTTTACCGCTTCTTCACTTGCTGTTAATGAGAATTTGTAATTCATAAAAGAATTCATGTAGAAATATTTTCAAGGTAAAAATAGTTTCAGAAAATTTTATTGTTACAGTAAGTAAAAGAGTTGTTTTGTGGAGGAAGTCAAATTATTTCAGCTTAAATTCGAAAACTTTTCAGGGCTGCATCGTCTTGTGTTAAGAACATACTTCTAAGAAGGGGAAAACAGATAATGGATATCATGGAATCTTTGTTAAACTTCTTTTTTGAACAAGTTTTTCTGAAGTGTGTCTGTCTTAGACCTTTGAGGAGATTCGCCGGCCAGGTGCTGTATGGCTCTAATTGAATAAGTCTCCATTGGAAGGGTCTCTTGATAAGGACAGCATCCAAAACAGGTCTTTGGGGTTTTAATATTTTTACTTTGTAAGTAACAGGTCATACACAGCACCATGGGGACATGTTGTTCTCGCCCCCCCAATGGGTAATAAGCTGGGAACCAGATGAGGGTTCCTGACGCCCCTTCCAGCGTTCATTCATCGGCCACCTTGGTTGCCAGGCACTCAGTGTCACTTAATGAAAGGGAGGCAAAGAAACTTGAGTGATGATTCCAAGATCGCAGCAAGACTCATGTAGGAGTAAGATTGGGGGCCTCGAGCCTCAGTCGGTCAGATCACAAACCCCCAGACCCCAGATGCCAGTGCACAGCCCTCTCTGTCGCGCTGGGCATTGCCAGTGGTGGCTTCTGAGAACATGTCCGTTGACTTCCACTGGTGTTGATCGCCTCTTTGAGTTGATGGTTTTTAGAGATGGAAAACAAAAAGCATGTTATGAACCAGGAGCCTCTTGAAAACGTACATTTATTCTAAAATGAAATGAGCACATTTTTGCTCTACTTGTCAGGATGAGTAAACTCTGATACGTGTGGTTAGCTGTCTGCTAAGAGATATCTTGTGTGCTGTTTTTAATCACAGTGTCAAGTTCAGTTGTGCAGTTTGTTTGTTCGTTTGTTTATACTTGTTTTTCTCTCTGAATTTATTTCAAAACAGGATCAAATCTTTATTCTTCACAACATTAGCTAATTTAGCTTTTAGCAACTGTTAGCCTAGTTCCTATTAAAGACCATCCGCAAACTGAGATAACGATTGTACCAAAACATGTCAGATTTATAGAATGGTGATACACCATTGGGTTTATAGTCACGTTGCCTCATAGATGTCTCTGGAGCAAGATTTGTAAGTAACAAATCCTGGAAAGCTTCAAGTATGAAAAATACATACCTACTCATTGTATTTTATTCAAAAGAACACTGCTGCTCCCTTCCCTTGTGACCACCACCAACCCACGTACACAAAATCAAGTTGGTCGTCGTCCTCCATTCGTGGCAGAGGCTTCTTTGCTTGTATGTGATTTGATTTGATTTGACTAAGCCCCACTTCTCTAGCCCGCCTCCTGCTAAATTGTGTTGCTTTGTGTGTGTGTGTGTGTTTAAATTTCTGTGCACGAATCTCTAGTTATTTTCCACTTGATGTTATGTTTATGATATCTTTGTTGCTGTATATAAATCCATTTTATTGCTTCGTACTGATGCATAAATTACCATCTTCTAAACGCACCAAACTCTTCTTGTCTGTTATCCTAATGATGGACACCTATTCTGCCTCCGACTCTTTGCTTCTAAAGCCATTGCTTCTTGAGCCCGCACAGTCTAATATCTGCTCCCTGTGGACGTGCCCAGAAGCTTACACTGAAGCACAAGTGAGAAAATGCCCACCAGGCTCAGCAGATGTTTAGCGTCTAGAAGGTAGAGTTAGTGCCACCAGCATGATATAAAACTTTGGAGGCTTTACAATACACACATTTTGTGTAAAAGGCGACATTCAAAAGTGCAGTTGAGATCACTGTTCATTATAAGCCATTGTCTGAGGATTCTGCTTTTGTAGTATCCTTTCACTTCCTCCCAGTGACTCTGCAGGTGTTGGGGACTGTCACTCCTTGCTGAGCGCCGGGATCTCAGGCAGGGAGCCAGCCACCGCTATCTGAGGTGTGGGCAAAAGTAGCACCTTAATTTCTATTTAAAGAAATCATTTTACCATGTAGCAGGTTCTTAAGTAGTCTTTTAAACTGTCATTTTCTTTGCTCTGCTTCATTTCCATGTGCCAGAAATTAGAGTTAACTCTTTGTTCCTGTTGCACTTTGACCTTGCTCTAAAATTGCCTGCCTTGAATATAATAGTCTATGGAGTAAACACTGCCTCACGTCCCGTAGGGTACTATAATTTGTTGGGGTTTTTTTATGTGTCTTTTTCATCTTTGTGCCATAAGGCCTAGAGCCAGAATCTGGTGCCAAAACAAGAGAAACAGACTTGGAACCAATGTTTGATTGATCATATACTATTACGTTTGGAAATTGTGCAAGCGCCACTTACTCAGAGACCCTGGGAGGAGGATCAGACACGCAGCACCCGCGCAGCTCGGGGAGGGGCCCTCAGATGGTGAAAGAGGAGAAGTATAAGCAGCCAGTCAGATCAGTTAAATTCAGCTGGTCCTGAGGGACGAAAGATGCCCAGGGAGGTGGCCCTCTGTCCTGCTGAACAGTTTCCACCATGCAATGTGCCACTCGCCCTTTTAAAAAGTTGTTCATTTTCACAGTCTCCAGTTACTCTTCTGTTTTCTCTGGAACTGTCACTTCTCCAGAACAGTGCTTCTCAAGGTCACTAGTGACCAACGTGTTGCCAACACCATGGTCATTTCTCAGCCGCCTCTTACTTGATGCCCGTCTCCTGGAAATACCACATCAGCTGCTTCTCCTCCTGCCTTTCTACCCACTCTTCCTTACTGTTTGTCTCCCGCCCTCTTCCCATCTCTCCTCCCTGACTCGTCTCTCATCTTCTTTCCCTTTTGGGCACAGCTGTGTGTACGTGTGTGGTGGTGTGTTGTGTTTCTGGTCCACTGTCCCTCTGACGGTCAGATTGTCTCAGATTTCACATTGGATTCTCCTTTTGATTCTCATTCATCCCTCAGGTGATCTCATTTCAATTATAAGTACCGTTTGGATGCTTTTGAATCTCAAGTTTTTATTCATAGATCTATAACTACAACTTCCTGTTTGACTTCTCTATTGAGGTTACATGTCTCAAAATTTTGAGACATGTAATAATCAAATTTTCAAAGATAAGTTTTTCTAATTAATGTATAATTGGCATAAACATTATATTAATTTGGGGTGTACAACCTAATGAGTCACTATTTGTATATATGGCAAAACGATCACCACAATAAATAGTTAATATCTATCACCATAGTTACAGAATTTTTTTGTGTATATGATGAGAACTTTGAAGATCTGTTCTCTTAGCAGCTTTCAAATACACTACATAGTGTTATTAACTATAGTTGCCATGCTGTACCTTACATCCTCATGACTTACTGATCTCATAACTGGAAGCTGGTACCTTCCTACTCCCTTCACCCACCTCACCCCCTCCCCACTCCCAGACAGAAGCTGTCGATATCCCAGAGCTGCTCTTCCTGCACACTTTCTATCTTAGTGGCACCTTCTTCCTTCCCGCTCTTAGGCGTAAGCCCCCACCATCTCCGTCTCAGTCATTGCATAATCTCGTCTCCCCCGCTTCTGCCATCCCCCTCTTTCGTCTGGTCTCAGCACAGTGCCACAGTGGTTCTGTTAACAGCCTCACCCAGATCATGTTACTCCTCCACCCAGAAACCTCTCACTGGTTTCCATCTCATTCATGGCAGAGCCAGTGTCCTCACAGTGACTTTTGAGACCTACAGGGTCTGGCCCCATGTTTACTTCTCTGCCTTTACTCCCCTTTATGCCTCCCGCCCGAGATGGACTGGGCTTGCCCTGTGTTCTGTGACAGCCAGCCAGGCTGCTGCCTCTGGGCTTTGACAGGCTTTTCCCTCAACCCAGAAGCTTCCCCCGGACAGCAGCGTGCCCAGCTCTTTACTGCGCTCCTGTCTCTAGAAGCGCTCCTTGGCGAGGCCTCTCCTGGCTGCTCTGTCTACATTTTAACTTTTCCACAGCACATCATACCCCATTCCTTACTTCCTAGATGATGCTTGTCATTCTCTGGCATACTGTGTATGTCACTTATGTATAGTTTAGTCACCTGTCTCCTTTGTGAAGGCACACTCCCACTGCGCTTCAGTTCAGTTTTCATTCTGCAGTGGAGCAATAGGTGAAGTCAGTTCCTAATCAATACACTGATACAGTCATTGCTTTAAAATAGCAGTTATCATTTAGATTAATTAAGAATGAGAAAAATAAGATGTTTTATTTTACCTTCATTTATTGCTCCTTTGACCTTTTGTAGACCCAAGTTTCTGACCTATGAATTCCCCTTCTTTCTGAAAACCTTCTTTTAACATTTCCTGCAGGGCAGTTCTAGTGGCAATGTAGAGACTCACATAGAGCCTTCTAGAATAATAACTTATAGAAAGTATTTCTTCCTCACTTCTAAAGGATAATTTTGCTGGATACAAATGCTAGTTTCTTTCTTTCCACACATCAGATATTTCAGCTCGTTCTCTTCTTGTTTGTGTGGTTTCTGGTGAGAAGTCTGCTCAATTTTTACCAGGTTCCTCTCTAGACAAGGCATTTTTTCTCCCTTCTTCCTTCTTTCAAGATTTTCTCTTTGCCTTTTGTTTTTTGCAGTTTGGATGTGATATGCCTAGTTGTAGATGTTTTGGCATTTATCCAGCTATTGTTTTATGAGCTTCCTGGATGTTTGATTTGTTGTTCGTTATTTTGGAAAGTTCTCATCCATTATTTTTTTCAAATATCTTTTCTGCTCCATTCTCTCTTTATTCTCCTTCAGCTATTACCATTATGCACCTGTTATACCTTTTGATATTGTCTCACAGTTGTTGGATATTTTCTTCTGGGTACTTTTTTTTTTTCATTCTTTTTTCTCTTTGCATATCAGTTTGGGAAGTTTATTTTATTTATTTGTTTGTTTGTTTGTTTGTTATTTGTTTATTTATTTTACGCCTATAGCACCTGGTCTTCTTAGGTGGTCTCCCATGCAAGAACTTACCAGGCCTGACCCTATTTAGCTTCTGAGATCAGACAGGATCAGATGTATTCAGGGTGGCATGGCTGTAGACTTGGGAAGTTTATTTTGACCTGTATTTAAGATTGCTACTTTTTCCTCGTTTGTATCCAGTCTGCTGATGAGTCTATCAGGTCATTCTTTGTTCCTGTTACAATTTTTTGATTTCTCACATTTCATTTCAAAATTCGTTTTCTAAATTTTTCATTTCTGTTTACATTATCTATCTGTTCTTGCATTTTTATATTCTTCTACCTTTAGAATTCTTAACATATTAATTATAATTATTTTAAATTCTCTGTCTGATAATTCCAAAATTCGTTATGTCCCAGTTGGTTCCAATGGTTTCGTCATCTCTTCAGAGTGTTTTCCTTGCCTGTTGGCACGGCTGGTAGTCAGATGCTGAAAGCCCAATGTGTTGTCGCAGGCAGTACTCGCTGAGGTAAAAGGCCTCTAGTCTGAGGAGTTATGTTAATCTGGCTAGCATTGGGGCTGTATCGAATGTTTATTTGGGGTGTAGATACTGGAAGTTTTAAGCTCCTCTAGTGTTCTTGTTTTTGCCTCCCTTGTCTTTGTCGGGCTACCCTCTGTGCTCTCCTCAGAGAGGGTCTGTGTCTTGCACTCTTGTTAACTGTCATCCACTGCCATTATAAGGTGTTGGGAGGGGACGCACTCTGAAATCTTCAGATTAAATCTCAGTCATTTGTGGGGTTGTGTTTCAGGACAGGGATGTCCACAAGGGCTCCTCTGGCGACCTGGCTTCCCCTGTCCTGTTCCCCTTCCCTGGCTACAGTGTTCCTCGTCTGTTTCCCTGAAGCCTGACTCGGTTGACTGTGTTTTTGTTTTGTTTCTGAGAGACAGGAAGGCTGGAGGGGGCTGGAGCAGAGAGGAGTTTTCTTACTCTAGCTGGAATCAGGAATTTGCCCTGGCACAGTCCTTTTCCCTGGAGAGTAAGCCTTCACTAAGGAGAAGGCCATGGACAGCATTTCATAATGCCTACCCTCCTCCGCCCGCAGAACCCACAGGAGATCCTTCTTGTGTCCCCACCAGGAGGGCCTGGTAGGGTTCCTGGGGCGGGGACAAGCCTGTGAGACTGGAGGGCCCCCTAATACTGCAGCCTTTGGTGGCTTCTCACTCATGTTAGTCGTATTCAGCCAATAACAATTCATCAAAATTACCATATAAGCATTCTTCCCAGTTTATAGCCCCCAGAAGCTTCTGTTCCAGCGAAGTGGATCTTGGTTACTATATATCTTTAGATGCACCTGTCTCTCCAGATTTTTGGGGTGTTGATTTTTCCCTCAGTTCTCAGATCCAAGAAAAGTAGTTTATTTTCCGCTTTCCAGCTTTTTCTTGTTGCATTGACAGGAGTGACAACTTCCAGGCTCTGTACAGTATGTTGGAACGGAAACCAGAAGTGCTCATAAGTCTTTCTTGAGGAGATTTTATTTGGTTCTTTATAAATTTGTCAGTTACAGAAATAGTAAATTGAAACATATGTTCAGTATTAAAAATGCTAAAATTAGGGAAACACACGAAGCAGAATGTTTCAATAAGCAAACTAATTATTTGCTCGATAATTAGCAACAGTGGCAGTGAACGGTCCACAGTGGAGTAGGCAGAAATCTAGCACCTTCCACCACCCTCCCACTCTTTCAGGCTTTTTCTTCTCCGCAGATTAGATTTTCTCATGATAATAAATCAAGGTTCAGTTGAGGACTTCCTGTCATCCATCACTCAGTTAATCAGCTGACACCACTGCTGTGGTTTGGTGCCTGAGATGTAAAGCCTGTTATTTCCTGACACATGATCTTGCTTTGGAGCATATTTTGGTTAGAAACGTGTGTGTTCAGAAGCCCTTCTCCTGAAACTGTAGGTGAGGTTGTGGCCTTCAGCAGGACATTTGTATATGCAGGTAATCAGCATTAATGGGATTAGAACAAAGACTTACAAAGAGCAAGTAAGAGAAGGTGCTGTCTCTTTTCATTTATAAACAGATACCATCTGATTTTTAGGAGGCTCCGTGAAGGACACTAACATTCTTTGCATAATTGCTTTCTTCAAAAGAACGCCTGATTAGTTCATTACTGCCACTAAGGTTTAGAGGCCTCAGCTGAGTTGAAGGTAGTCACAGAGACCAATTTGACAAAATAGTCACCTGGTAACTTTAGAAATTAGCATTTCTATATCTTGACTACTCACTGTGTATCAGGTGTGACAGCGGGCATGTCACACGAGGAAAGCAAGGCTCGGGTGGCTCACTGACTTGCACAGCGTCCTGCAGGAGGTGCCTGCACAGAGGGCTGCCTGATGCCCAAGCTTGTGCTCACCCACCTCCAGCACTGGTTCACAGAGACCACTGGGTGGGAGGGTTGCGTGGGAAGAAATGGCAGTGCATAGAGGCCAGGTCCAGACAGGGCCTCGGCACACTGAAGCTGGTCCAAAGCAGGCAGGCGGAACCAAGGAGACAGGATAGAGCTTCTGCCCCATAATGTCAAAGAAGTGACAGATACCTTTATTTCGTAGTTGGGACCCAATGAAGTGTTATTAAATATAACTAGTTATCACCTCATTTATTTCTGTACTGAACAAATTGTTACCATGGCCCCAGCATCTAAATTAGAAGGAAAACAAATGAAAACTAGAGAGAAACAAAAGACTTAAGGGGAAGGAGGCAAAGTCTGTGAACAGAGAGCCAGCCATCCTGGGGTCTCAGCTTTGTGTCACATAAGTGCCATATCCCTCTGTCATCAGTGAAGGGGAAGAAGTCTCCTCTCCTCTTGTACCTGTAGCCTAGGATCCTCACTGCCATCGGGCCCTTGAGACTTGCTTTTTTCAATTTCAAAGGTTCTTCCAGTGTCCATTACACCTGTATATCTCTGAATATAAAGAATGTTTTGAGAGGCCAGGAGGTAAGGGACAGTTCCGTTGTCCCTGAACTGCACCTCAGAAGGAACAGCAGCTTTATTTCCTACAAGATGTCCCCACCTGGAGTCTCCTGAACCCCGCCCTCCTCACCCTCTGTCACAGACCAGGCAAGTGTGAGGCAGGTGACGTCAGGGGCCTGATCATCTGTCCTCCTTGTCTTGTGGTAGAGCTACCACCCTCACGTGGGCCCTGAATTGCACCCTGCCTTGCCTTTGTGGCTAGGGGTTACAAATGTGTGCTTTTCCGGTGTGATTTAAATTCTCACTTGTTGGACCAATTAAAGTAAATAAAGTAAGTATATAGCGAAGTGAAACCACAGTCAGGGTATCACTGCTGCTCGGCCTTAGAGAACATTTCCGGCACACAGTTAAGTGTTGCTTGTTTTTTTTCCTTGTCAAGTGTTCAAAATAATTGTTGAAAAAACAAAACAAACTCCAAATAAAACATAATCCTCCTACAGATTGCACTTCCTTTCACAGGCATCAAATCAGGCCTAGAAACTGCTTTCTGCATGAAATGTGGCTCTGAATAGGCGGAGAACAAGCTTTACACATGTAAATCGCTTTAGCGCTGGGTAATATGTGTTCTTTAGAGATACAGGGATGGCCAGAGCCTGTCGGCCCACTGACATGTGGCAGCCCCATCACTAGTGTCCTTCCCCCGTTGAGAAGCCTCTTCTGTTAGTGAGTCCCAACAATGGAGATTCTATTTTAAAAGGAAAGAACTGATGCATTATTCACTTTAATCTATTTGTAACTCTTTAAAATATTTTCTTCTATTCATTTCGTCTAACGGGCATTTCTTTTTTTCACACCACTCTTCTATTAGGTGGTGAGACAGAGGAAGAGGAGGTAAAAAAAGCTTTTTGTGTTTTTACAGTAATCAACTACTCTTAACTCTCTCATTATTTTAATTGACTCTAAGATTTTTCCATTGCTCTTTTTAGGATTTCAGCTTTCCATTAACTTTTTAAGCCCAATTCCTCATTCACTTGACTGATCTTGGGGAATGAAATAGCCCAGGTGGACAGACCAGAGGTCCAGGCTATCTGCACTGCTGGCGGCGCCCTGTTATGCCCTGTGTGCACCCTTAGTGCACCAGGGGTGGACTTCAGCAGGTGCTGCCCCGCCCCATGTGCATCACAGGAGTTGGTTAGTGATGCACCAGGTGGTAGGATCTGAAGACACTGTATGAGAAGCCACCTCTGAGAAGTTAACTTTGAAACTCCAGAGAAGATTCCTATTCATTGTGTTACTGAGACAAAGCCAGGTTTTGTGGTGCTTTCTCCTCTATTTGCATGGAATATCTTTTTTTCTATCCTTTCATTTTATCCTCTGTATGTCCTTTCTTCTAAAGTGAGTCTCTTGTAGATATCATGTAGTTGAATCTTATTTTTATACATTCAGCCACTCTGTGTCTTTTGATTGAGAGTTTAATCTATTTACATTTTAAGTAATTACTACTGATAGTAACAAAATTACTATGGTTTTATTGTTTCTGTGTGTCATGTAGTTATCTTACCCTTCTTTTCCTCCCATGATGCCTTCCTTTGTGTTTTGTTGACTTTTTTGTAGTGACTTGCTTTGAGTCCTTTCTCATTTTTCTTTTGTTTGTCTTCCATAGATAAAAGAAGGGTACCATCGGGAGTACATAAAACATAATTATAACCATCTATTTTAAACTGATAAAAACTTCAGCCATATACAAAATCTCTACTTCTTTACAACCTGCCCCCCCCAATTTTACATTACTGATGTCACAGATTACATCTTTTTAAACTTTGTATTCATTCACATAGTTTTATATTTATTTTTTATGCTTCTATCCTTTAAATTCTACATCAGAATTAAGTGATATACATACCACCATTACAGTGTTACAGGATCCTGTATTTGTCTATATATTTACCTGCAGCAAAGAACTTATATTTTCATATGTTTTTGTGTTGCTGTCTAGCACCTTCTGTTTTGTTTTAATGGATGCCCTTTAGTGTATGTAGTAAGGTAAGTCTAGTGCTGATGAATTCCCTCAGCTTTTGTTTATCTTGAAAGGTCTTTATTTCTCCTTCATTTTTAAAGGACGATTTTGCTAGATATAGCATTCTTTCTTGGCAGGTTTATTCTTCCAGCACTTTAAATATATCATCTCACTATTTTCTGTCCTGTATTATTTCTGCTAAGAAATTCTCTGATAATATTATGGGATCTCCCTTGTGACATTTGTGTCTGCCTGCTTTCAGGAGTCTCTCTTTGTCTTTTGACAGTTTGAATACAAAGATGTGGGCTTCTCTGGGTTCATCTTCGTTAGAGTCCTTGGATGTCTATTTCCTTCCTCAGATTTGGGAAGATTTGGCCATTATTTCTTCAAGTAAGCTCTCTGCCTTTCTCTCTCTCCCTCCCTCCCTCCCTCCCTCTCTGTCCTCTTTTTTTCTGAGATTCCCATTATGCATGTATTGATCAAATTATTGTTGTCTCTTTCATCCCTTAGGCATTCTTCACCTTACTTCATTATTTTTTGCTCTTTTTACTCTTTGATTTCAAATGACCTGTCTTTAAGTTCACTTATTCTTTCTTCTGCTTAATCATCTACTGTTGAACCCATCTGGTGAATTTTTCAATTCAATTATAGCATTCTTCAACTCCAGAATTTCTGTTTGGTTCTTTTTTTATAGTTTCTCTCTCTTTGTTGTTATTCTCAAATTTTCGTGCATCATTTTTCTTTTTTCTTTTTTTGATTAGTTGTCTGTGTTCCTTTGTAGCTTATTGAGTTTCTTTAAGATGATTATCTTGAAGTCAGATAATTCATAGATCTCTGTTTCTTTAGGATCAGTTGTTCAAGATTTCTTATTTTTCTTTGATTTTGCCATGTTTCTCTGTTCCTTTATGTGCCTTATTTTGTGCTGAGACTTGAGCATTTGAAAAAATGAGCACCTCTCCCAGTCTTTACCGACTTGTGCAGGGAAAGACCTCCATCAGTCAGCCTAGCTATCTATCTTCTCTGGGCTTGTTCACAGTATTTCCCAATTAAGGAGGTTTATGGGTTGCTTTTCCAGGAGTTTGCAATCTTTGACCGCCTCTGGTGTTTATATGCAGTAATTCAGGTTCTCTGGTAATTCAGCAAGCCAACTGTTCTTAGCAGTCGCCAAGCATCCAGAGTATGCCAGGTCCTCTCCAGGGTTCAGAGTCTGGTAAGATAGAAATTAGTCTGTAGAGCAGGTCCCTGAAAAATTGAACATACATTCCATTCTTCTCTCTCCTTTTTGAGGGAAAAGATAAAGAGTTGGGCATTTTTCCCAATTGTGCTGAGCTATGCCAGCTTAGAGGAGGGGCTATCGTAGATGAAATCCAGTGGCTTTTCTTACCCATTTCAATGTGGCTGTTCTCAGCTTTGCGCTTGCCTGGGGTACTGAGACTTCTTAACTGGTTTCTGGAGTTCTCATAAAGGCTTTTTGGACTGTATAGTGCTGTTAAGTTGATGTCTCTGTGAGGGAACAAGCAAGGTTTTGGCCTCCTACTCTGTCATCTTGCTGCTATCACTCTGGCAGTCAAGTCTTTAGTAGGAGTCTGGCATGACTTTGGGCTCAGTTTCTCTCTTGGCCTAGCAACTGTAAACAAGGCACTCTCCCAGAAGATCACACGCTTTCTCTAAAGGACAAGTCTCTGGCGTTAGTACAAGAGTAGAACCTGCAGTTACTCTGGTACAAGGTGGCATGAGAAAGGGCTCCCTGTGGCTCCAGCTTTTCTGAAGACAGTTCTTTAATGCATTCACTTTGATGCTGACTCTGGCTCAAAGGTCCAAAGGGCCTTTCCTTTTGTGGGGCTGAATCTGACATTGGCCCCTCACTGAGGCTCTTTGGAGAGGTTCTCCCTTCGTCTTGGGAGACATGAGCTGTACTTTCTGCTCCATCAGCTCTATATTCGCAAGTTCTGGCAAATTCTTTTGTTTCCAGTTTCTTTTTCTTTTTTAGAATATATATTTCTGTCATTTCAGGGGACCCTGGAGAGGTGGAAGAAGCAGATGTGCATGCTATCATCTTAAAATGAAATTCTCGAAGGTTTTTTTTTCCTAATTCTGTACCTTTTTTTCCAATCTTGGCTCCATTAATCATTTTTTTTAATTGGTATTTGGTGTGTAATTTGTCTGGTAATCAGCAGAGAATGCTTTTTTTGAAGAAGTTTCTTTTATTCGTTGGTGGCTGGGCTCTGAATGGGAAGAGGTACTGTGGCAGACATACCACTGTAGAAATCAAATTAGCTTTTCAGAATTTCAAGAATTCAACTCTAATTTGCATTTTCTATTTTAGAAGAGAGGGTTGGGGACACACTACCATAAACACAGCTGTTACTGTCGATCATATTGTGAATTTTCTCGCTTTTGTAAAATAAAATGGTTCCACTTGCTCTCTATGCACCTGGCATAAGACTCCCAAGGTTTTGACAGCCCTGCAGTGACCAAAGGTGAGCGACACGCTGATGGCAGAGTAGGTAGGACTCTACCGCGGGCACCGGGAAACGTTTTGCTTCTGAGTGCTAATTTTCTCTGGTCCTACTCTTTTTTTCTTTCCTAGCTGAGACATCCTATAATCATGACTTGAAGCGTATTGTTATGGAGAGCCAACTTCTTTGTATTTACTAGTTTTAAAATTCTGCCCATCTCCCCCTCCTCACGCCACACTGTTTCTTTTCTCCTTTACTTTGTTTAGGATATAATTTTGTGAGTTTTACTTTAAAAGAAGATTGTTGGTGAAGAGTCATGATCGTGGCCCAGAAATTATCCTCTCTTTTCATAGACAGGCTGTGGAAAACCAACCCAACTATCCATTCTGAATATGTTTTTCTTCAAATCTGTGCAGATTCGTATTTCATCTTAGATTCTCTTTTATTTATGAAAACAAGTAAAAATAGCTAAAATGCTTTTTACGATTTTTTTTTTCTCAGTTCAGTTAGCATAAAGCAGTTCCCAGCCTTGAAACAGATTTGCTGTATGGAAAATATAAACAAGATTTTAAAAACTGATCTTTTGAAACATGGTACCATAAATGTTATGTATGTTTCCAGGCTAGATCACAAAAGCTTAATCCATCGTGATGCTCAACTTGAATTCTGAATTCTGGGTAAAGAAACCTATAAGAAGAAGGGGTGGGAGATGGATGTCTAAATTATCCTTTTATAATCATTGAGACGATGTTGGCCCTTTTTTTCCCTCTTTACTCCTCCTCCTGGAAGCCAGTCCCCTACTGCTGAAGCTGCTGTGGTGACTTCCCCACCCCACAATCAAGTACTCAGGGTTGGTGGTGGTGGGGGCGGGATAGAGAGAAAGAGTTTGCCAGCGCCAACTAATTAAATTAATTAACAGGTATCTGTGAATGGTGATGCTCCTTAACCCCTCCAGTGGTGTTTTTACTTTTTAATGATAATGCACGTTAAACCAAATAAACCTGTAATTGGCGGAACTTCTGGGTGTGTAGCAAAGTGTGTGTGTGTAGGGGGGTAGGAATCACTGTCACAGAAGCTTTGGGGAGATAAAAATGTGCTGAAGACATAGCCACTGCGTGGCCACCTCGTAGGCAGTCTGGCCCTGCATCAGTACTCCCTACGTATTTGCAGAATGAATGACCACAAGGTGATTGCTTCTTTAATGAGAAGGAGGAGGGTGGGGCCAGGCAGAAATTTAGGAGGTCTCAGAGTTCCAGAAACAAAAGGGAAAGAGAGAAACCAGTCAGGGTGGGCGCTGGAAGGTCAAGTACATGAAGCCTGAGGAGGAACAACTGGATTCAGCCACCAGGAGGCCTTTGGTGACTCTCGCTCCTGGACTCCAGATTCTGAGCTGCAGTTTGTCTGGCTTGGGCCTGTTTGCTGGGCATATGGGCAGTCGTGACCAGGTTGGGCATTTGGAGCCTGGCAGGGCATGTGTAATTCATGTGTTAAGTGAGGAAACCATGTGTTCTTTTCACATGAGTGTTGGGTTTTTTCCCCTATAACAGTAATGCATGTCCATGAAGGACTAAAGATAAAAAGACAGTGCCACCATTTAGAGAACTGCATTGGGAGGGTGTTATATTTTACTCCAATCTAGTTAATGAAGTCGGCATTTTTGCTTTGTTTTGTTCTTTAAGGCACGTATTTTTCTGCTGAGGATTAAGATGATCTGTCTTGGGGAAGGATACCTGATGGTTTATGATTACATCTATCAAAGAAAAGTGACAACACTGTGTAATTCTTAATTGTGCTTCATTGTTTTCAGTATTGAGTTGTATATTTTGAACACAAATTTCTTTGGAAATTCTTCTCTTCAGTCTCAAGTTAGTGCCCCCAAGTGCCTTTGTTTCCTGTGGTCAGGCCTCCCCCGCTGATGGTGACAGTGGCAGACCACCTGTTCGTGGCCGAGCCCCTGCCTCGCACGACAACAGCCTGGCCCTGTGCCTTAGAACTCCCTCCAGGATCTCCACCTTCTACAGTTGCCTCGGTCCCTTCCCCAGAGCCTTTCAACATATTCCAGACTCTCACCTTTAAAAACCACACCTGGCTGCCTCCAGCTACCTCCCATCTCACATCTTTCCTCCCCAGCCGGACTTCCTGACCCTTTTTCCAGCTTTGCTCCCCAGTCCCTTCTCAGCGCGCTGTGGTCTTGCTTCTGTGACGACCACTCAGCTGAAACCACTGCCGCCAGCGCCACTGGTGGCTGAATCCAGTTGTTTCTCCTCAGGCTTCAGGTACTTGACCTTCCAGCACCCATCTTGACTGGCTTCTCACTCTCCCCTTTATTTCTGTAACTCCGGAACCGCCTGGATTTCTGCCTGTCCCCACCTCCTGTTTTTCAAGCATCTTTGAGCGCCCCTCCCCTTCTTCTCATCATACTTGTTTCTGTTCCTCCAGTTCCATCCTGTGTCCTCTTCTTGCTTCATCTCATCCTTTCTCTCTCACCGCATGTCCTGTGACTCTTTTTATCCCCATGGCTTTATTTGCCATGTATACCCACACCGGTGACTCCCAAATCTCGAACCTCCAGCTCCCATACATCCTGTGAACGTGAGACCTCTCTATGCCACCACATGCTGACTCATCTCCACTTAGATATGTCACAGATGTGGGGAAAGCTACAGCCCCCACAGACCACTCTCCCTCTGGCCTGCTCTTCATCCTGGGCTTATCATCTTGGTGGATGAGTTGTGGAGACCTGTCCAGTCTTCTGCCGATGAATCCTCTAGTCGTTAGCAGGGGCTTCATCCTCATTGCTGTCCCACACACTTTAGGGCACCCTGCTGACTTGCCTGCACTTCCACAGCCACCCAGCTTGTCCACCCTCCATGCCACTGATGGAGGGGTCTGATTGTGCCATTCCTGGGTCAGTGCCTTCAGCGCGTCCTTACTCCTCAACCTTGTTACGGGCTCCAGGGTCATCTGGCTCCTGGTTGCCTCTGTGGCCCCTCTCTTCAACCCCATCATTCCTTGTACATGTGTCTTCTAGAAACACTCCTCTCCTTGCCTCACTTTTTCTCATCCTAGTTAGGTTTCTACTCAAATCTGCTTCCTCTCAACTTGCTGAAAACTGGGATAACGGCTGGTCTGTGTGCTCCTGGCCCTTGTGTATGCCCTGGCAGGAGCACCCACACATGGCATTGCAATGGCCAGTGACTGCTCATCTCCCCATCCAGACCGTGAGCCAGGACAGCCTTCAACACTTAGCCCGTGTCCAGGACTCTAGTCACTAGTAAACACGAGTGGGTATACACAACGCCACTTCTTCCTAGCTTCCGGTGGTGCTGGAAACCAGCTAAAGACTGCTCAGCTATGTGGTTTGTCGGGGTAGGGGGCTCCAAGGAGCATAGCCCTGGAGTTATTAAATGGGGAGTTAAAAGCTTGACATCAGTAGGTCTACTAGAAACCTATTTAGTAAATATAGTTAATGTTAAGAACTGATTTCTTAACATTTATTATAAAATATTTTTAGGAAAATAACTATAGAGAATCACTCATAAAAGCTTATTGCTATATAACTAGTGTTTTAACCAGTTAAAATGACTTTATTTTAAAACTAATATCGTCTAATAAACAGCAAGTTTTCTCAGTTCATGAGAGTTTTATGACCATTTCATATGGAAACTAGAAGCACCAAGGTCAATGGCAGCCTTGCCTTGCTTGGTCACCCTTTAGCCAGTCCTCATTCCCACAGAAGGTTGACATGTCCAACCTTATGGCACTTTATGTCCAACGGAAAACCTCAGCAGGTTCTTTTATCTCACTGATTCCCACCAAGACTCCAAAGAAAAGAACATGGGTGTGCATTTGTTCAGAGAAGTGGAAAGGTGCCAGAGGCTGGGGTCATGGTGGGCTCTGGAGACTTGAGGACAGTTTCTGGAACATATGGAAGATTCCTTTTTATACACTGATTGATTTCTTATTTAATTTTTCCACTACGGAGGTTAAGCCTTATATGAAATTATATTTCAAGATTAATGGAATAAAACAATGGCACAGTATAGCTTTTTCTGAATTATTCATTTCTTTATAGTTATATTCATGTTCCCATTAATTCAGTTAGTTCAGAATTATAACCTAATGATGTCATCTGATCCATGCTGTATCATCTGTTTTTCTCCCATGACAGACACCCAGTCAGTATCTTCCAGTGTCTTCTGTGGCCACAGCAGTCACATTTCAGTGACAGCTGCCCATCCCTGGTCTGCTCCAGATCACTTGTCAGTACCAGGTCCTGCCTGGCCTGCCCTGGGGTTCTGCCGATTTTTAAGTCTTTGGATTAAATTATTGCTCGTTCTGCTATGATGCTGACTTCCTTCATTATTCCATGTTTCTCCCAGGAGATGTCTACATGTTACTTATCCTTTATCTTTCTTTTGAAAATATCACAGTAAGGAATTCATTTAATTTTTTTCAGCTGTCTTTTTTCTTTTGTTAGTAATTCAGTGCAACATTTCTTAGAGGCTGTTTCATCTCCTACACTAATTTTAATGCTTTTTAATCATTTTTTACCTTAAAAAAACTTTTTCACAACTTTTATCATTTAGTATTTCATTGTCATCAAAGTCAACCTTAGTCTCTTGATCATTCAGATTTCTGTGAATGTTGATCCTGGATCACAAAATAATGCTGGGATTGGAGAAGCATCCACAGGCTGAAGCTGTTATAAAGAGTACACTCTGTGTGTTACAAAGGGTGTACCATATGTGTTATAAAGGGTACACTCTATATATTATAAAAAGTACACCCTACGTGTTACAAAGGGTGCACCCTATGTGTATCAAGGGTGAACCCTATGTGTTATAAAGGGTATACTGTATGTGTTATAAAGGGTACACACTCTGCGTGTCATAAAGGATACACCCTATGTGTTATAAAGGATGCACTCTATGTGTTATAAAGGGTACACCCTACATGTTATAAAGGGTATACTCTACATGTTACAAAGGGTGCACCCTACGTGTTATAAAGGGTACATCCTATGTGTTATAAAGGGTACACTCTACATTTCTATATAGCTGCCTGTAAAGTATTTGGAGTCAGCAGCACGAGGTAGTACATTACCATCAATCGATTCATCAACATAATTAATTATCATTTTCATGAAAGAAACTACACTAGACACTATTGAGGATGCAGAGGATTCAAGGCACCTGATGTTTGAGATACATGTATGTTTCATATAACTCAGCCTGAAGCAGAGCACAAGGGGATGTTGAGCAAAGGACGGAGTGACTGTGAACGTTGTATGCTCAGATACCGTGGGAATTAAGACACAGACAGAAGAAACACAGTGTGGAGAATTTTCCAGAATAAACTTCATTTTTTCTATAAAACTTTGAGGGTAGTAAATGACACAATTTAAGAGACTAACTAATCTTAAAAGAATAAAGCAAAAGAAGTCAATAATTATTGAATGGGCCACAGTGGGGTGGGTTTGATATAACTCACGGGCCTGGTTAATCTTTGGTACAGTACAGGCCAGTAATTAGAAATTGCCAAAGGTTAATGAGAAGGGTTGCGGATAGCTTAGGTTCTAATTTGTTTCTTTGCACATATGGTCCAATGTGTTATGTCAACATGTACTCTTTCTTGTTTTCAGCATGCACTCCTGGCTCTAAAGTTTATACTTGCATTTGCCATACCTGATAAACCACGGCATATCCAGATGAAACTGGCCAGGCTGGAATTTGAGTCTTTGGAGGCACTGAAGCAGCAGGTAAGGGCAACAGTGCTGAAAATAAATGTATTTCTTTAGCAAATGCCAGGAGACATACCTCAGAGGATTTACTCTCAGTATTTCCTTCAGCTTTAAAGTTACCAGTTTAAATAAATACAGAACACTCCAGTTTAGAATGCTCTAAAATCCTAATACTACGAGCAACATATAGGTTTAAAGAACTAAATTAAGCTTGAAAAGTATTCAAACAATGTTAAATAAAGAATAGAGCTGGCATTCAGCAGAACAAGACAGAGATTTCCAAGAAGCACCCAGGGGGCCGCCCCCCACAATTTCTAAGTCTGCCTTCTACAGCAGCGTTAGCAGGGAGAGGGGAGTAAATAGAATCCTGAAGATCTTACAGGGAGCGAGGGAGAAAGAGAAAGTGTGGGCAGAAACAGCAAAAATACCCTGAAAGTAGAAACCTCTTCCCGAAGACTTACACATTCTACTAGACACACACACGCACGCACGCATGCATGCACTCACTCACTCACTCACTCACTCTAAAATACCATGCTGGAATTCACCATTTTGGTGCTTTTCTTCTTGTAGGAGAGTGAGAATAGGGATACAGAGGTTCCTAGCTGCCCAGAGCTAGTTTCCTTCAGTGATACGTAGGATTTTAATGGAGAAAACCAGCAAGGTAGTGCCCTCCAAGGGGAGGTGCTTAGGCCCAGGGCCTCTTGGACCCACACAGCCCCTTATGCTTCCCAGCCGCCTCATACAGGAATATCTCCTCTTATGTTTGGGGCATTGGGAGGGAAAAAGCTGCAGGGAGGACCTACCCGGGCTGATCTTCTGACAGAAAACAGGGCTTCAAAGATTGTGTACCAGGTAGGGAAGCTCCACATTGAAAACCAAATGTTCCCCTGAATAGGTGGGCTGACCCCTTTAATGACTTGTGATAAGAATACAGAGGAAAGGGAGAACCCGGGTCTCCAGCCACACAGGTGCTCATAGTTGTCACAGTTGGTGAGAGGGCTGAATAACCCCATGTTTCCTAGAGCAGGGACAAGGTCACGTTTGGCGTGTGGGCTAGCCAGTGCGTTTGTATCCTAAATCAAAACCAGCATCATGCTCCACAGTGAAACACCAGAAGCACTCAGGGCAGCATCAGGAAGGAGCCCGCAGTCACCGCTGAGCTGAGCGTTGTTCTGGAGATGCTAACCTGCTAACCAATGCAGTCACATGAGGAGCTCCAGGAATCCCAAGGAGGCAGATTTATCATTACCTGGAGGTTATAAGATTATATACCTAAAAATCACAAGACAAATTATTAGAAGCGATAGGAAAATTTGGTAAGGAGGCAGGTTACAAAGTTAATCTAAAATCATTTGTTTCCCATCACAAGAAATAATAACCGGTCTGAAACTAGTATTGAAGAAAAATTTCCTTTTACCGAAGAAGCCAAAATACAAAAACTTTAGCTGATAATTTATAAAAACAATATGGATATCTATATGAAGAATATTTTTTAAAGTCTACTAGGATCAAAAGATTCAGTCTTGTAAAAATGTAATGCCAGTTCATATATGTAGAAGTAAACATAGCAAAGAACCCCTAAAAAAGAAGAAAAATGAAGCCTTCAGCTCAGCCAAATATTAAAATGTATTCTGAATAATGCAGTAGTTCTCGTAATTAAATCTATTCTGAAGTAGGAAAGAAATAGATCAGTTAAATAGAGCAGAGAATTCATAAATGAGCCCAAATAAGACTGGGACTTTAGTTTATGGGGAAAGTGACATTTTATGTCAGTGGACAAAAAAGATTATGTTGTTTGATGATACTTGTTCAGGAAAATTGCTCCTTTATTCTACCTCATTCCTTATACACCTCTTGCCTCCCTACCCGACTCCCTGCAAAGTTCAGGTGGTTGAGAGATTTAAATGTAAAATACTTAAGCCATAAAAGGTCTGGTAAAAAAAATCTGGGTACATATTACAGTGGAAAATGCCTTCTGAATCAGGACACAAAATCCAAAAATTATAAAGAAAAATATGGATAAGGTAAGATATATGAATATTTAAAATTTCTATAGATAAAATGTCTTAAAAATTCGAAAATAAATTGGACAAATTGGGGAAATATTTGCAATGTATTAAAAATGCTTAATATCTTTAATATAATTTTTAAATAAATCCATAAGAAAGATAATCTAATAAAGGATAACATGTGAAGAGATGTTCAGCATCACTCAAAAAAATGTAAATTCAAACAGCAGTGACATAGCACATTCCACGTACTGTATTGGCAAATGTTGATTGATAACTTGTCCTTTCTGGGTGTGGGGAAATGGACACTTTTCTATACTCTTGACAGAAATGTATACTGGTTTGGTCTTTCTAGAATGCAGTTGAATCAAAATTTAAATTACCCTCCAAACAGAATGACTTGCTATCTGTAAAGTGTACCAAAATATAGTCATTGAAACATTTTTATTAGAAAAAATCTGAGACAACTAAATTCCTCAGTAGAAGACCAGTTAAGTAAATTATGGTATATGGTTTCATGTGATAAAATTCTCTGAACCTGCTTTTTAAAAGGTGTCTCTGTGCTGTGTGTGTGTTGGCTATTTTATTAAGTGGAAAAAGCAAAATACAGAACAATGTGATACCTTTTGCATCAAATTTTGAAAAAGGAGGGAAGGAACAAGAAAGGGGCGAGTACAGGTATGTGCCCTGGTTGTCCTTGGAAGGACTTCCAGGGAATCCTGCCCAGAAGTGACCTTTGAGGAGAAGGGTTAGGATTTCTCTTTTCATGTACAGTTTGAATTTTCTGACCATGCACACATATTAGTTTTTCAAGGTCAACAGGAATTCTTGGGAAGGGAGATTATTTGCCAGTTGCAGTCTGTGTACTTTTCTGCATTTACAACGCTGATGGCAGTAAACGGGAATGCAGCCCTCCCTCACATCAGTGGTTTGAATAATTCCTTAACTTCCCTAAGGCCATTTTCAGACTCACTCTCCACATCCTTCTTCCTCCTTCCTTTTTCTTTTTACAAACATTCATATGCTTTTTTATTTAAAAAAAAATTATACATTGGATAAAATTTTTAGAGTAAAATTTATTTTCACATATGTTTTTGATACATAATATTTGAGGCCATGAGTCAAGTGGGAAAACCAAGATGCAGTGTGAAGCAAAGTGGCATTTGCTTGTAAATTCCCCTGTAAACCTTGGGTCAGGTCAGAGTGAAACCAAGACAAAGAAGGGCCCGCAGGCTATTGACTTGGCACCCTATTCAGTATTTTAAAGTATTCGCTCAGCTTGCTCCTTTAAGAGACCTGAGACCACAGGGATGAGGGGCAGAGAAGCAGGGGAACCAGGAAGGGTTGGCAGAGCACAGCCCCTCCGCACAGCAACACTCCTGAGACACTGCAAGGAGCAGTGGGCACAGTTACAAGGGCCTGGGTGTTCAGACCCTCACCTGACACAGGTCCCTACACATGTCTAAAACATAATTGCCTGAGGGAGCCCAGGTGTCCTGTTGGTTCCTCCTGGCTGTCCATTGCCACCTCTCCTTTCACAATTATCCTCCCACTTGCAGAAGGAAGACCTACCTCTCACCATCTTGAACCATGTGCCCTGTCCCCGGGGTAAAAACCTCCCATGTGACAGAGAACCTTTCAAAACAGATGTTATCAGGGGATAGGCTGCCTTTGATAAAGACCCCAATTCTCCACTCACCAAAACCAAATTATCTCCTTAAGAGCTACATTTTCAAAATGTATGCAGAAATTTATGCGCAACAATATTTTATTAAAAGGTATATTTACATAATTTTTTATCGCTTATGTACCAGTAATCATTGTAATGACCAGTCAGTTCAGAAGAAAATTTTAAACACTTATAGTCACAGGAATTTTTAAAAACTTTTATATTTCCATTTATGAGAATATGATTGAAGTATGAGTGAGTAACTGATACTTTCAAGCAAAAATATATATTTCATTAGAATAAATTTCTTTGGGAGAAGCAGAAAGAAAATATGATTTCAAAGAGGGAAAAAGTAAAGACATGAAATTGTTACTATTAAGAGCATATTCATGTATTTTTTAAATGAGTGATGGTCAATAACATCACTATGATATTTATTACACTCTTGGCTATCTTTGAAAGAGTAACAATTATTTTTGTGTCATTTACAGTATGCTAGAAAACACATTTTTGCAATTATTTAACTTTTGATGAAAATTTTAGATGTCAACTTAAAATTGTGTAGGAGGGCACATAGCATCCAAAAATGTTAGGGGATGTGTAAGCAAAACAATTTAAATTGTGCAGCATTGTCTTTGGAAGAGGTATCCTCCAAGGTGACATGTCCGGTGAGATTTGATTGGTGGGGGCAGGCGGCTCCCCGGGGCGTGTGTACACACCTTCACTCTCTGGTCAAGCCTTGATCTTGCTTTGTGTTGGTAAAGCGTTCCTCACTCAAGATTTCCCTTGGTCGTATGTTTGTCTAAAAGCAAAGGGTCTTCACCGATGTTGGCTATTACTGACATGTCTCATGTTACTAACTACATTCATTTACCAAAAAGCCCCGCTGCAGAGCTGTTATGTTTGCTTTGCGGGACTCCCGGATATTAGTGTTTACTGTGGATTTGACTAAATGATCTGCAGTCATCTCAGCTCCCGCATTCCCACAGCTGCACATACGCCCCACCTGGCAGTAAAGCAAAAGCCCCGATGCAAAGGCAAGGTTTATTTACACGTGTCTTCATGAAGAAATGAGACACTGCCCAAAGTTTTTTCTCATATTGTTTAAAGAAAAGGAAAACATGTAAAAGATTCTAAGTCTCTCTGGGTCTTTTTTCTCCAGGTGACATAGGTGTGATTCTCTGATTAATATCTCCTTCTAAGAAAAACACGATTCCGGTGCTGATTTTGCTGTTCAGGTTCTGGAGGGACAGAGATGTCTAACAGGTTTTGACTCAGTATATTTATCAAATGCCTTCAAACAGGACATTCCCAGGTGACTTTAAATTAGTGCACCTGTGGCTCAGATGGCTCTGATCAGTTAAGTGAGCGGGAGGCAGTAAAGAGGCAGGGTTTCGTAGGCCTTCACTGCAAGCCAAGGAAGAGTGTTCCTCCCTCCATTACTTTTGTTTCAAATCACAATAGAATAGAAGGCCCAGGGCGAATGCTGGCAGATCTGTTGCAGCTGTCTCCCTCTTTGCTTTCTCTTGCTGGCCCCAGGCTTTGCGGCTTCGTGGGCCCAAGTTTCTGCCGCTGTCAGTCGAAGACAGATTTTCATCACATTTCCTCACCGTCCAGAGGTCCTAAAAAGTCCAGAAGGTTCTAGTTCTGAAAGGTCACCTGCTCTGTGCTTTTCAGAAACTCAAATTATCTGGTATGTCTTCAGTTTGCTTGCTGAACTACTAACATTTCTAGGATATAGAACTTTTCTTATTTTTCTTTAGTCTGACATTTAACTATCTGCTTTGTAAATAAGTAGAGCCTCGACTCAGTGGGCTGTTCCCACATATCAAAGGCAGAGAGCACTTCTGCCGTGTCCTCTGATCAGTTAGTTGGTGGGCCCCAGATCAAAAATGGAGTTGTTGAAAACATATTTAAGAGTAAATCTCATTAATGCCTAGCCTATCCCCAGCTCACTGTTAAGTGACCAGAAATCGACAGTAAACTTGTCAATAGAAATTATTATATTATGTTTTATATTTGAAAGGTCATATAATAATTTTATATATATAAGTTAAAATATGTTTCCATTTTGTAGACAAAATACGATTGAGAAATTTAAGTCATTGAGTTCGTTCTTGAATTGGGCTATGCATCTTGAATGTAGAACTTTTGAAAACTTGTTGTGCCTCAGCCCCATACCCTGAGGTTTCTCATTCCCTAGATCTAAGGGAGGGCCCAGGCCCCTACGTTTATAAAACCCTTTCGATTGCTCCCTGGCCCCCAACCCTAACCTAAAGCCCCCAGCAAAGATAGATCCCAGGCATGGTCAGGTTCGTGCCAAGAACAAGCAAGTTGTGGGCCAAGTTCAGCCACTGCGAATGGGTCAGGTAGCCTCTTCACACCTCAGTGTTCTTGTTTTATAAAATAAAGGCTGGACTCCACAGTCTGTGGGAAGGCTCAGACATCTATCTACATGTACGCCCAGCACTTCTGTGATGCTAACGCAGGAGCCGAGCCCGCTGGGAGAAGTGCTCGTGGGTTTCTTAGTGCTTGTGGTGGGAGGGACAGCGGTGAGTGTGGGGATGAATGTCAGATAGGAAACCGTGCGCCGTGTCTAAATCTACTGGCAAATTAGCTATACTTGAAGGTAAGAGGCAGACTGGAGAAAATAAAATTGTTTGCTTTGCAAAGGGCATTTTCAAATGATTAGGTTTCAGTTCGTGAGACCTTTACGAAGAATTCTAGACAGTAAATATCATCCTAGTGATGCCCTTTTATTTCTTTTCAAATCGATTTATTCAACTCTCAGTAATTTTAAGATCCACTTAAAAATAGAAAGGAGTCTCTGGGTGGGGTGGCCTGGGGCTTGAGGACACAACATCCTCTGTGCAGACACCACTGGACTTGGGGTGTCTGGGCAGCCAGTCCTCAGCGAGCCACACCCGTAGAAGCAGAGAGCTGGATCCAGATGGAGCCTTTGGGAGAGAGAAGAGCCTCAGAAATCAGGAAATCAGTCAGGAAGAACCAGATAAGGACTTTAAGACACAGCAATGCTAATTTTAGCCCTCAAGGGTCTCAAATCGAGGTGGGACCCTTCAGGGACCAGCCTACATTAACTAATGCCTTTGTTTGTTGGGGTTAAGTTTATTTAAACCATTGCCAGCATTTCCTAGGAGCCTCTGAACTTTCCTTGCATTTGTGTTCAAGTTATAGTAGATACACAAGCAGTTTCATGGAAAGGTACAAGTTTCACACTTAGAATGAAAATGCTAAAGTGTTTGACTGTTGAATGTAATTGCGTGTTGATCTGCCGACCAGTGGTTCAGAATGAAACACTGAATCCAGGTAAAGGATTGGCTTCTCAGAAAGCCAGAGGCAGGCAGTGCTGGAGCCTCACTCAGTCCTTGGTGGAGGGGCAGAGGGCGGGGCAAGGTCCATTTCCCAGGGCCCACGGCAAGTGCCAGCCTCGTGAGCTCAAGGTAAAGGTAAATGGAAGTTCTGGTGGCCCTTCTGAGCCTGTCTCTCTTTCTCCTGTTCGGGTCATTTGTCTCAGCCTTGTGCACCTTCAGGATGAGTGACTTGACCTTTCTATGTCATAGTCTCATAATCTCCCCACCATTCAGATGAGGCCAAGGAAAATGGTGCCTACCACAGGGTCCGAGTGAAGTTGGAGGCTGGAGTGAGCATGGTTGGAAGCAGGGCAGTGGGGGGAGATGAGACAGTGATGGAAGGGGAGGACTGCCTCACACTTGGGTGCCCTGCATCCCTGATAGGAATTCTGGGATGAAGTGGTACCCTGATACCAGATTAGATATGAGTCACAGTTCACCTTTGCCACAACTCTACCTGTTCACGTGACCGGAACACAGCTGGGCAGTGATAACAGGGAGTAACAGCCAGGGTGCAGTGGGGGTACATGTGAGCCAGTGCTGTTCTGAGCCTTCTGCTGAGGCCTGACTCCTCAGAACAGGTCTTTGGATGGGTCTGTTAGCCATTTGCGTGTGATTTCTCTACAACTCGTAAATGATAACTTTCTTTAGAGCTGATTAATGCTCTAACAAATATTGGCTCTTGTGTGCCTCTTCAGCCCTCCTCTCCTGTCACTTCCTCTTCCTCTTCCTCTTGGGTCTAGCAGGATTGCACTGCTCATGGATTCATAACTAACTACCTGTAGTTCACCTCCCCTCTCTCATCAGCCTCACAGACCCCACCTCCAGGGAGAGTCACCCCTCTTTTGTGTGACATAGGGGTCATTTGTGTGCATTAGCCCCAGTGCAGTTGTCCAGGTCATGCCTTACCCCTGTATCCCTCACCCAGCACAGGGCCCTATGCCCAGACTCTGGAGAAATCTCCACTTAATCAAACCGAATTTGTTGACGCATACCTAGTTGAAAAGCTAATATATTAAGTAAATGAGAAATGAATGTCCTTGCACAAAAAAAGAAATCTTAAAATAGGTACTCTGGCAAAAATGGAAACAGGTCATATGCCTTTCTGGGATCACTAGGGAGGAGAACGCATTCTGAGGAATCACATGTGAGCACTTTCTAAGTACCTCGCCCCAAGCCTTGATAAAGCTCAAATCTTTTCTTCCCCCTCCCCCCGAAAAGAATGACTGTGGTTGACATCAGTAACAAGGGTGGCTCCCAAAAGACTGTAAAGTAACTCCCAGATGAAGCCAGATAGAATTCTAAAATAGTTTGTACTTCACACAAATTCAGTCCCTAGAACAATCTTCTCCTTACCTCTGACGTGTAGACATTTTCCCCTTCATGTTCTGTTCTCACTAGTGAAAAAAAAATGCTTCAAAAAAAAAAAGCTCTAGGGATGCTCTGACCATTTTTGTCTTCCTTAGTAAACAATATATATAAATTGCTACTTATCTCATTCCCCTGGTTTTCTAAGAAAAATTTAAAATTCATATATCTTAATTATTTATTCCCCCAGATGTAAGAAACATGGCAAAATCAGAACCAGATTTGTTTTTATTTGTGGCAATGACTAAACAGACCATGAAACAGAATGAAATTTAGCATTTTCCCAGTCGCCATATGAGTCGACCTGGAACAGTCAGTGTGTGCGGAGGGGCCTGGAGACACAGATCCCGTCCATACAGGGTGGCCTCAAGGTCACTGTGCTGCACAAGTGACACCCTGTGCCGTGTCTATATTTGTAAAGAAAAATTCACCCTGTAATAAATTATTCTAGAGATTTCAGAATGCTGCAAACCGTGTATTTAAAAAGGAAGAAAAAAAAAATATATATATATATATTGGTAAGATAATCAAAATTCTAAGAGTTCCAGTCTCATCCTATGCTAGATTAATAATTATGTCACCTGCAGGGCCGACACGTGTGAGAGTAGGTCTTCTTTTTCCAGGTAAATGTCCAGATTGTTAAATATGCACATATGCATTTATTTACTTATTTAAAAAAAAAAAACTAGTGTTCTAGGTTATTAAAAGAATGTATTATTTGCTTCATCAAGGTCAAAGGTATTTGTCTGTGACCACCAGACTAAAAGCTTCTTGGAGACAGGATCACTCCAGGCACAATTTATGTTTGTTGAATGCATGAGTCAATGATTAAATGAACATCACCAGAGTCAAAGCCCCATCCCTTTGTGCCTTTTTCTATTACTAAATTCTTGTTCTTTGACTTTGAAATCATCCTCTGGGTGTTATATTTGGAATTCAGGAAACCATTATTGAGTAGTTACTATGTCAGGAAACCACAAACTTTTTTATTTTTAACTCTTGTTTTTAATTACCAGTAAATTGCTAAAATAGAAAATATTTTATTTAATGTAATAAACAGTATTATTTTCCATCGGTTTCCAATGCTATAGAACCTCAGAGATATGACTGAATATTATGTCTTGCAATGAAGAAATTAGGATGAAAATATAGCGATCGATAGACTAGGAAGTTTAGACTTTCAAGTAAATCCCTAAGACTAGCACATTTACTGATTTGCCTCTGTCTCCTAAGAATAGAATGCAAAAAAAAAAAAACAAAAACAAAAAAAAACAGGAAATGTTTGGATATAAAAACTTTTTAGAATACCTCCTAATTAAAGAAAAATAATCTCTTTCTATTAATACTGGCTTTAAGAACACAAATAGTAAATTAGACTGAATTCACACGTAAGTCAAAATTAAAATACAGATATTAAAATTCCAGCAACATTCTGTGATCAAAGCAAAAAATATAAATCAGAAATTCCCTGCATCATATAATGGTCAAATGTTAGAGGTGAAAAAACTCTTGATTATGTCCCAAACCCTGATTTAACATATTAAAGAAAGGGTCATTAACTGTGGTTGTCAGCTTCCAAGATGATCCCCAATGATCCCCACCTCCTAGCATTTCCACATTTGTGGAGTCCCATCCCACCTTACATTTTTGTTGGTCTCCGTGACCAGTAGAATACCACAGAAAAGTTGCTGCGTCTCCTCTGAGGCTAGGTCATAAAAAACCATTATAGCTTCTGCCCTTTTGGATTACTTGCTCTTGAGAAGCTTGCTGCCATGTTGTGAAGATACTCAGTGTTGAAAGAGGTCATCGAGAGAATGTGACTTCTGAGCTGGGCCTGGGCAATCGGAGGCTCCATGCCCCTTCCCCATCCTTGGAATGTACATCTGTCCAACGTTCCCACAGTGAGAACAGATTCAAGGACGCAGCCTTGACAGAGTCGGGTAATGTTGAGTCTGGACTGTGTACATGATTAAACCTCGTTAAGGCCTCTACATAAACTTTTAAGATCCTGGTAGGCCAGTACAGAGATGTACTTATCTTGCAGCTGCCCAAGACAAGCCTCATACGTAAGTTCTCTTGCTGATTAAAACTGCCACTTGCCGCAAGTCTAGAATGATCTGCGTCTTTCTTCAGTCTCTCCTTGCCCTTCATATACGGGGTCAAATTTCAAATTTCACCCAGTGAACTCCCAAGGTTGCGAACCAGCACTCAGCCAGTGGAGAGGCCACATGACCAGAAACATTACCTACTGCCAACAGCCACGTGAGTGACCACCTTGGAAGAAGATTCTCTAGTCCAAGGGCTGGTAAACTTTCTGCAAAGAGTGAGTTAGTAAATATGTGAGGCATGTGGGCCATACAGTCGCTTTCAAAATTACTCAAGTCTGTTATTATATTGCAAAAACATCCATAGACGGTATGCAAATGAGAGACTTGTATTCCAATAAAACTTTATTTACAAAATCAAACAGTGGGCCAGATTGGGCCTGTGGACCATAGTTGGTCATCCATCCTCTAGCCTCAGTCAGGCCTCCAGATGACTGCAGTCCCTGCATGCATCCTGGGTACAGCCTCATGAGAGGCTCTGGGCCAGAGCCACAAGCTGCTTCCAAATTCCCAACCCACAGAAAGTGTGAGATAATAAATATGTGTTGTTTAAGCCACTAAATTTGGGGATAATTTGTTGCACAATAATAGATGACTAATTCAGGAAGGGAAGCTGGATGACAGACAAACCAAGTTTAACTGAGTCGATAGTGGTTGAAGCTAGGCGATGGGTATTCATTATATTAGTTTCTCTATTTTTATGTAATAAAATGTTGACAGAAGAAAAGGCAAAAAGAAACAAGTGATTTGTCTAAAATCATACCATCAGTAAATCACAAAGCCCGTGGCGCATAACCAGGTGTCTGGCTCTGAAGTCCCGTGTTTTCTTGGCTGCCTCTCCCTACAGAAATAACAACTAGTCAAGATGTAGCTATTTGCCTAAGTTTTCCCCACAGTTCTTTCCCATGGCACCTCCAACAATGTCTAAGTTCTGGAATTGATACCATTGCCGCCGTTGAACCATCTTGTGGACCTGTCTAATTCTTTATGCCTCTCTGTACTGTAGACTGTAAAATTAGTCATTACTGGGAAACAGAGCCTTGTTTAGAGACCTAGAGTCCTGTGTCATTATGGCCTGAAATACAATAATACTGTTTACATTCTTATTGGACATTGCTGTCAACAGAGCTCTAGCAAATCCATGATCTTCTTTAATCCTTATTCAGCCTATGAGGACAGACCTGGCAGGTTTCACTCCAGCGTTTTAGGATGAGGAAACAGGTTCAGAAAGTCTTAATGGTTAAATGAAATGTAGCTGGATTCAGAATCTGGCTCCTGGATCAGTGCTCTTTCTTCCTCCCTATACTACCTCTCTCATGCGTAAGCAGAAACAGATAGAATTTGACATCAAATAAAGTAAAATTACTATGTGAAAGTACCTAGCACAGTGCTTGGCACATAGTACGTAATAAAACAGTGAGTTTCCCTTCTCTTTAAAATCCCTTTGAAATTGGAAATCACTCTGAAAGGTCTTAGTTGGCAATGTAATTACCTTCTTGTGCTTGTTGGGTGCCTGTAATGGATACTTGAAACAGCTTGTCTTGTGACCCACCGCAGTGACTGCACATGCTCACCGCCCCAGAGTGCTTGATGAGTTGGATTCAGAAAATGGGTCTGGATTATTCCACTCTTCTAGTTCTTCAGGATAACCATGAAATAAGATTTAGAGCTGCATTTTGAACATCTCATGCTCTCTGTACTTTTAGCCAGCTGTCTTTGATGCTCTGACTTATAAAAGAGAGAAAATGATATGAGCAGGTGGAGAAAGTGGCGGGAGAGCAAAGAGCAGAATACCCAGTGCCAGGGATCGCAAAATTCCGTTCAAAAGTACATCTTCTCTCTCCTGTTTCCTTTCAAAAATCTGTGTAATGTCAAATTTTCCTATTCTAAACATGAGGTTAGGAGGAAATAAACTTTTCCCCTCATAATGTTTTCAGCTTTATTTTATTTTTTAATTGGCAGCTGGCTGTCCCTTTACAAGGAGTCAATAAGGCAGTTATTATCCGCCAGATAACTATGTCATCAGGGCTATAACTTTAAAATTCTGGAATTTAATTTGGGAAAAAGAGTCTCCATTTGTTATTTGGAAAATACATAGATCGCGAGATTCTCTTCACTTCTTCAAGTTGCTTTAAAGCAGTGTTTGTGTGGGTAGATTTGCAGGCTATTTTGTTTGAATTATCTTGAAAAAAATGATAGGCGTATTTTTAATTTGCATGTCTGGTTTTAGTCACAGGCATGAGAGAAAATGAACTGCCCAATGTCTGGGAAATGCAGCTCCAACCCCCTCTACTTTCACATGTGATAAATATTGTTTTGATTAAAGACAGAATAAATCCAGATTGCTTTTTTTTTTTACTTCCTAGGCTAATGGGTTCACTTTTTTTAATGTATGTTGTAGAAAACCATTTACAAAAACGTCAGTCTTGGTTATTTAAACTTTATTTAGGATAGCTGTGCACAGATCAAAAATGATTTGTGATTAAATAGTTACAATGAGAGAAACTTGATAAGGAATTGTCATTTTTATTCATAGTCTGTACCAATATGGTGGCCTTAAATGAAGTATTTTGGTTCCCTGAGGCTATAAAATGTGCCAGGAGCAGGATGGGTGGTTTGCGTACATGTAAGAGAATGGCTTTTGGAGTCAAGTGTCCATGTCTCAGGAATCCCAGCTTTACCATTACTAAGTAACCCCAGGCACATTTACCAAGCCTCTTTGGGCCCGGGTTTCTTCCTCTGTAAAGTGGGCGTTACTTAGTAACAGTGAAGCTGGGACGTTATAGGACGTCCCAGGGTATCACTGGATGATCAAGTAGAGTCAGGCCCAAGCTGACAACTCTGAGTCCAGGCTTTTCTATCATTTCCACCGCAGGGCAGGTGGGTATGAATAACAGAATTGTCAGTTGAGTACAAAGAAGAACTCTTTGCTCATTATGACATAAAACACTCCTTTGTAATATTCCATCCTTGGAAAGGGGTGGTCTTCACACTCTCTCCTTGGAGCTCTTACAGAGGAGAAATAACTACCTACTTTCAAGACTTACCTGCTTTCTGGCAGCGAGCTGTCTCAGATCCCTCTCAGCTCCCGTGATTCCTTAAAAATAGTCATTTATCCAGCTGTATTTTAGCCAGAACCAGGTCATCTTGGAATGCTAATCAACCAAAGATTATTTGGATTTCAAATGAATTTCTGGAAATGAAGAGTGGTGTCGGGTCCCTGGGCTGTGTGGCCTTCCTTCAGAAGTTACAATGGGGCTCTTGTTGGAAGCTTCTTCCTGGACTTATTCTTGAAAGAATAAGTCTTTAGTCTTTTGGTGGCAAAGTCACTGAGTAGTAGATCTGAAATAAATTAGAGCATAGAGTTTCTAATAAGAATAACGATATTAATTCAACATGATAGAACTAAGCTTCTAGTATTCTATAGAATCTGTGTGTGTATTGTGGTTACTATTTTCCTTTCTTCTCCCACCCCATCCCCCACTCCACATCTTCATCTCTTATTATTATTTTTTTTCTTAGAAAAGAAAGAGGCTAAGAGCACAGAGTGGCCAATTCTTTGAATTTGGTGTTATCCAAATGTCCTCCTTTTAACCTTCATTCTTTGTGCCTGTGTTACTATTTGCATCTTTTTTTTTTTTTGCTTTATTTCCTTTTAGCCAATTATCCTTTTTCCTTCTGTTTATCTTTACAGATGCTCATGCATCCCTTTTCTATTCTGCTGGTTCTGTCTTCCAGTCATCAAAGCACGCTGTCTCAAACCCTTCCTTGGGATTGGCCAATGGGCTTCATGGTCCATGGCCCGTGCTCCCAGCCAGCCTTCCTGCTTGGGAAGCTCTGTGTGAGGATGACTTCCCTTAGGAGGGCTGCCCTTTCTCAATGGTGGGGGCCATGGGGTTGGGGGCTTCAGGGCCTCCCATGTCTGTTGTGAGTGGCCCACACCAGCCAGGTGTGCTAAGTGGAGCCCTCACAGTGCCTCCGATCTCCATAGGGTCTGGGGGACATGCAGGCTACTTTCCTGCTAACGGCAGGTGAGGTGAAAATAGATCTAATTCAGGTTCTGCTGCCAGAAATGCAGCCCTACAGCCAGTTTAACTTCCTGTTCTCCGAGGAAACTGGTTGGCTTCTGTCGATGGCCGTAAACGAATTCACTTTTAAATATTGCCACACTAGATGGCAGACAAGGAGCTTATCTGAAATTGAAGTAGAACCTAAATGTATATGCATTCAAGAAAGAGAAAACATTCTGTCTTCTCCTGTGTCCACTTCTATAGATTTAGGCAGAGAAAAGTAAAAGGTTGGGTGAGAAGAAACAAGGAAACAAAAAGTTGAGCATTTGAGAACTGTAACGGAAGTCACTTCCTGCCATATGCAGATTGAGACTGATTTATTCCCAAGTACAGGCTTTTTGTTATGGCTCTACTGTAGTGAAGACTGGGTTTGAGATCACAGTGCATATAATTTTCATTGTTCAAACAAGATGGAATAAAGACAATTGTTTGCCATTTGTATGGTTTCTTTCATTTGATCAAAAAAGAATGCTCTGTGACTGGGAGGTTATAAGGTTGAGACAGCCCTAGCTATTGAGATGAACAGTCGGTTCACAAGTAGTAGGGTGCAGTCTAGAATGGGGACAATAAGAGAGCTTCATGGGCTTGGTATAGTAAGTGGAGTAATGCTCAAAAGTAGCTGGTCTCGTGCCTGGCATATGGACCGTGTTCTTGGCGTTATCAGCAGCCATGCCAGGGGCAGTGGGGAACCACCGAGTCTCGGCAGTTATCTCTAGCTGCCTCCATGTCCACATTCTCCTAAGACTGACTGCGTCAGCACTGGCCACCGGTTCTAAAGCCTGTGTTCCCCAGCACCCCTCTGGCTCCCTCGAGTCCCATCCAAGCCATGTGTACTTGGTCAGAGGGTGGTTAAGTGGTTATGAGTTAGTGTCGTTAGGGGAGGGCAGAGTGGGTTTGGTTCTCATTTGTAAACACGCGTGGTTGTAGGACCTGGTTGTCATTCCATCTCTAGCTTCAGTAATCTTCCTTAAACCATCACAGGTCAGGTGAGACCATCCAGATACCTCTATTCTCTGGACTTATTAGTTAAACATGCCTACATACATACACCTTCTGTCTGGAGCTTGAGCCTCTTCTGTCAAGAGATAACAAGGTGCTTAACTGTAGAGAAAAAAATAAGTTCTTGTGAGTTAATGATACCTTCACATGGTGGCCATCTCAGGAAGAAATGACTAGTTAGCACATAGCTAATCCCTTGAAGCTAATTTTTCTGAGAAACAATAACTCCAAAATGGATTTGTTTCTGAGTCTTAAAATACAGACTGAGGCATCTTTAAATGGTCCCCCATTAGGCTCGAAACCATCTGCTTGTTTGCAGCCAAAGTATAAATTTTCCACTGTTCCGAGCACTGTGACGATGGCATCGCTCCAGAGAGGGAAGCAGCACAAATGGGAGCCCTGCAGAAGTGCTCCTGCCAGCCTGCTCTGCGAGGCACTTCAAGTTCATTTCCACTGATTTGATTAAGGAACAAAGAACCAGGGAAAAATAGAATGTCTTTTCAAAATTGGGCTCCACTCCTCTGCTATCCTCCTGGGCTTCCAGAGGATTAAACCGCAGTTAATATGCCTTTATTGAATAGCCATTTGCATTCGGACAGAGTAATTAGTCAGTTGTCAACATCAATGTGATCTGCTTTTGAAAGGATATAAATAAAACGGGGAGGCAAGATTCTCTTATAGGAAAATTACTGGACAAAAAAGTGGTGTGAAGTTTGACACCAGAGTAGGCCTATGCTTTCCTTTGATTCTTAACGTAGTAAATTCTGGATTATCATATTAGTCATATTATATTTATGCCTGTCTAGTTTGCCATACCCAACTCCCAACAGCATCACTACATGTAAGTGTAATAAGGAATCCAAACATTGATTGCCTGAGGCTATAGACAAAAGGTTGAGGTCATAATCTGTCTTAAGTGCACACACAGAGAGAAGTGTACATGTGCCAGCAATTTACGGACCTTTTGTCATAGGTAAACCAGCGAGGAAGGCGTTAGCTTCTGTTTGCCATGTTACTAGAACTTCAGTTTATTCAAGACTTAGCTGAGAAAAGTTACTCTTCTCAGCCCCTGGAATGATGTCTCCTACCTGGAAGCACTCTCAGAAAATACCTTCAGCTGGATGGAGTGGGCCAGGTACCGTTGCCTTCGTGCTAGTTATGTGAATTGCATGACGTGGATTGAAAAGGCACATTGTGTTTTGTACGGTTTTCAAGAGCACATCAGAATAGTTTGCTATGTGCAGGCTTGGAATGTTTATAAATATAGAAGGACTCACAATATTCCAGTCATCAGAGATTCCATTACGATCTAGGTAATGGCTTTCAAATAGCATTGTCCTGCAACTTCAGATATGGGGCCAGCAAGATTTTAATATTCTTAAATAAAGTTTTACAATGACAGTAATAAGTCTTGTTTAAAGTTACTTTGAGGAAAAACCTTGTTGCAACAATTTGGTAAAATACAGTTATAAAACAAAATTTGTTGCCACATTCTTATTCTTTATTTTACCTTTCCCTCAGCATATGTTAAATATGGTAGATTTTGGGAGGCAGGTAAAAAGATCATCTCGCGAAACATAATACATTTTATTGTTTATTTTCCAAAGCAATTAACATGGTAGAAACAATCCCAACTTCTCATTTAACACAAACGAAGGACTGTAGTCACTCTCTTCCTGCTTCCAATTTTCTTCTTAAAGGATGAGTCCTCAGAAGTAATTATGCTGAAAAGAGGATTGTATTCAAGGGTAACACAAAAAGTTGTAAAAAGTCAACTCCCCTTAAAATACTTGAGAGACACTTAGCTTTGATCAAGCTTTTGTAATCCAGTATTTTTTTAACACAACATTAATGCCAAGTATGAAAGATAAACTAGATGGGTTAGTTGGTTTTTAACTTATAATTTAGTAATATATATATATTTTGAATTTTTCTGGTTGTAATGGTTCTTTTATCGTCTATTAAAATTAACTGCTAAAATTCATTCCAGTTCCTTACAGTAATGAATTAAAAGTAACATAAACATTTTGTATCTGGAGAAACAAGACTATGAAAGAGTCAGGTGCTTGGCCACAGACGAAGTGAAGAGCACTACTTCCCTCTCCTGATGGCCCAGGCGCCACTGTCCTCTCTGCTGCCATCCTCCCCCCACGGGCGCTGCGTCTTTGACTGGGCAGTGGTGGTGGTGTGTGTATTTAAATCAGCTTCCCCAGGCACTGTTGACTAGATCATAGTGAAAGTAACTGGAAAGCAAGATCAGCGTTGGACAGAGATTGTAACTAGGCAGAAAATATCCAGAGGCAGAAAACTTTTGCGCTGTGCCCTTCTGTCTGCAATCCTCAGCCAGGAGGTAAGCGTGAAACACTGGCGGGCGGGCGGGCGGGCGGGAGGGCGGTCCAGCCCTGACCGCGGGTAGGGCAGGCGCCCTAGTGAGGTCAGCGAACACTGGCTGCAAGTTTCAGATGCAGGTTTGACAAACATTTTATGCACCTTCCGTGCCTCTTAAATAGGGCAAAAAGTAAAACATAGGATGTTTTACTGTCTAAAGAAGCAGACTGGGAAGTGTTATATATTTGGTGAAATCATTCGTACTGGTTAGAATTCTATAGTTGCCAGACTCTTAAATTATACCTTTGAATTCCTCAAAGGAGCAAGCTCTAAGTTGAAAATCAACCCCATTTTTAAATGGTTTCCTTAAGGCTCTATTTTCATTTGGTACTTTACCATATAAATTATCATTAAGGACTATAATCATGTAACTAAGACACTTAATAAATAAACTGTTAGTAGATCAGTTTTTAGAAGGACTAAGATTCTTGTTCTGCATCATCCGAGAACTCTGTGACCAAGAGCTCATTATGGTGACAAGCTGTGTCGTTTGGCTTCCTTGGCTGGGGTTAGGGTTTGACATTTCCAACTGGTGATTTTATGTGGTGTCTGGACCTTGCCAGTGTTTTCATAGTGGGCTCTCATCCTCTCTCCTGGACTACCCCCGAAGCCCCCATTGGCCTCGCCCCCTCCGTCTCTCCTCTCTTCTCCCCATTGTCCCCCTGGCTGCACCGCTTGCTCCCCCACATACGACGGTGCCTTCATGTTACGCCCCTGCTCGAGACCTCACAGCTCCACCTTCTTCAGGTGAAACGCAGCTTTCCTCGTGGATCTGCTCCCAGCCTAGCTCCCTGCGCGTGCTCCTCTGTCCAGCCTCGTGGGACTTCCTGGGACACCCCCTGTCATTCTGCCATGGCGCATTCTCTTTCCTCTGCTGGATCCCCTGTGTCCGCTTATCTTCCAGGAAATGACTCAGGGCTGTCCTCGTGGCTCCCGCCGGGCTCCATTGCGCTCACTGGTTCACGTCTGCATCCTGGAACAGGCCGCAGCCGAGGGTGGCTCGTCTGTATTCTCGCAGTGCCTGGCTTGTGATGGGTGTGCGAGATTAAAGAGAGACCTTACACCCCATAACCTGACGATTCCGTATTTGCATATATTTTCCCACAGAAGGTGCATGTGCTGCTGCTTGAGGCTGTGCCATTGTCCTGGCCAAAGATCCTAGGGACAGACAGTGTCCCTGGGAGTCAGAGAAGCATGGGGTGGGAGAGAAATATTTTCCCCAGGGTTAGAACACCTACAGTCGGTGTGGCAATCTCTTTAGGTCAAGGGACCTTAACCAGCATTCCTGGAATTCATGAATCTGAGTCCAGGATCCCAGTCTGAACTCTGGCATGGAACAGCCATGCCCGCTTGGGCAAGTCTCATACCCTTTGCCTCAGTGTCCTCATCCCTAAGGCGAGTACTTGGGCCAGAAGGTCCCTGAGCTTCCCGCGGTGCTGCAGGTGGCTCCTCGTGGAGACTCAGCATGCGAGCTGCAGGGTAGGGCGACCTATGGGCTACTCCCTGGGTGTTCAAATGATAGTCACGTGATCAGTTGGCACCATTGTATCCCCATAGATGGGGCGGGAATTTGGGATGTTGTAAATGGAATTGAGTGCTCACTTCATGTTTTTTGGCTGAAGAGGTGAACTAATTTGAACCTTATAGAAAGACACAGTGCAGCTCTGTGGGTAACTAGGGATGTAAAGAAGTGTTAGCTTCTGGGAGAGACTTGTAGCACACCTGTCTTCAGAGTGCATTCTGCCTGTTTTGGCTGTCATGAATTAGGTGTCAGGTGAGCCCCTCAGTGTCAATGATAACCAGTATTCCTATAAGCCATGATGTGTGTGTAACAGACAGTTCTCCATGTACCAATAACGTATCAGCATAACAATGTGACTTGCAATGAACAGGTGCTGATGGCTCTCTTTGCCCCTGAGGTTTCAGTATTGGTTCGCAGCATTTAAAATTTTGCCTTTAAAAATGCTGTCAGGGTTCGTTTTAACTAAATATCCTGATAATTTACAAATGCCCTGAATACGGTGATTGAAAAGCATTCACACTTGGTGTTTCCATCTTCTGGGCAGTGAAGGCCCTGACTCCGCGTGGGCCAAGTGCAGCCGGCTCAAGACACGGCAGACGCAACCCCACGGGAGCGGGAGCCCTCAGCTCTCCTGCGCCCGCTCAGGAGGTGCCGGAAGATGGCACGCAGTGGTCGCCATGGCAGATGGCGTGCTTCCGGCTCCCCTGAGAGCTGTGTTTCTGTTCACTGCAAAAGTGTTCATGTTTATCACAGCAACATTCTGTGGTTAGCTGGCTTTCCTGCCGACGGGCCCAGCTTCACTGTGACTATTTATTTCTCTTTTTCTAAAATACACTTTCAAGAATGGGTAACGTAATTATTTCACCTTAACTACCATGCCACTTGAAGTCAATCAGAGGGAAATTGTTCTCTTCAGGCCCAAACAAATTGCCTTTGGCAAAGTAGCTGATGAAAATACAGCAATATCAGATAAATGTATGGCTAATGAGGCAATGGTAAGTATGCGGTTTATGTTGAAATTTTAGTTCTCTGGAAAAAACTACTGATTTAAAAAGTGTTAAGGAGTGGTTTCCCATAAATTAACACAACGCTTTGAATCTTCATAAAGTCTACGCGCTGTGGGTTCACGGGAAGTCAGCGGGAGTCCTGGGTGGAGCTGGCACCTCCCACATCAGATCTGGCCTTGTCCCTGTAAACTGCTTCAGGAATCCGTAGGTCCTTCCTCTCGTCAAGATACAGCACCCTGTTTACCGCAGGATTCCTCCAGGTGGGGTTCCCCCAGGTGGGCTTCCCCAGGGAGGGTTTCTTGGAACTTTAGTGTTTAGAGTTCACCAAAGGATAGAGTTTCTTAAAAGTTATAGTCTCCAAATCCCGCAAAACCAGGAACACTTTGCCAAGAGAGCCAAGTAACAGAAATTTGAATTTGCTGATGATTGAAAGGATGTCAGGTCAATTTGCAATGAAAATTATGACACAAATTTGAAATATGTTCTAAGTCTTCATTTATTTTAAACCATTAAATGTTTGGAGATAATTCTGCTTGACTGCTCCACGTGGTCAGTGCATGAAGAATGTAGCATCAGGAGTTCCCACCTTAGGCACTATTTTCGTTTCCTATTGCTCTGTTACAAATGAGCACAGACTTAGTAGCTTCGAGCAGCACACATTTATTCCCTCCTCTTCCGTGGGTCAGGAGTTTGCTTAACGGGGTCGTCTGCTCGGGGTCTCACCAGACATCGACCGGGGCTTCTGTCTCATCAGAGGCTCAGCTAGAGAAAGATCTGCTTCAGGTTTTCTAAGCTGTTCACAGAATTCATGTCCTGGCACGGTAAGACTGTGAGGTCCCCATTTTCTTACTGGCTGTCCACTGGGGGCCAGTCTTAGCTCCTGGAGCCCCTTCCCTGTGTCACCCACTCCCCAAGCCCCTCACAACATGGCCACTCACTTCTTCACAGTTGGCCATGAGGGTCTCTCTGCTTGGGGTCTCTGACCTCGTGGGTCGACTGATCCCTCTTAAAGGGCTCTCGACTCTTTAAGCCCCGCACACCCAGGGTAAGCTCCCTTTTGGTTAAAGTCAGCTGATTAGGAGCACTAATTACATCCGCAAAATTGCTTCACCTTTGTCATATAATGAAACTGTCATCAGAGTGACATCCTATTACCTTTACCATATTCTGTTGATCAGAAGCAAACTTAATGCCACTCGCACTCGAGGAGAGGGGATTGTCCCAGGCACGGAGGTTGAGAGATGGGAATCTTTGGTGCCTCCCACCCCAGGCACTCAGTGAATATTTATTAAGTTGAAAGATTTGGTATAAGCCAGTTGTCGGGAAAGCAGAACACGTGTTCTAAGAAGAACATTTGCAGTTAAGTTTATAGGTGAGCTGACCAAGCCTGTCTAAAACAGCGTGGCTAGACTGTTTCTGTGCCATTTACCTTCAGCTCGGAACAAGGTCAGGAGGTGTGTAGCTCAGGAAAGTGCTTCTTCACATCTTCTGGGGCACAGAGCGCTCCCATCCATCAGCTCCACATCACCCCCACTCAGGCCCTATTTGGCGATAGGCCACACCTGCTTCTCCCTTCCCCACACACCTGGAGTAACCCCGTCTCGCATGCTGCCCTAAGCATCTTGTTGCACCCACACAGGTTGAGCCCGAACTCAAGTCTCCCGTGTGCCCAGGTGACCTTTCTTCTGCTCCCTCAGTCAAAACCACTCCCCTCAGTAAGGCTCAGCTCACAAGGAATGGAGGAAGACTAACCTTCACAGACTGTCTGACAGCGGAAAGATGCTGAGTGTTGCTGTGTTGCTCTCAAAATTTTTAAATTTCTTGTGGCACCCTTGTGAGTTCACTGCGTCTAAAATGGCCTTTTGGACGTGTCTAAGAATGCAAGGGGAAGGCTAGGACATAGAGGAAGATATTTGTACTTATCTTATTTATCACCTCTGTTATACTAATACTGAACATTTTTACATTTATGAAAAGGACTCCATTCTTTAATTAGAACAAAGAAGCCATCACGTAGAATCATCCAATTCCAATTCATTAATTTTTCCAAACTGAAAATAGTCTGGGGAATTTTGTAACAGTTCATTTTGCCTGAAACAAATTGAACCATGAAGCTGCTGGTCTGTGAAATGATTGAACAAATTAAAAATGTGTGTAAACAGTCAGATCAAAATTAATAAGAGTTTAGCAGCAGAAGCAAAAGCCCGTTAACAAAAGAAGAGTCTTGAGCTGTATTTGTGGCATATTTTTATGTTTGTTTCTCCTCCTTTTTAAAAATTTAATGCATCTTTACACAGTGATTTAATGACAGAACTTTAGCCTTAGATGGGAAACTGAAATTGCAGAGTGTTTTGTCTTGTTTTTTGAAATGGGATTCTGTTCTCCTCTGGATCATGAATGGCTATATGGTGGGAAGAACATGTTTGATAATACCGTTCCCCGGTGCTTCACCTAAGTAGTTCTTCATAAATACTGTGGCCAGCCTGTCTTACCCCCCCCAAAAAAAATACTGTGAACACACACACATGTGCACACGCATGTGCGTGCACGCAGTTCTTGGGACCAAGATTAGGGATGCTTTGAGGACAAAAACAAGATCTCAATATCATTTTTTAAAACCTAGCACTAAAAGTACTGACTAGACATTAGAAATACATGTACAGGTGCACTTTTGTTCTTGAAAACAGAGGTGGGCTCAAGACCATTGTGAAAGACGAGTAGGGGAAGAGGAGTTCTCGACAGAGTACATCCTGCTGGACTTGTGTGGGCCGTGCCCCTGCTCTCCGTTTCCCCCTCCATCACACGTGCTGCACACACGGCCAGAGAGCCAGCGGGGTGCTCTTAGAGAAGTCACGTTTTACAGATGGGGAGCCAGGCCACAGAGGCTCGTGACTTGTCGAAGCTTCCCAGCCAGCCAGCTTTCTGTATGCGGTGTCACTGGTTGGCCTGGCGATGTGTCCAGTCCTGCCTTCTGTCCCTGGGGATCGCTGAGTGGACTTGCTGTGGGAAAGCGAGTTCACATGTCCCTGACACTTAGGACCATCTGATAGGACTTCCTGGCTCAAACATAGCCCACGTACTCTCGCCCCCTCCAAAACACCATACTTAAAAAGAGAAAAAATATAAGAAATGCATACGTCTATTAAAAATATTAGAAAACAAGAAAGTTACCATCCGCTAACTAAAAAAGGTCGAGAAATTTCTGTAAAATAGAAAAAGAAAGGTTGACAGAGAACTAGAATGGAGAAGCTGTACCCGCTTCAGAGTGGCCCCAGTTGGGAGGGCGTTCTGTAGAGGAGGGGAACTGGGCCAGCACCCGGCAGCTCATCAAAGGGGCTCCCTTTCCCCAAAGAGAGAAAATTGGGGGGTTGTGAAAGGAGCTTTGGAACTGTAAGGGATCTCCGTTACACTGTACTTCGGGACCCATAGAGAAGGGACACAAGGAAAGGCCATGGTACCCAGCGGTGGGAGATGCTAAGCCCACACACCTGGGCTCTGTTGCAGTTCCTCATTGGCTGCAGGTCACCCACCCATTGCCAGCACACGCGCCCTGCAGGAAGCCAGGCTGACAGCCTACACGGAGCTTCACGTCCCCACTCGGAGGGCACGGCGGAGACAGAGGGGAAAAGGAGAGAGGAAACCCCTAGAAGATGCCTGTTCTTGTCACCCTGTTCTTCTTTTCTGGATGTGGGTAGATCACCAAGGAACACCTAGTCTTTCTTTCAGAAATGTGGAGAAATCACTTAGGAGCATCAGATATTTGAAAAATACCAGTAGTTTGAGAGGGAGAAACAGATACCAGGATGGCTGCTGATTTTGGACAAAGGCACAGAGACAGTACAGGAGAGAAAGGGTAGTCTTTTCAACAAAATGGTTAGAACAGATGGACATCCATAAGCAAAAAAATTAACGTGGACCCACACTTCACACCAAAATGGTTCCTAGACCTCAACATACAGCCATAGTTTCCTGAGATCAAAAAACTGGTTTTAGGAAAAGCCACAGAGGAGGGCACTTGCCTTGAATGCCAGGAAATATGGGAATTGGAGGAATTGGGAGGAACGGTGGTTTGGAGCTAAGCAGCCCTGAGTTTATATCCCAAGACCTAAGCTTAGTAGCTGCAAACATGTGACCTAACCTTAGTGCAGGTCAGTGGCTGCACCTATAACATGGGAAACATCCTGAGAATGGGAGATAAAGGATGCCAGGTGTCCCCCAGGCGCCAGCGAGGTGGCCTCCGCCAGCCCGCGCTGCTTCGTTCGGGTGTGAGGTCTGCCGAGCAATCGCTTCCCCTCTCGGTTTTCTTCGCCAGCCTGGGAAATGATCGCCACATGTGAAAGTGCGTGCAAGTACGAGATGTTCGTGCTGATTGTTTTCTATAAACTCTAGTGGATGTTCTTGCTAGGAGGGAAGGACCAGGCTCTAGCAGTCTAGAGGGAATTAAACATTCCTGTGGAGGATGGAAAAAATTCAAGAAGGAAGCCAGGAAAACAAATATCCTGAAAAGGCTTAGAGTCAAGAGGTGAGGGTAGAAGAATTTGACACCAGGGAAAAAGAAAAATGCAGAGCTACTGGTGGTGTATTTATGACAGGAAGGTTTTCCCAGAGAGGAAAGATCTGGACTTCTCATGGAAAAGCTGGACAAGAAGAAACACTCATAGACAGGTCGGAGGAAGCCTGCTGCCGGCTATAAGGCCGTGATGCCCGGGTGGGACCAGCGGGCACGAGCAGAAAGGCCGCCCTGTCGAGCAGGAAGGATGTTGCCACTTGGGCACATATTTCTAAGATGTGAAAACAAGTCTGCCAACACTTATCAGCCCTACCACTCACCCTAAACTTCCCCTGATTCTCGTGAAAACGAAATGTGATAGAAGAAACCAGTTATGATACCCTGGGCGTGTTCACACCGTTGCCCTCCCTGGGGGTGTTCTTCCTCTCCTAGCTCCGTCCCTAGGCTCGCGTATGGGGCAGAGTAAGTAGGGGTTGGTGTAGGGTGGAGATGGCGGGCTTGATTGCTGGTAAGGGCGGGCAAGAGAGGAAGAGACCTGGGCGTGGAGGTGGGGAAGCGGAAGCCAGCGCCTATGAGGGCTCGACTCCAGGGAAGCGTGCAGGGAGGAGACGGGACACCCAAGGTCAGTCGCCTCCTGGGGGCCCAGTGAGAGGCCAGAGGGAGCTCAGCTCACAGGAGACAACTCAGGTCGCTTCTCTGCTGATGCTGGCGTGCCGTGCAAGACAGGGCCACCTGATGTTGTTTCATCTCGGAGGTCAAGACCTTGTAGGCAAAAAGAAAGAAAGAAATAGCTGCATGGAATGTCAGAGAACATACTTGGGGTTTCTAAATGAGGCTTAAAATATCGGAGCATGACAGCCAGAGGACGTACCTCAGAATACACGAGAAGAATGAACTTGTCAGAAAATTGGCCAGTGCAATCAAGAGACGTTTAAATTATAATTCATGGAAGAAAAACATGCCCAGACAAAGCCTTCGGATGAGGTAGAATTATCAACAGCAAAAGTGTCATATTTAGTTGAGACGATGCCCAGGAACTTACAGGAGCACTTAGAATGATGAGATTTCGGAACTTTCTCATAGCCTGGGATATTCCTGGGTTGTTCACATGTAAAGAATGAAAGCTGTTAAAGTGACTTGAAGGTGGAGTATAACGATGAATCTTTACGTGGCCTGCCCTTGGGTTGAGGGGCAGACGAGCAATGAGGAGCCAGGCAGGCTTTGCCTGTCCCCACCCAGCCATCCCTGGTATGTTGGCTTTTGTTCTGGTCACAGGTGGTGCCGCAGCTCCAGGCACCACATCTTCACACACGTGTCCAGAGGCAAGAGGGGGAAGGGTGGCCTCTCTTTAGAATCTCTTTATATGAGAGAGGAAAGCCTTGCCCTAAAGTCCGCCAGCAGATTCACCGTCAGCCCCCCTGGCCAGGAGTTGGCTACTAGCTCATGCCTGATGGAAGGGGGAGCGCCTAGCATTTTTCATCTGTGGAGTGAGATGGGATCTTACAGGAAAGAGGAGTAGAGACCACCTGGGGAGGGGAGGATTAAGTAGTCAGTAGAAGGGAAGGTATCTCATTCTGCTGGACTGAAGTTTACAGTGAGCTCTGAGTGTCAGGAAAATGCAAACTGCGTGGGAGATGCAGGAAATGAAGACAGAGAAGACGGAAAGGTGGTGGAGGAGGGCACCCAGATCATGACAGGCTTCCATCACGATCAACTGAAGGCTTCACATTTAATTTTGTAAAAAATCGATCACAAAAAGTAGAGGCAAAAAAGTCTGACCAAAGTCCATGTGAAAAAAGCAGGCCTGTCTGTTTGGCTGCAAGTTCAAATGAGCTGGAAGTGAGGCTGCCAGCAAAGCTTACGTAACCGGCCGCAGGAAGAAAGTAGCGTCCAGAACAAAGGGGCGCGACCCCAGGGCCCCCAGGGCCCGGCCTGGCCACCTCTCCTGCCCAGTCTTGTTCTCCAGATTTTTCCACCACTTTTATTCTTTGGCATCACGCGCTCGCTGCTCAGAAAGCCCCTCTCAGTGACTGCTCAGCAGACGCCTTCCCTAGATTAACACTTGGTCAAGTGCTTCCTCTGCCTTTCCTGACCCTTGCTGTCCCCAAGTAGAGTCACTCACTGCCACCTCGTTTTTCCACTGAGCTGCTGCCTGGCGCTTACTGGCACCTCAGCCTTGTGCTTCTTGCTGCTGGACCCAGGCTCCACTTTGGGGAGTTTGGAGGGTCCCTGGTGTCTGCAGAGCGCCTGGCACAAATAGTTGGTATTCTTGACTGTGCACTGGTCTAAGGAATTAGTAAGTGAATGTTCCAGCTGTATTCTGGGCTCACTTAGCGGAGCCCCTGGGATCTCATTCAAATGCAGATTCCTGTTGAGCAGGTCTGAGGTGGAGCCCGGATTCTGCAGTGTCCTCGGGGCTCCCTGCACAGCAGCCCTGCACGGAGGGGCACCGGGCAGAAGGGGCCGTGGAGGCAGGTTCAGGGTCTCATCTAGGTGTGTCAGCACGGTGGCCAGAGGCCCAGGTATCTCCTGCATTCTCCCAGGGCTCAGGTTCTTCACGGCAGGCAGCATAGTTGGCCCGGTGTTAAATGCCGAGGGCAAAGAGCGTCCCAGTGAGGCCCGGGCTCGTTCTCCAGGGGGCGGTTTGGTGGTGGGCTGGGGCACCTGGTGAGGGCTTCTCCCGGGACTAGCTGTTCTCCCACTGTGTGGGGGCCTTTCGGCTCTGACTCACCCACTGTTTTGATCCATTTCCGTCCCGTACATGTTTTCCTCGTGTGGTCAGCCATCGCTTCCTCCAGCCTGGGACATTTGGCCGCGGCACCGTGTGTGCCTGGGGAGTGACTGGCTTTTTTTTCTAGCATGCTGAGGAAGTCGTGATACCAGTGCCAGCTCCTTCCTGAAAATAAGAATAGCTCCTTCCCTTCCAGGGGTTCTCATGCCCTTTTAATTAAGCCTGCTAAGTAAGAACAATTTCTGTGTGCTTTACAATGGATTTCTCTGGACCGCTTACTTCAAGTGGCAAAATATACCTGTACCCACAACCTCATGCGACTGCGTGATGACTTATTTGGTGCAAAGCTTGTTTGACTTGTCACAGGCGACTTACGGAAACGTCGATGTGCTTCCTTCTCCTAGAGCCATGTAAATTAACTGAGGCAGCTGTGGGCTTTGCCAGGTGAGACGGAATCACTTCACTAAAACCTGGCCATGTGCTCCTAAAACGTATTCTGTCTCCTCATGACAAGATGACTTGCTGGTCATTCTAGGTGACAGGCAAAACCCATTTATAGTCTGTGACATCGATTCCCTGTTAGCAGACAACGTATCTCTTCTGCTCTCTGCCACCACTGGCTTCACCTGAGAAAACGGAAGTGACGGTAGAGGAACAGCTAAGTGTTGGAAGGCACGTTTAATTCAGCACTTACTAGCTGGACTGGCGCGTGTTTCTAGACGGTGGAGCGAGGAGGTGGCCGGAAACCTGTGTCTGCAGCCGTGGGGCCCAGGCAGGCTTGTGCTGGCCACCAGTCTGACCTGAACTGTGACTGTCATCTCTTTGCCAAAGGTCAGACTAAAGAGAGCACTGATCAGTCACATGGCTAGGCACCATCTTTCTAGAATTTTCCAGTTTCTGAAAAGTTAATGGGAACAAAGAAGGAGGCCATTGCTACTTTCAAATCAAAAACTACAGCCCTGCTGGGGAGAAGGGACCTTCTATAAGAACAGGGTCACCTGCAGACGCCCAGCCTATGGCAGGTCCCTATCCCCACTGGCGAGGGGCAGTTCTAGTGTCTCAGACCAGGTGTCAGGGGCTCCCTGCACAGAGTTCAAAAGACTCTCCAAGATGTCTTTCCTTTTTTTTTTTTTTAATTTCTTTCCTTTTTATTTTTTTTTAAAGTAGTGTCTTATTGCCCACAGGAAGGAGACTGACCATCAGCCAGAAACAGAGGAACTTCTAGATGTTTTCTTAAAACTGTTCTAGACCAGGTCTTCCGCTCTCATTGGCTTAAAACAGCAGGCGAATCCTTGAAATCTCACCTCTCCTGGAAGGGACGCAGTCCTCGGGTGGGCTCCTTGGGCTCTGACAGGACCGCCCGGTCCCTTGTCCACGGCACAGGCCTGCACGGGGAGAAGGACGTCTTCCGAGGGTAGTGAGAAGCAACGTGAAAGATGAATTTCATGGCCGTATAATATATTTAATCATTAAAAATGGTCATGAGCTTCAAAAATTATCTGACTTATTCCTAACTCCACCTGTTAACAAGGTGTGACCTGGGTCCCTGTGCCCAGAGGAACTGTAGTGGAGAGACAGTGTGGTGGTTCCCCGGATGGGTTTCTGTGACTGTTGTCACCAACCAGGACAGCGTGTGTCACTTCAGTTCTGCTTCTCAGAAAATACTGACTGGCTGCCTGCGTGTGCTCAAGATCCCATCCCAGCAGTGAAGAGTGTGCAGTGAGTGTGTGTCATTTACCTGGCCGTGAGATAGGAGGCCTCACCTGTGCATTTTAATCTCACTGAACTCATTGGCCAAATTATAACTTTCCTGGCTGTTTCGGGAAACTGTGGTGCTGACTCTTCCGGTCTTCATGGGCTGCCCACTCAGCACACTGTGGTAGGCCCAGGGGGTAGAGTCCCCGGGCTCTCCAGAGATTACAGACTGGGTGGCCTAGAACATTTCAGGCAGGGAAAATATGCATATAAACAGTGACAAAAGGTGGCAGCCAGAATTCCAGCACGGCCCGATGGCATCGCCAACCCGGGCCGCCTGGAGTTCGCAATCAGGGTATCAGAACATGTTCAGAGTACTGCTGTTTGAGGCCAGCTTCCCGCCAGGTCGAACAAAAGTGGTCTTTGTGAGAAAGAATATGGTACCTCAGAGGACCCATTCTTTGCTTCCCGCCTTTCACCTGAATTGCCAGACCTTGCTCAGTTCTGCCCTGCCTCTACGAGCTCCTGAGCCTTGTCAGCGACACAGATAGAGAAGCTCGTGCTTGCTAGGGCGCATGGGTGCCAGAGTGCAGCGGGCAGTCTCCCTCCCGCTCCCGGCACAGCTGGCGAAGAGGCTTCCTCTCAGGCAGTGGTCCGTCCACCCCAGCTGCAGGGCAGAAGCACCTGGGGGAGCTTTCAAAACCCTGCTGCCCGGGCCACGCCCCAGGCCAATGAAATCAGGAGGGAGGGGGTGGGGACCAAGGGGCTGGTGACTGGTGCTGTCAGTGCCCAGGACAATCTGGGCCCCTGAGTTCTCCAGTAAACAGGAAGCGATGGATGCTCAGGCCCTTTCTGTCCTTCAGCCAAAGGCTGCCCAGGTGCAGAACCTCTGTAGCTTGTGAATTCCCGACTATTGCAATAGGAGGATCCCCAAGCTGATCATGGCCCAGCTGGGGCGGAGGACTCCTCGCTCCAAGCCTGGGAGGGTGGGGGGCCGTCCCGGGGCTGCGGGAGGCTTTGCGGGTCTCAGAGAACGTTTCTGCTCTTCTCGTGGGAGACCGGGGATCCGCTCACACACTCTTTCTCAGGTTAAGCTGCATGCGTGGCCGGCACACGTAGTGATTAGGTCCCTATTATAATCGTTACTAATAATGAAGCAAAGAACCAGTCTGTGCTTTTTAAAAAGTAATTTGGAACATGAATATTTTATTGACTCATGAGTTGGGGGAAGAGTCTGTTCTCCATCCGATACTTTTTGTAGGAAGTAAGTCAGCCCTGTTATCCTGCTTACATGTTTAATAAGGTTTTAATTTAAGAATCCTAGAGAAGCCAGATTTATTTTAAAGGGGATAATGTTGCTCCCCCCACTGCAACCCCCAGACAGGGTAGCTAAGGAGGACTAAACAGCTGAGCTGCAAGAGGCAGCCTTGGCTTAGCAACAATTGCACAGCCGATTCCATCTGGAGCTCAGCCGGAGCCCAGCGCGTGGCCCGGAAGCGTCGGCCATAACCCCCTGCGACACCGGCTTGCTCAGAGAGACTCCCGGGTCCGAGGTGATCCGTGGAGAAACTTCCAGGGCGTGTTAGGAACCCGGAGTCCTGGCTCCGCTGCAGAGCTGTGAGTCAGCCTCTCAGGGAAGGGCCTGCGATGCGAGTCTGCGGTTAACACGGCCTCCGGATTCTGAGTCCCCTCGGGGGTGAACGATCATGTTCCTTCGGATCAGAGGTTCTGTGCTTCTGGAGCTAATTCTGCCAGCGCTCACCATCCCCCCGGCAGGGGAGGATGTAGGAAGCACGCTGGGCTGGGCGGGGCTGGGGCTGGGGCTGGGCTGGGGCTCAGCCTCCCGGCTCCCCTTCACCAGGAGGGTGGGTGGTAGGCAGCGGGTTCTTGTACGAGTTGCATGACAGCAAACCAAGGCCATCCAGACCCACGAGCAGTGGACGGCAGTTGCTTTACCCGAGAGAAGAGAAGCCTCTCAAGGCCAGGTGGCTTCTGACGCCATCCTTCAGGCAGGAGCAGTGGGGGCCGGCCCCGTCTGTACCGGAAAGGTTTTGACGTCACTCACGGACCTCAGAACCAGTGTGACTCCATCTCAGGCTGGCGGGCTGTCTGTCGCAGCCGTTTACTTGGGTTTTCTTTGGGCTTACATGACAGGTTTTCAGTCCTGGCCCTGCCGTTCACTCAGCGTGTCCAGCCAGGGAGTACTGAGACACAGAGACAAGCCGAACCCCAGCTTCCCCCACAACCCAGTACAGTGAAGGCACCAGGAGCACAAGCATTCCCATGATACTCCCTTGGGTGATCACAAAGCTCCAGCAGGCAGATCAAGCCCCGAGGGCCCCAGTCATAGATGGAGGGGCTGGGCCAGGGGTGGGTTTGGTCCAACCCACCAGACCGTGGGGCCTGATCACTTGTCTTCAAAAGAAGGCCCGCTGTAGGACAGGAGAAGGAAAGGCAGAAATGGAGACAGGTCACTTGTGCAAGCTGTCCCTGCCGCCTGGCCTGAGGCACGAGAGGATTGTGGGGCTCACCCAGTGTCCTGTGTTCTCTCAACAGCAAATGAAGCTCACGGCAGAGAAGCTGAAGGACGAATCAAGGGAAGAAGGTGGAGAGAAGACGGGCTGAGCGGAGGCAGAGAGGGCCACCCGGGGCAGCGCGGTGGCTCCCAGGCCACCCGGCGCTTGGCCAAACCCCGCCCTCTGCAGTGTCCAGACTCTGGGCTGGTAGAGGACCCAGCTCCTGGCAGTTCCCTCCCAAGCCCCGCACTCCACACGCCCCACCTGGCTCCAGAGCCACTGCTGCCCCTGGAGCCCTGCGTGGAGGAGCCACCAGCTCTCCAAGCTGCCCTCGTGACGACCACGCCTGCCCCCACCATGACCCAGGGCCCCCTGGGGTCAGGTGGCGGGTCAGGGGTGGGCCCACCGTGCCATCACCGGAGCCATTCTGCGGGGGCTTCCCCCCAGCATCAGCTGAGAGTGGGGTGTACAGCGCGGTGTGTTTCCAGCACCCGACATCTGAGCACCTCCTCCTGGTCCTGTTCCATACCGCGTTAGCAGACCTATTGTCAAGCAGCGGCCGTAACTGAGCTATTAAAGCCACGCACACCTCCGCAGCTGCTTCCCATGCGTGACTGAGGGATTCGAGGCGGGAGCCGAGGGTGGTGCTGGGCACCTGAGTGCCACCTCCGAAGCCTGCAGCCGAAGCCCGGGCAGTCCTCGGGAGGTTCCACTGCCAGCGGAGCCTGCCCCTCAGTGCCGGGTGAGGGCCAGCTGCCACACCTGGCACCCTGGCGTGGCCACAGCTGTGGAGGAGTGCTGTCCACCTCCCTACCCATGTCTGTGTGGCCGCATCTCTTCACAGGTGCAGTAGCCTATGTGGGCTGGTGTTAGCCCTGCTCGGGGCTGGGCCTCTGGAGAGCAGCCCGTAAGCCGACGAAGCTTCGTCTGTTTGCAGCCGCTCCCCAGCCTCAGCTCCACCTCACGTCATCAGGCGTTAGATTCTCATAGGAGCACCAGTCCCTGGTGCCACAAAGATTGGGGACCACTGCTCTAGACAGAAGGCAGTGACTGGAGCCCGGGCTGCCCCCTGGCTTTGGTCTGGCTGTGAGGAGCACCCCAATAGGCCTGGGGCTGGCTCCCTTTTCCTGCCAGCTGAGACAGCCAGCCCATCCCCACCAGGGCCCATGCCCCTCGCTGCAGACCCGTGGGCCCTTCCACTCGGAAAGCCTCAGCCACCTGGGGAAGAGCCGGGAGGGACTGAGGGGCCTCAGGTTCTAGATCTGCCTCTCCCTCAGGGGCCGGCGCCATGGTTCCCATCTTCACATCAAGATGGGGGTGGCCCCGGCAGCCCCCTCAAGCATCCTGGGGCTGGGAGCCCCAGCTCTCCCGTCTGCCACTCGTGCCGGTCAGTTGGTCCTGCTGGACCACCGCCGTGCCAGCACACACATCTTTGCCACCCCCCCCCATGTGGTCTGAGGCACTGCGTGGCACAGGTATTCAGTGGTGGTTCGATGCTTGCCCAGTGCTTTCTAGAACATGCTCATGCTTCCAAACACCCATGGACGGCTGAGCCCCGAGCCCCTGGAGCTCCCTCACGGTACCAGCCTAGGTGCCCGCGTGTGCCGAGGGAGGACAACATTTGGGTGGGGACCCTGGGTCCAGAGTCTGGCTTTGGGGGCCAGTCACCTGAATACCGCTGGATGTGAGGCAGTGAGTCTTAGATATGAACCCCATCAGCTCATCTCTCCACCTGAGGGCTTCCAGCTGCCTCTGGGAGCCCCCCTCTCTCTGGGTGGCCTTCCTCGCCCTGTGAGGTGCCCCCAGGGTCCCTGCACCTGTCATCCTGGAAGCCTCCCTCTGCCCTGCCTCAGTCTGACCAGGCAGAACCACACCACTTCATCAGGACAAGCCAGTAATGCCTGGGGAGAAAAGAGCCACCTCCACTGGGACCAGGCCATGGGCCACGGGGAGGAGGAGGATGGATGTGGGGACAGGTCGGGTTGTGTCAAGAGGGAGGCTGGCAGGAAGGGTGTGCTATATTGGTGTCCTAGGGCCCTAGAGGTCCTCTCTGTCTCAGTACCCAGAGGAGGTGGCATCTAGCTCATGGTAGGTGTTCAGGAGCAGGGGTGGGAGGGGCCGAGGCGTGTCCTTCACTGTCCCTGGTCCTGACCGTCTTAATTGAGGGAGCCAGGCAGGACGACGCCGTCTCTCCCAGCACCCACACCCCAGCCTCACGTGAAGACGGTGCTCTCCTCAATCTGTTCAGTCACTGGGTGTGGGCCTCGTGATAATGAAAACAGGGGGAAAAGGTCTGATGGTGGTTTCCCTTGAGCTGTGGCACAGATCACACTGACGACACGTCGTCTCTCCAGACCCTGAACGACGCTGTGAACTTCCTCAGGAGACGAGAACACAGTGTGAGGCGTCAGGTCACACGGCTCCACCTACCTGCTCGTTCATCCCGTTTACACCTGAGGGCCTCAGGCTCAGGCAGGAGGATGCAGATGGGGCTGAGCTGGTCAAGTCCAGGTCTGCCGGCCTCCTGGAGGAGCAGCCCCCGCCCCACGTCTCCCACGGGCACCAGCCTGCATGGCCAGCCGGGATATGGAGAGCGTGCACCAAAACATCACATTAAAGCACTGCTCAACAATCAGAAAAGTCAAGATCAAGTGCTGAATGGTACCCAGAGGGCAGGCTCAGCAGTGCAGACACGACGCATACCTCCCTTTACATCACTGTCTGGCCCGAAAAGCGGAAACCTCATATGTCTCCACCCCAGTGGGGACTGGAGAGCCACTTAAAGTGACCTCCGCCCCTCCCAACCCCAGATCATGAGGTCAAAAACTGGCACCCCAGGGTTCGTCCTTTGCAGATGAAGTTAGCTACATAGAAACAGGGAAACCCAGAGTGAGCGTGATGTTTACAAGGACTTTCCAGGCTCTGGGGGCGCCCTGGCCATCCACAGTGCCCTTGGGGAGTGGCCAGCTGCAGCAGCTGCCCTACTACGAATCACTGCAGGGACGGAAGGAAGAGGGCGTCGGTCGCATTAATGACCTGCGTGGCCTCAGCTGTGTGACTTTCACCCAAACCATGTCCACTGGTCCAGGTGTTTGCTTCCCACACAAACACTTGGAAGATACTAATCCTATCAGACCACGGGCATCTTGGGGATCAAGAGACCCTCCCTCCCATCTCAGTTTCCTCCCAGGTGGCGGGTCCCAGGGAATAGCCATCCAGTCCAGGAAGCTTTGGCTCCCTGGAATTCTCTGGAAGTGCTATTAGACCAGACCTCAGACCCTGAATCCAAATGGTCCCTCCTCATGAGGTACAATAAGCTGCCCTACTTGGTCTCATTGATATGTCCACAATCCCCTAAGACCAGGTGTGTCACAGGATTGGAGTTTTCAGGCATTTGGTAGCAAGGCGTACATACACGTTAGGTAAGAGGGTCACGTGGTTTAAAGTGGAACCCGATAGTCCAATGCCTTCATATTGCTTTGCTCAGCCCTCTCTTGTCAAAGGTCAAAGGCAACATCAAGACAGTGTCGTCCACTCTCTCTCCTCTTTCCCCATCCAGGTGGGCAACCTGAGGAGTGGGCTCTGGGATCACAGCCATGTGCCCTGGGCAGGCCCCTCTACCTTTCTGAGCCTCAGTGCCCCCACAGCGAAACGGGGCAATGCGCCCCTTGCCCATTCTTTTCTGTGGGATGCTATCAAAGTGACACCCGCACATTGACTGTTACTGCACCCACCTCACCTGACACTTTTCGGAAGGAGCCTCTGGTGCTCAGAGCTGATCCGCAGAACGGTCCTAAGACTTTCTCAGGCTCACCCGCTGGCCTCCCACTCCATGGACCCTCCACTCCTGGCTTCCTCGATGCTTTCTCTCGCCCCACACTTGAGGTGGACCCTGGGCTGCTCTCTCTGGGCCTATCCTCTCACCAAAGTCTCCTGTTCTCACAGTTGAGGTCACCTCCTCCACACCTGCAGGTCACAGATCTACAAAGCAATCCCTCAGCCAGGTGCATAAGCCGCAGGGCCCACTGCAAAATTAAAATGAAAACCCTTGTTCAAAAGTTACTAGGAATTGTAAGATAACAGACTAAACGGTATTAAATGGTGTGGATCCCTGAGTGACTACAGGCCGTACACAGTGCGATAGCGAGTCAGCCTGTGTCCACCTAATGCCGGCATTCCGCTCAGCAGCACTTTCTAGCAGTGCCCCCAGGCCTCTGATTATTCCAGGCTTCTAATCCCGAGCCCCTGGCATCCTCGTGAAAAGGTACAAGCAGCAAAGTGGAGTCTTCTCTTTCAGCAGAGTCCACTCCTATCCCCTGTAGCTCACACAGGAGCCGACAGTCTGAGTCCTGCTCAGCTGTTCTGTCCCCTGCACTAATTCCTCCCCCGACTCTCCCTGCTCTAACGGCCTTGACCCTGACACCATCTGTGATAATCATCTGCTGCTAACCTAAACCCGTTCCCGCCCCCAAAGGGGTGATATGAACTTGCAAGGACTGAGATCCATTTTTTTTTTCTCTTCATAATATCCCCACCTGCAACGCCTGGCTGGGAGTGAGGTGTCCACTAAGCACTCAGTTCTAGGGTCGGAAGTCCTGAAATCAGTGCCTCACCAGCAGTCGGTGTGCCGGGGACCCATTTCCCCTTCTCCTCTATCCCAACCCAGAGCCCAGAAGTCTGAGGGTCCCCATCCCTGCTTGCCCACTGCAGGGGCAGAAGGGCAAAGGGGCAACCTGAAGTCTGACATATTCTGCGGCAGAGCCAGCCAGCTCTGGAAAGCCGCAGTCTTTGAACACTGATCAGTACAGGTGTGAAAGAAATCTACCCGAAGCCAGAGAAAGAACCCCTGGCAAGCAGAAGGCTGAGCAATGCTTGGAACTTACAGGAAGCTGGGAACAGCTCATGCTCCCGGTAGCCAGAGTTGAGAGACTTCGGTAGAGTGCTCAGAAGGTCATCGCCTCCATCGTGAGCCGGTTTAGTCCGAAAGACTGCTCTGGGATCTGTCCTGATACACTTGAAAAGCAAGACCCAAAAGAATCCAGCTGATTCTAAGTAACTGTGCCAGAAGAAAATCGGACAGTTTTTATATGAATATTTCAAAGGCCGGCACTCAACAATGTAAAATTCAGTGTCCAGCATTGCAATAAAAAAGTCTACCTAGAATTCTCTGAAAATATTCTTTATGAATAAAAATACTTTTTCAGACAAGCAAAAGCTGACAATGTATTGTCAGCAAACCTGCACTATAAGAAATTTTAAAGTTTTCTAGGCAGAAAGAAAATATCAAAATGTGGAACGATACAAAAAAAATGAAGAGTGCTGTAAATGATAAAGATGTAAGTAAAATAAAAGACTTTTCCCCTCATGTTTTGTCTCTTAAAAAACTACTTAAAGAAAAAAAATATGTATGCATATGGAAAAATAAAATGTATGACAACAGCAGCACAAAGAACAGGAGGAAAATGGAAGTATACATTTATAAGTTTCTTACATTCTGCAGGAAGTAATATTTTAAGGTAGGCTGTGAATGCATATATTCTCTCTCTAGAGCAAGAGCTAAAAAATAAAAGGTATAACAGTAAGTCAATAAAGAGCACTGAGTTAAACCAAAAGAAGGTAGTAAAAGCAGGAAAAAGAAACAAAAAAACAGATGAGATAAATAGACTACTGGAAAGATGGTAGATTTAAACTGAACCATGTTGAGGGAGGATCACTTCTAAGTTATATAAATGTCTATATATCATCGTGGTGATGTCGTACACCTGAAACTAATATACTGAATGTCAAATGTCGTGGAAAAATAATAAACTTAAGCATGTTGATAATTACACTAAATGTAATTGGTCCAAACACTCCAAATGAAAGTCAAAGATTTGCAGACTGGATATAAAAAGCAAGACCCAACTACAAGCTGTCTACAAAATAAAACAAGCAAAGTATTTTAAATGTAAAGACAGAGACAGTTTAAAAGTAAAAAGACAGAAAAAGACATACTTCTACAAGTCAAAGAAAGCTAGAGTGACTATATCAACATGACACAAAGCAGGCATTATGACAAAGAATAATGTACCAGAGATAAAGAGGTACATTTCACAATGATGAAAGGGATCGATTTTCAAAAAAAAAAAAAATCTTACATGTGTACGTTCCCCTAAAAACAGAACTTCCAATTTCATGAAATAAAACTGATAGAACCAAAGAAATAGGCAAATCCACACTAATAGCTGGATTTCAACACTACTCTCTCGGTACTTGGTATATAAGGTAGAAAATCAGGGCATAAAAGACTTGAATATCATCATCAGTCAACTTGAACTGACGGATATCACTTTACCAACAATGGCACTCTTCAAGCACTCATAGAAAGCATTCACCAAGATAGGCCATTAGCTGGGCCATAAAACAAGTTTCAATAGGTTTTAAAAGACTGCAAATATACAAAGCATGAATTCTGACCCAAACAGAATTTAAATTAGAAATGAGTAACAGAAACTTCTGTGGAAAATTCCTGAATATTCAGAAATTAAACACCTTTCAAAATAGACGAGTTAGCTTTTAAAAGGATTGCTTGACACTGCCCCGTGGAGAATAGACAAGAGAAAAACAAGAGCAAGAAGAGTGAGACTCTTTAAGGGGCATTTACAGTTGTCCAGATGAGTGACGATGGCATCCTGGATCAGAGCAATAGCACCAAAGGTGATAAGGGGTCAGTTTTGGGTAAGATTTGCTGATGGTTTAGATGTTGGGATAGAAGAGTAAAGGATGGCACCAATCTTTTTGGCTTGAGCAAGACTAATGAAGATTTAGAGTTGCCACTTGTGAGATGGGGAGCATTGGTGGGTAAGGCTCTGAAGGGGGAAATTAGTAGGAGTTTTGAACTTGCAAAAGCTGAGATGCGCATTAGACACATACGAGTAGCAAAGTCAAATAGGTAGTTGGAACCTGGTGTTTGTTTCCGAGAGAAACGTAAGCTAAATGTTTTCTGATTCTAACAGCATGTAGATGTTAGACTGTGTGGGATCAAGACTGCAGGTAGAACAGGGATCCAGAGCGGAAACTTGGGGTATTTCAAGATCAGAGGTGGGGAGAATGAGAAGCTGGTGGACTAAAGAGCCGCAAGGTAGAAGTGGGGTCCTGAACCATGGGAAGTTTGCAAGAAAAAGTGATGGACTCATCAAACGCTAACACAGGACTGAACCACCCCATGGATCAGTGGTTGCCTGGGGCTGAAGCTGGGGTTGTGGGGTGGAGAGAGAGGGAGAATGTGCTAATGGGTGTAAGATTTGGGGGTTTATGGTAATGGTTGCACAACTCTGAGAATATACTAAAACTACTGGATTGTACAATTTCAATAGGTGAATTGTGTATGTGGATTTTATTTATTTTTAAACCTGACACTGGATTTAGCACACAGAGGTCATTGCCGACCTTGAGTAAAGCAGTTTTGGTGCGATTAGAGCAGCGCCAGCCTGACTGAAAAAATTCAAGAGACAGTGGAGAAGAGGAAGAGAGAAATGTGGTAACAGCGAGATAATAACAACAAAAGCATTTTTTAAAGACGGGAATAAAATCGTATTTGCTGCACGCTGTCAGGAGCGAGGTAGTGGAGAAGCCACGGTCCGTGAGGCAAGAGAAAGGACAAGTCCTCACAGCTGCCTCGAAGCTGTGACGTCTCAAGGTGTAGGTGAAGGAACTGACCTCGGGATCACACTGCCACGAGGAAGGACAGGGCATGTGGACATGTATGGTAGGCATGGGGGTGATAAAGGGTCAGTTTTTGGTAGGATTTGCTGATGGGTGGTTCTAACAGCTTTAGTTTGTTCAGTTATGGAGCATGGTGACAGCCGAGTGAGGAGAGCAGGTGAACTGGGAGAAATAAGGGATCATTACTGGGGAGTCCTGGGGCCCCGCTGAGCCTTGCAATCGTGAGGTGAACAACGTAAGAACAGTTAAGACTGTACTTTTCGGTCACGTGTGGCGATGCTGGGGCACAGCGTGTGGGAAGCCGGGTCCAACCCAGGCGGGGACTCTGCGGAGCTGCACCCGTGAGAAGAAACAACAGGGGACGCGGTTCATATTGCTGAACACCAATATGCCACTTTATTATTTGGACTTTTTTCCCATTTGTCACATACCTGTCAATGTTTACACAATGAGGAAAAAATCAACCAGCAGTGGAAGCAACTGACCAAATCGGCTGATTATTCTGTACCCTCTTAACACATCGATTCTCACTTGGCAGAAGTATCTTTAATCTGATTCGGTCTCACGACTTCTTAAAATAGGTGTCGATTGTCACATCTTTAAATACAGATAGAATTGCCAGAAGTACATAATTTTATATATATACATATACACACACAGATATATGTATATATATATATATATATATATATATATATATATACACACACACACATACACACACAGAAAAATACAAGACTAATTGTTTTTCCACAATATTTAATTTACACACTACTGTAACTCTATGTAACTTCTGAAGACAGGTTAAGGGGTACAAGAAACTGTTTAGAGCAAGTAAGTAGTTTGGTCCAATATTATCTTAATGTAATGGTTATTCGCTCCTTCCCTTGTATGTGACGACATACTATGACATACAACACATGCACAATCATTCACTTATGAACAAATGAGGAAGACGCCACTCAGACTAACATTTGTATACCCAGAGGGTCAACCAACCACACACAACTAATAAGGCTATAATACAGCTATGCAGCATAAATGGTCAACACTGCTGATCCTAAAGTGAGCACCATATATACATCTGAATATAAAAAAACCATTGAAAACCAAACACATATGGGTTAGTTAAAAGGTGCCATTCCAAGGCTATACATATCACAGGAAAGAGTATTTACATTACTTGGAAAACAGCTGCAACAAAGAATTTATTGCCAATGCCCTTTATAAATTTCTCTCCTACGTTTAATACAGATGTTACGCTCACTCTCCATGTGAACCACACATCTTATTTCTGGCCCTTTATAAGATCCCTGCTCAAGAATTTCAAGCAAATATGTTCTATGGCTTCACCCACACATCTATTCTCGTAGCTTTCAATTATAGATATCCCAATGAACTAGAGCTGTAGCTTAAAACATTATCTAGCCTAGGTCTAGAAAGTAAAATAAGTAATTTAAGTATCCTCTTTACTTAGCTTAGTAAGTATATAGTGAAATTCAGAGTTCTGAGTAAGATATATGAATCCTAAAGTAGCGAGATCAGTGTGTACTTGGAGAAACCGTGACCAATGGAATGCCATCCTTTGGTGCTCTGCCCACTCTACGGACCAGGTGACTGTCACTTCAGGGACACGACTGGAGGCTGCCGAGCATGGGAAGGCCCCCAGGGCCCGGCCACATCCTATCCCCAGTGTCGCTAAGCACTGCTTATAAGACCCCCCTCCCCACCCAGGGCACAGTATGAAAAAGTAGCATCTGGCCCCTTCCAAAATCAGCAATCTGCAATATACTGTGTCCTACAGATAAAATGCCACAAAAGACGATTATCTGGTCAAAAGTAGTCTTTGTACAGGAATAGTTTAAAGCAAGAGTTCTTTGATTATTGTGTTAACAGGAAGGCAAAGTGAAAAACACTTCCAGCGGAAAACAAAACTAAACAAAACAAAACCCAAAACAAAGCAGGCTTTGTGCATTTTTGTTTGCTGTGTGAATTTTACCCTTTTATGTGTATTTTTTTCGCCGGACAATTTTCATAGCTATTCGAGCTAAAGGATGTAACATGGAAATAACAAAAGAGACAACAAATTACCCAACTCTTAAAAATCAAATCCATACGTATATATGGAATTTTTTTGATTTATGGGGTTTTGACTTTGCCAACCTCTGTGTGCACCTTTGTTTCCATATTAGGCCCTATAGTTTCTTCTACCTACAGAGTTTTCAAGGAAACCCTGGGCTGTGCCCTACAGGAATTTACATCTTTTTGTTCTGTTTAACAGACACTCTAGAAGTAGAGTTAAGACATCATCAAAATTCACTTTATCACATTATAAAATAGGATTGTCTGCTTATAATTTATCACTACAGGGGAAGCTGCCTTATAAATCTAAGTACTTTATCTCACCTATTACAAGAAAATCTTTTTCAGTTAAATTTTAAGAGCCCAAACTTTTTTTTTTTTTTTTTCACACTATAGCTTAAGACACACAGGTGTGGGTATGCTGAAATCACGGATTTAAGGTTCTCGGGCAGACGCTGGCTGTCTGCTCTGCTCTGGGCCTCGGAAGGCTGGCAGGCGCACGTCCGCGGGCTCCAGGCCTGTGGGCACGACAACGTTATTGCTTTGGTTCTGTCTCAGACACCACAGAGTGTGCCTCGGAGCACGGAGCTTCCGTGTCACAGAAGGTCAGGACAGGAATTTCGATTTTTCACAAGGAAACAAAAGCATTTTTTTCCCTCTCTTTCTAGATTAAGTGCAGAACATCAAATTTCTAAGTGCTCCATTTATATTAGGTTCCAAATATACATTTTAATTTAATCCTGATCATCCACATTAAAATTATGAATGTAAAAATGACACGATAGACTTTTCGGCTGGAAAAGTAGTATCTAGCAGCAGCATGCACAAAGACCATGCATTTGTCACATCGCCAGGCGAACAGATGAAAAAAGTAATAAATAATTGCCCGCTTTAAAAGAGTAAAACCGGAAAAAGGAAGCGGCGGAGGGCGCCAGCCTTCACCGCTCTGAGCAGGAGGCGCGCTGGGGACCCCCGAGTGGGGGGCCGCGCAGTCAGATGACCTGGCAGCAGCTGGCCTGGCTGGAGGCGCACAGCAGCCCCTCCCGAGGGTTCCGCTGGATGTTCACAGAGATAGTCTTCTCGCACAGAGGTAGCTGGAGCACGTTGTTTTTCAGGTTCTGGCTCTGGATCCGCTCTAGGTCGGTGGTGCCGTCCGCCGCCACGTGGTCCGAGAAGAACTTGAGGCCGCCCACGGCCGGGGCGGGGCCCGAGCCGCCCGCGGCGCCGATGCACATCTTCCAGGAGGACTTCTCCTGCACCTTCACGCTGGAGAAGGCCAGGCCGCCCTGCGCGTCCAGGAGGTAGCGCGCGCCGCCGTGCAGCTGCGAGCCCAGGCACAGCCCCACCAGCTTGAGGCTCTGCACCAGGTCGCCGGCGCCGCGCGCCGCCCGCTGCGCCGCCTGGGCCGCCTGCGCGCTGGCGGGGCCCGAGCAGCGGCGCGCGCCGCCCGCCGCGCCCGCGGGGCCGCCGCCGCCCGCGCCACCCGCGGGGCCGCCGCCGCCCGCGCCCCGCTCGCCGGCGCTCGCCCGGTCCGCGCCGCCGCCGCCGCCGCCGCCGCTCGGCTTGCCCTGGCCGCCGCCACCGCTGCCGCCGTCGCCCTCGCTGCCCGGCGGGCCCTCGCTGCTGTCCCGCCGGTGCCACGAGTAGCTGAAGCCGCCGTCCTTGTCCAGCCGCCGGCGGCTCTCCGAGTCGTCGTCGCTGGTCTCCGAGCTGCTGCAGCTGGAGCCGCGGCCCTGGCTTTTCCGCCGGTGGTAGCGCTTGTGCACCGTCCCCGGCGACGCGATGTTCATCTTCAGGCGGCTCAGCTTGGGCGGCAGGTTCTCGTCCATGTCGAACTCGTCGTCCGACTCGCCCTCCTCGAAGATCTGGTTGAGCACCGGCGCGCTCTTGCGCGACGTCAGCCGGTTGGTCACCGACGGCTTGCGGCGCAGCACCACCTGGGTCGACAGGGACATGGGCTTCTTTTCCTCCTCGTCCTCCTCCTCGTCCTCCTCCACCCGGAACAGGCACTTGCGCCCGCCGGCCGCGGGCTTCAGGCCCACGGGCGGCCCCGCGGACAGCGCCGGCCCGGCCATCTCCGGGAGCTCGTCCTTCTTGGCGGAGTCACACAGGCCTTTGCCCCGGTGGCCATTGAGGACGTTGTCGGCGGCGCGAGCAGGAGCCTGAGGGACAGTCGCGTGGGACAAAGGGGTGGCCGTGAGGTCATCCTCAAGGTCCTGGGGGACATCGATTTTAGTTGGCCACGACTGCCTATGGAACAGATTGGAAAAAAAAGAAGAGTCGTGTAATAACATGCAGCCTTTGCCAAAGGCTATTACATAAAACTTAAGGGACAAAACCCACAGACTTCAAAGGGAAAGGGAAAGGAAAAAATAAACTGCAGCCTTGCAAGCCCATTCGACATCCTGTAAACATGAGCGAGGACACCAGCAGGGCAAATGTGGTTTCGGTCTGTGGCTCACTGGCCAAAAGAAAACTTCACACAGCCGTGGGAAAGGGGCAGAGAGCAGCTCCGTCTTTCCCATAAGACAGTTTGTACCACAAGAAAAAATATTCTTTAAAAGCACAAGGGAGTTATCCCCAGAGCAAAACCTGAACACCACACACGTTCTGCTCCTTTGGGTCCGAGATCACAACCTTGGACCGTATATTATTGCTAATAAAATTCACCCGAAATTTCCAGTCCTCCAGCTATTATTACAGGACCGTGTAAACGTCTTGGTGTTTGCAAAAATAAATGGAAATAGTTAAATGGATTTAAATACGAACACACTGGAGAGAAGAGTAGTGTCTACTGGCGTACATAAATCTCTTCTTCACCAATTAAAAAATGTACTAATTTAAACATAAATTTATTTTAGATGCCCACACAACATGCTGGAGAGCAAACTCTACTATTAAACTTGGATTTTACTCCCCAATCTGGAATCGTCCAAGTGAAAAGAGCACCGCTTGGTAGCCAAAGAAAAAGACTTTTGAAACTGAGGTCTCCAGCCTATTTTCAATAAACATCTTGGAATTCTCAATTGTCCGCTCTGCCCAGGAGCCTAGCGGATGCCAGAGACATTCAAAACGGCAACTTCCACACTATGCCATCTTCCTTTCACACCAATTATGTTATCCTAGAAATAAAACCCAAGCAAATCTATAGCTTTATACAACTCGCAGGAATTTATCACAGACGTCTTACCCCAAGCTCAGAGCCTTATCCTGTCTCTCGGGGATGCAGTGGGTCCCCCCCCCCCCCGCCTTTGCTACAGATACTGCTTGGTCGTTTATGAAAGCTGAGTGCTCGACAGTGTTTTTGAGGTCGAGCACTGACTCTGGACAAGTCACCTGTCCTGCGCCAACACAACTGGACAAACTCCCAGTGAGCCTCGTGGCCCGAAGAACCAAATACAAGTTCCTTTCAGGCTGCTCCTGAAGGGGCCCCTGGAACCCCACCCAGCGGGCACCAGGGGCGGGGGGGGGGGGCCTGCGCTGGGAGGTGAGGTGCTGACTATGTGTCTGACCCGCCAGGGTGGCTGCCAGTCCACTCAAGAAGGGCGGGGGGCACAGATGTGAGGAAGGCTCTTCTCTTCGCCGTCCCTCCTAACTTAAAGCCAGAAGCGCCCCGGACACAGGATGGGTAAGTGCTGCGCTGCGTACCGCCCATGCTATCAGCCGCTTCGGAACCCATGGCGCTCGTTTACGTGGTGACTCAAGCTGTTAAGTAGCTCGTGTGTACTGAGCACGTATCTGAGCCCAACACTGCACTAGACCGAGCAAGGAGTAATCCCTATAAACACAACACGGTGAGAAAAGTGTGGCTTACTGTGTAACAAACAAGACAGACCACCACCGGGAATCATAAACAAGTCACACTGACAGCAGGGTTCACACGAGTACCAGCACTGCTGACAGCCCCACAGGGATTAATTCATCTACTCCCCCCCACCAATTCCAGGAGGTAGGTGTTACTAGTCTCCCTGCTTACAGACAAATCAAAACAGAGAGGGTAAGTAATATGCCCAAGGTCACACAGGCCTGAGGACAGTGACATCCAGCTTGGGTCCCCAGGGCAGCGGCTGCACTCCGCAACCTGTGAAGCCCTCTGGGTGGATGCCTGCTGAATGGGTGGACCTCTGCGGTCCTCACCCTCCCAGTCTCTGTGATGGGTGCGGCAAGAGACTCTCCCATGCCGAGGTCAGCTCCCCGAGGATGTCCCAAGGCCTCTCTGCCAGACAGAGCACACCAGGTATTCACCTTCTGCAGCTGGCTCTCGCTGGCCTGACCTGCCCCTCCCCCCGCCACGCGGGTGTACACAGCAGTCTCCCGGCTCAGGCCAGGTTTCTGCATCCCCAGTCACTGTGACCACAAGGCAGACTCGGCAATAAGAAGCAAGTCAGGCCCAGGGATTTGAAAGTCAAGTCACAGTGACATAAAGAGAAGGCAAGAAAGCAGACACCCACCACCCGCTGGTGGGCCCCAGGCTCCAGGGGGCAGAGGCGCTTGAGGGTACCTCCCCCGGAATCCCCAGGAGGGCACAAGAAAAACTGCACAGACGGCTCTGATACCTCTTTACAGCTACTCTTGGCTTCGTAATTTCTAAAAGTAGAACCAATTTAACCCAACTACATAGTTTGTCACCCTTAGACTGAGCTCTGTTCTGTTTCATTAAACAGGCACCAGCCCAAAGCCAAATACTTTCTGCTCCCAAAGACTGGGGTGGCCCTGGACTCAGTGGCCCACTGTGCAGTGATGGCTCCGAGGCCGTGCTTTCCCAGTACAGGGCCCAGGTCAGGGCTAGGCTGACCCCACCCCCTCAATGTCACTCTCCTGGCATGTCCCATGTCCATGAGTCCCCTGATTCCCTGAGGGCCTAGTCCCCTTCCAAGCAGACACCAGACCACAGGCCTGGTTTCCATTACAGAAGGATCCATCCAGGATAGAAATGAAGCTACTACACTCAGCTTTCGGTCCAGACATCTAAGTCTTTGTCCCCTGGCCACCTGGGACTCTGCTTTCTGCTGTTCTCTGTCGCTCCGGCCCAAGCAACAACCTACACATGGCAAGCTGACTGCAAGTAACTTAAAACCCAATGGTTTTCTTCTCTTAGAAATAATAATTACTATATATTCATCCACATATATTCACATGCAGTTGGACATACAGGCAGAGAAGTATTCAGAATCAGGAGGGCCCTTTGGTTTTTTGAATCGCTAAAGTTAAATCCTATCTATTTACCTGAATAGAAAGGAATTCTAAATAAATTTCATGATGATGATGTAAAACAGTCACTTCTAATGCTCTGATTCTAAATGGAAAGCTAACATGGCAAGAGCAAAAGGAACTGGGAAGGTGGGGGGAGAGGAGGGAGCAGGGGGAGGGAAGGGGAGGTCACACACAAGAGGAGAGAGCACACTCACGACTTTATCAGACATGAGTGGCAGGGACATATTCATGCCAGCGACAGCGATCACATGCAGCCCAGTTGGGAGTATTTCACGGAGATTAATCATTTATGCCTCGCCACCACCCCAGGAGGCAGAGGGTGTCATCACTCCCATTTCACAGGCCAGGAAGCCGAGTCACCGAGAGGTTATGTAAACTCCCACGGTCAAGCACCTAATAAATCAACTAACTGGCTGATCTGACAGATCTCTGAAATCAGAGAGACTATCATGGCACAGAAAGGCCCTCTTATGTTTAAAAATTATTTCAAATAACTAAGGAAAAATCTGGCCTTGTTCCTGGAATGAAAAATTAAAGAAAAGATCACATTAACACATGTCAGGCCTGGAAGATTTTAATGAAAATAACTGACAGCCACCCTGGCTTAAGGCTGCTTGCCCAGACGTGGTTTCCTGGCCAGGCCAGCAGCCACAGCCCCTCTCCTCACTCAGGCCAGGAGAGGACGGTATCCCCGGGGACAGAGGACCCAAGATCCCAAAGCACATGAGAGCCCACGCGTGGCCCCTCCAAGGAGGCCACCGTCAATGTTTACACTCTCACACCCACAGTTAGGAAGCATTAAAAAAAAAAAAAAGTTCACTATTTCAAAATGTTAACTTACTAAAATCAGTGAAGATTTTTTTCTCACCTAAACTGGGCCTTGATGTTGCTGGGGCTGGCAGATCTCGTTTGTATTTCTTTCTCTTGCTTTTCCCTCAGGATCCTTTCGGCAAGCAAGAAATAAGTGGCCGTGATGTGGTTGTATCTGTTGGTTTCCAGGGCTCTGAAGAAAATAAGGGAGTGAACACAGAAGCCACATCAGCAGGCTTATTTTTTTACGAGCAGAACTGATTTTATTTTTATAGTACAAGCAAGTGAAATCCAATGACTTGGAGCCTTTAAAATTATGAAAGAACACAAACAAGAAAAAAAAAAACCACCTAGAAGTTATTTAGATCGTTCTTGAAATTCTAAAAACCAACTGCATTAAAATGTTTAATTAGTAAGAAAAATCCAAAATGCTGACGGCAGCTGAGCTGGATGTCAGTTTTTAGAAGTATAAAAGGTAATGAATCTTCTAAGAACGTACACGTTATCCAAAAATTTAATCTGTGTCATAGCGTTTATTTTCATTAAGCTGGCCTGCTTGCTTCCATTAGGAGTATGAGATGAGTTATGTGAATGTGCACTAAAACACTAGCATGAATCATAAAAATTAGAAAACATTGTTATTTTTATACTCTGCATTTATTGGAATTTTAGACATTAATGAATTACAAATATAATTGAGAGCACGTCATTAGCATCTTCTAGGAATAAAATCAATGTATTCACTCATCCATTTGAAAAGTAATGCTCTCTGAGCAGCTCTCTGCCCAGGCACTGAGCTGGCGAGGTGCAGGTGGGAGCACACCCCACCTGCTCGCCGGCAGCTGGTCTTCCGTGGGAATGGCATGGGAGCACCACAGAGGATTCACAAGGCCTAGAAATACGGAACTAGGCTTTTCAGGAGAGCTTTCTGTAGTCAGTGAAAATACACAATGAACACTGAGAAGCCATAATATGGGATCACGTTTCACAAAATGTACAGGGGGCCACAGCTAATTGGGGCAAAGTGGGCTGATGTGTAAGATTCCAAAGTAAGAGCCCAAAGTGAACCCACAAACCTGTCTTTGAACATCGGCGCTGCCCTCAGAAAGACTCAGAAAGACGTGCTGTTGTCACATGAGCGGCGGCAGCCCTGAGGCCCACCGAGGCGGGGACAGAGGACAGCAGCTCTGGCCACCCAGGCTCCTGCCTCCCTCAGGGCACGTGCCCGCGAGTGCACGACCGCGTGGAGTCACCTGCACCCTTCACACAACCGCTCCTTCTGGACTTAGAACTGAATTTACATGAATTACAAAGCTCTCTATGACACGGCAGGTATTTATTTATGCAAGCTGGGACCATTAAGCCAATTTAGACAGCTATAAAATAGCCTTTTATCCACTCGAAAATGAACAATTATTTTATTCCCATTCCTAAAGTGACTGTCCTTGGCAGGAACAGCGAGTGAGCGGCTCTTCCCATTAATTCAGGACATGTGAGTAGTTGTGGGTCAATATGTGAAAACTCACAATGCACTTAAAAATCTGTATTTAAACCAAAATTATGAATCTGGGTTTGTCTTTTATAAATCTTTCCAAGTGCTGAAGACACCCTACAGATATATGTTCCTTATACAGACGCCACCCTCTTAGAGACCAGACACTCTGGGGACAGGGTTTTGGGGACAGTCCTGGCACGCAGCAGAGGTCTGTGAGTCCCGCCTGCAGCCTCCCCTTCCCGAGGCCAGGTAACTGGGTCGGATCACTCTGCCAGGGCAGCCCTTCTGCTGGGATCCGTCTTTAGGCACCCCGCCCCCAGTGCCCCCACATACACACACACAGGACATCCTTTTTCCATCATATGCAACCGTGTCATTCAACAGATTCGATATTTTGACTTTTCATTTGTGGAAATTATATTTTTATAGACAGGACCTCTTATAGAAATGAAGCATGGCTTTAAAAAAAAAAAAGTGACTGTATCCTTATATTATCCTTGATTCCAAACTTCTTAGGTTATTAAAAAAAAAGTTAGGTGATTTCCAAACCTCTAGGTTATGAAATCCTTCTTTGGTGTTAAAAGAATTAACAAGCTGTGAATCATACAGGCTCCAGGTCGTGATGGGAGGGGCTCTCAAGGACCAGACCGTAAATATTTTAGACTTTACTGGTGGTGTGGTCTGTCTCACAACTACCCGACACTGCACCACAACGCAGCCACACACAAAACAGAAATGAATGGGCATGGCTGCGCACCCCCAAAACCTTATGGAAAAGGGTGACTGGCCCCCAAAGTCTAGAGGATGGGAGGTGCCGCCCTATTCTTGCTCACTGTGGGAACCATCAGGAGACATGGGAATGAAGAGGACGCTACTATGGACAAGGCATGTACTGAGACACAAAGGGGGCGACTCCAGTCCACCCCGCAGGGAGGGAGAAAGGCCACAGTGCCCAGTGATACCGCCTGGCAATGGTTCACTTGCTCATATGTACAAAAATAAAAACAGAAAAGGAAAAACAACGAAATGTATGAGCCAGGCACTGGGCCAGGAACTCTGGAGATAAATGACATAACCCCTGCCAACTGGGATCCCTATCCATGACACGGTGTCCACAGGCCCTGGCGAGTACAGAGAGAGGCCATTCCAGAATCCTACAGCCGCGTCCCTGTACACATGCGCGCCAACGGACTTACTCTACGATGGCGTCCCGGTCCGCGATGTCTCCCAGCACCATGCGCTGGATGATGCTGTTGTGCTCCTCCTCCGAGAGGTTTTTGTAGGACACAAGCGGGATGTTGTACTTCGTGGCTGGTGAAGGGTCCACTCCCTGAAGCCAAGGATGGTTTTCAATCTCTTCTAAGGAGGCCCTTCTCTTGGGATCTCTCTGTAGCATCCGTGTGATCAGGCTGAAAAGGAAGGTCAAGTTCACAGTTAAACTGCTGGCAGGGAGATTAGGAATGGTGGATAGTTTTAGTCATCAAAACTGCTTCCAACACTTGTATCATAAATTAAGTTCATTTTTGTTGGTGGTGGTTGGGCAAAAAGAATTAAGAAAATTTAGCACCAGATTCACAAAATAGAAAGTCAAAACTGCTAAATATACTGAGAAGCCAAACACACAAATATAGTTTCCTATCATCTAGAATTAACTCTACATACGAATATCTCCTCGAAAAAACTGTGGCTTAGTGATCAATGACCAGCAATGAACGAAGTTGATGCCTGAGCCAACTTCATTTCAGGATGAATAAATGACCCTCCTAATGAAAGCCACCAAAATGTCATGTATTTTTAAACATATTTTTTTGGTTAAAGGCATTGTGTTAGCAAAAGCAGGAAGGGAGGAATTACAGAGGGAAGGAAGCAGGTAAATTCAGTATGTAAAAATGGAGTCAAAAGCAAGACTCTTAGGAAGTGATGACAAAGCTGGCCTTTGGCCTGACAATTTCTGCTCCCGTTCTGGAATGGAATATAATATGTAGGTCCTACTGAAGGTGGGGACTACAGCCAGAGTCCTGGCAAAGAGCAGGGAACCCCAGCTTCAGTGTGAGGGTGAATGAGAAACAAGAAACTTATTGCTATGATGCCTGCCTCACCACTGGCTGTGGAGATGGGGCAGGAGAATTCCTTTTAAGAATATCTAACTCCAAGCTGGTCCTCATTAATGCTGTCTACTACACAGAGAGAAGACATTAAAGTGGTATTGGGCTGGAGGTAAACACAAACCCTTTCTGTAGGAACTTAAAAGAACTCCCCACATATTACAAGGAATATGACTTTACAGTAAAAGAATGTGAAAGAAACAAGGTACTATTAGCAAGAACTATAAAACATGACAGCAAAATCAGAAAGCAAAGGCTTCAAATATTGAAATTTTGGGGTACAGAATATACCTGTGTTAAATATGTTTAAGATATGAAGTAGAAACTTAAAATTACCATCAGAGAATAAGAAAAATTCTACAGAGGGCTTCTAAAAGTGAAAAAATAATAATTTAAGTAAAAAAAAAATCAATGGACCAATTTTAAAAATTAGACATAAAGAGATTTAATGAATAGAGAGAGAAAGTCAAGGAAAACCCCTATAATGGTGGACTGGGAATAAAAAAATCTGAAAGACGTTAAAAGACAAGGACAAAGTAAAAACACCAAACACATCTAATCAGGTTCCAAAAAGGAATAAGAAATTGAGGAAGAAAGTATATTTGAAAGATAATGAGAATTTTCCAGATTCATCAGGGAACACAAATCCTGAACCAGGAAGCCTAACTTATCCTGAGCAGAATAAACCGGCTCTTGAGGCAGCCTGAGAGGAAAGACAGATCACTTATGCCAGAATCAGCAATAAGATGGACAGCTGACTCCTCCACAGCAACAAGAGATGTCAGAAGATAGTGGAATAACATCTGCAATGACCTGAGAAGAAGAAAAACTGTCAACCCAGAATGCTACACTCAGTGAAACTGTCATTCAAGAACATATACGAGACATTTTCAAATAAAAACTGAGAAACTTGTTCACTGACCGATGCTCATCAAAAGAAGTTTTTTTAAAGGATGTAGTTTTGGCAGAAAAATGTGACCCCCAACTAGAAGGATAAATGAAGTTCTTATCAAACATCTGGGTAGTTCTAACTACACAGAATGATAATACTGTCTAATTTATGGAATTAACAAAAAGATTACTAAAATATTGAATGGTAAAGTGTTCTAAGGATTTTTTGTTGTTTAGGAGGAGAAAAACTATTATAAAGAATAACTAAGACTTTATTAAATTAAGTATACAAACGTGTGTATGTGTTAAAATAAGAAAATTGCTAAAATAATTGACTATAACTTCCAATCTAGCAAGGGGAAAAAGCCAAATATGGGGGAAAAAGAAAAACTTCCATCAAACCCAAAGGATAGTAAAAAAAAAAAAGCAGGTCAAATATAAAGCATATACAAAAATGGCATAAACACATCTACATTTATCAGTGAACACAATAAATGTAAATGAATTAGCTCTCCAATTAAGACAAAAATGCTCAGATGTGATTAAAGAAAAAGCCTGCTCTCAGCTGTTAAAAAAGATGTACTTAAAACCAAGACAATAAAAGGCTTGTTAAAGTAAAAGAATGGAAAACTACATGGTACATAATGGTAACCAAAAAAATGACTGGTGTGGTTAGCTAAAACAAGATAACACGAGTTGACTTCAAGGTAAAAAAAACATTATTAAAGACAAACAGTGATACAAAGGTTCATTTCACCACTTTTCAACTTGTTTGTACAAAAATAACATTGCCTCAAAACACTCAAAAGAAAACTGACAGATCTCCCAAGAAGAAAATAATAAGTCCATCATCACAATAGAAGAACAGCTCAGTAAGTGTTAGATAAGGAGTTTAAAAACTTAGAGAGGATGTAAGTGATTTTGAACAGCATAATTAACAAGCTTGATCTTAGGGATTTATATGGGACTCTGACCCTCAACAATTGGGAAAATATATATCTTTTCCAGAATAAAAGTATTATTTACAAAAATTGACTCCATGCTAGACCATGAGCAGGCCTTAAGAATTTGAAAAAAAGTCTAGTGCCATATAGATTATATTCTTGGACCACAATGAAAGTAAGTTAGAAATGGATAATAAAGATAATTAGAAAACCTCTATACATTTGAAAATTTAAAATACTCCTCTAAAAGTCATGGGTCAAATAAACCAAGAAAACTAGAAAATACTCAAGTGAATAATAAAAAGAGGACTATAAATCAAAACTAGTGAGATGCAGCTAAAATGGTACTAAACGGCAATTTATAGCCTTAATTATTACATTAGAAAAGGAAAATTTGTGAGCTGAGTATCCAACGTAAGAGGGAAAAAAACAAAGAATTAGTCCATTAAGTAGATAGGAAGAAATATTACAGATAAAATAATATTAATAACATAAAACAAAAGTACAACAGTAAATTAATAAAGACAGTTATTAAAGGTAGTTCTTTCAAAAAGACTAATAAAATTAACAAACCTCAGGCAAGACAGTGCAAGACAAAAATAAGAGAAAGGAAAAACTCTCAATATTGGAACGAAAAAGAGCACCATCTCAATTAATCTACAGACTTTAAAGATATAGTTAGAGAATATTATAAATACTTGAGGCCAATAAATTTGAAAATTTAGATTAAATGAACGAGTTCCTTAAAAAACACAACAGCAAAACTGACACAGGAAAAAGTAGATAATTCCCCTTGGAGAGGAGACACAGAGAAGGCTCCTAAGATATTGGCACTGTTCTATAGCTTAAGCTGGAACACGTGTATATAGGTGTTCATTTTATTACATACACATTTTAAATATTCTTTAAAATGAGATATGTCAATATAAAAATGCTAATCTGTTCTAGATTTTTCATTAGGGGCTATGAAGATGCTCCTTGAATTACAAACATCTGACATGCACAGAACATGTACCCACAGACAGCAGCCCTGCTTCCTGGGGTAGAGAATAATAATAGTAAGGGCATAAAATCATCATCGTCATCTATATTCATATTGAGGGCCCCCTATGTTCTAAGGATTGAGCTAGGAGCTCTATATACATTAATTCATTCTATTCTCACAATAACTCTAAAAGGTAGGTTCTACCATTCTCACATCATTAGTAAACGGAGAAGCCAGTGTTTGAATCCAGAGTCTGAATACAGCTTAGTTCTTAACCATCTCTCACATGGCCCAAGTTGGGGCCCACTTAGAGAAAGGATTCCTCAAGCCCTCAGATTTCCTTCTTATCAGCTGATGTGAGAAACTCAAAACTATAGTACTACAGCAAAATCCTTTTAGTAGCCAAAATTTCAGCTGAGCTTATTTAAAAATATCACCCATAATGTCAATGAAATGCTGAACTTCCAACAGTTCTTTTATTCCATTGCTGTATTTCTCATGATACACATCACAGTGCTATACAGTATGTTAAATTCCAATCAGTCGGCTTGAGTTGCTGGCTTCTCACAGTCATGTGAACCGAAACAGCTCTTTAGTCAAAGGGGAGAGGGGTCTGTGAATAAAATTATGAGACACACTATGTAAATCCTAACATAATGGTGTGTTGATGGTCTGTTTCAGAAAAGGAAATGCCCTAACTCTTCTCTGAAACTTAAAATACTTCCAGGTGGTTGTGCAAAATTTTTGCTCATGCAAAAAGAGAGAGTAGTTCTCGTGGTAATGTCTTCATTTCAAATGAAGGAGACTGAAAAGGCATGTAATGGGTTTCTTGAAAACTGGCATATTTAAAAAGTTAAATATTCTGTACTCTGATATTAAATTTCAAATTAAATTTAAAACACACTTTAAAATAGAATTTTTAAAAAAACAAAAATTTTAAGTTCAAAAATTAAAATGAACCCAGATACACACGTACTTTTTTAGTTTACTTACTCTTTACACTCTTTAGACACATGGGTCGGTACTGTGTATTTACAATCCATGATCATTGTCAATGTTTCACTGTCATTGGCCTCTTGAAAGGGTGGCTGCCCACACACCAACATGAAAAGGATCACTCCCAGACTCCATATATCTACAAATTAAAGACATACTGTTAAACACTGGACTAGTTAGAAAACCAAAAACACTTGAGTAAAAGTAGACTAACAATATTATTTTCTTTTGAACAGTCAAAGCATTGATATCTCAAAGTAATGAGATCTGGGGATGAAAACTCGAGTCCCAATATGACAGGGAAGAAATCTGTCTTGTTTCGTTTTTACATTCACTTAAGGCCCAAGCAAGTGCCAGGCACGCAGTGAATGGTCAACAGCGTTCGATGCAAAGATGAATTAATCTTTCATTAATGGCAAGAACATCAACTGGAAAGCATCTATCAAAGTCTGCAAACAAATGGACACACATAGACATTTCTACAACTGCATTACACACCGGAGAGAAAACTAAGGTATTAATACTCAGACACGAAAAGGATTTTGCTTAAGGTCACAATTATCTCAGTTGTTCTTTACTTCAATCCTGGTGAGATAACCAGATCATGTAACTCATGGTAATTTTATAAATGAGAAAATTAAAGCTCAAAGGGGAGAGAAATATAGCTGGGCTGTCCATGAGGAAAAAGACTGATCATGTATTACTTGAGAGGCTAGAACTAGGACGGAAGGTATTCGTAACTAAGAGGCACACCCTGGCTTAAAAACAGCAGGAGCTACTTAAAAGAGCCATTAAAACACTGGAAAAGGCAGGTGGTGAGTTGCCCATCACTGTAAGTACCCCAGCAAAGGCTGGGCAACAATCTGTCTAATACTCTGCACAAACTTCTCTGCATTGATTGGAGGGCTGGATAGCTGACATCTGAGGACCCTCCCAACTCCGGCATTAGACCGACTTCTATAAAAACAAACAGCATCTTATTTCTTGACATTAAATAAAAAACAGGGCCCTTGACTGGATGGAAAAATAATGTTTCTTTTTTTTTTTTTCAGATGAAAAAAGGATGGATCCACTTAGGAAAGACGTCATATGAATTCATTCATTCCAAACACTAAAGTGCAGACATGATTATATAAATATTCATATAAGAAGAGATCAATCAATTCAAGAAGCTTTCTAGACCACAAAAGGCCACATTAGAAGAGAATGAAGGGGCAGGCCACATGGCCTCTGTCACCACATCTGTTAATATTCGACTGCTGTTTTCATTTAAATTGAAACACCGAAAAAATGTAGGTTCCATGTTATTTTCCAAGAAAATTAAAACTTGTGAATAAAATGCCTTTTCCTTGCTCCAAACTAACCTCAGAGGGTAATAAAGGCAAAACCCCAAAAGTTACACACACTGATTCTTCTCTATGTGCAATAAATTTTACTAAGGATGCTCCAATGGAAATTAGTAAAGCAGATGGGAAAATCTACTAAAGTTAAGACAGTTATGTAAATGAGAATGAAAGGTACTGAAAGGTCATTCAGTTCAAACCTTTGGCTTTGGAGTGTCCCTAACAGGTCGGCCTGGCATTGCTCGTTAGATACACAAGTTGTAGGCTGTCTGCCCCAGAACAGTAAGCAGCTCAGGACTCCGTTCCACTCATCAACCTACAATTTCTTTTCCTTGACCTTGGAATCCAGAAGACCATACCCAAAGTCAAACTGTCTGAGTAATGGTGCCTCGTGGCACCTGTTCTTTAACTCCCCAGTGAGAATAATTTATTACCCAATTCTAGTAGTACCTTATTAAAAATTGTAAAGGAAACTTACAGAGGTTGATATTTAACTTAAACACTATTTTTACAACTAAACCTGCTGCTTTGGGTCACCTGCCCCAACTCTCAAGCCACCACTGGGAGAATTACAATTAACCTCCCTTTAATACATGTGTCTTTGATTTTACAAAAACAATTATATTATAAAAATTAACTATAAAGTAAACTCAACTTTTCACTGATGTTCATTATACACAAAGGGAATTTCACTAAGTTTTTGTTTATAATATCTACGTGGCTATCTCCTCTCCAAAGAAGAGGAGATTTTAAATGGCTTTTAAAAAAATGCATAAACAAAAATCAGGGTAGTTAAAATAAAAATTGTCTTCTCTTGTTAAAATACTGACAATGTTTAATGATACTACTATACTCAAATCTAACCATTAATATACATGTCTTTCATATCTTTCCATATAACCCCTACAAAAACAATTTTTATAAAATGAGTTTGGTGATACTGTTTCCTCTACCATTGCAGATTTTAACTGTGGATACTCTAATTTAGTGTTTTACTTTTTCTCTATGCTAAACTGGAGATGAAAGCTGACAGTGCAATTATACAAAACTGATGTTTTAAAAATATAATGAATAATGTAAATATCAACTAATGATTACCCTAAATCCTTACTTGGTTAAAGATTAACCTCAACAGCAACAATGAAGTCTAATGATTTAGAAATGTTCTCTTCAGGATCGTTTTCCCAAGCAAAGTAACACACTCTGTCTGTTAGGAAGTGATGCATGATTAGAAGAGTAAAAAAGAAAAAACAACATAAATATATACACTGTTTCTACTGTTTCCAGTTAAGGCTCAAATAATTTATGAACATAGAAATGTGTGAGATTTGAAAAACTCAGAAATACAATTCTATCCCAAGTAGTCTGTAAAGCAAAATAACGTAATTTGAATCATTTAAACTAGACACGAACAGCAATGCAACTAGGGGGAAAAGTTTTAGATCCTCTTACTGAGACATGATTATTCAAGGGGTCATTTATTCCATTTACTTATTTGCCAGACTTTTTCTCTTCCTTTCTACTCGTTTTGTCTTTGAATCATTTTACTTCTTCATCCCAAGGGCCAAAGGAAAGAGATAAAAAATAGTCACTAAAGAAACACAAAATGGCCTGACTTTAACCAAGTTATTTAAAAACGTGTTCCCCATTTTGGAGATGGAAACAGGAACAGTAATGGAATTCCTCTTAAAGCTCTTGTGGGCCATCAAAGGATGGAACAGAATCCACGTTGCGCGCTCGGGCCGAGCCCAGCACACGGAAAGCATTCTCGGGAGGCTTGTGCTGCCCTCCCCTCCTCTGTCTGCGCCCGGAACTGCTCCAGGCACAGCGGACACAGAAATGAATGAGGCACCCTTGTCCTTACAGGGCTGCGATTCACTGTGAGCAGCAGACAGCAGGTAACGGAAACAGGAAGTAGGTGAGCTTGAGAAGGCACAAAATCAACACAGAAGAAAATCTCACAGCGAGGAGGGAGATGAGCAAAGAAGGCCTCTTAGTAATGCAGGATAAAAAGAGAAAAAGGTGATGGATGATTCAGGAGCCTGGTTCTCCGGGACGAGACGCCTGTATTACAGAACTAAGAATGGCATCAAGAAGGATTATCCTATGATCCTGCACAAATGGGGGAGGGAGGTGGTACTTGTCCTTTCAGTAGGTATTTTTAATCTTTTTCCATTAAATGAAACAAAACAAAACAAAAACAAACCTTGCTAATAAAACTACAGACTCCAAAAAGTATAGATCACAGCCTGAGCTTGAGACCCTAGGACCATAAGGGAGCCACCAAGTCTGTAAGGGGTGGGGGATGGGGGTAAGAGAAAGAGCATGGGACGGGGACTTCACATTATGTTCATTTTTAGAAGTGTTAGTGGAACTGTCTGCTCGTATTAGAGGTGCACAGGCCAACAAACACCAACCACCTGAAGGGTCGAACTTAATGCTGATACTATTTAAAGCATGGGTTTTGATTTTTAGATCCACACATAGGCCCTGGGTTAATAAAAATGGAAAAAGAAAGTATCGCTTAATAAATACAGTTCTTTTGGCTAAAAAAATAATAATAATAATCTTCCAACTCATGGAACTATGGGAAGGGCTGGAAAGATGATAGTCTCTGTAGTATATAGGGTCCTTCCTGGCTCTCAAGCTGGTTGGAAATAAGGTCACAGAAACAAGCGCCGAGGTCTCATGCGCTAACACTCAGTAGGTCCACTTACCATAATATAATTGAATTATGCTATTTCTAGTATTGAAGGTGGCATTTCTACTACAAGGTTCATTTTAGGCAGGTTAAGAGAGGATCAAAACGAAAACAAAACAGAATAAAAGAACATGCTATGATCAGTCTGAGAAAAAGCGAACCCCAGCGCGGGGTGGGGAGAACCTCACGACTACCTCAGCGTTTCCTCACACACCGTTTCTGAAGTGAATTATGCAGGCAGCAAAAAGACAGATCGGGGACTAGAGAGTAATAAACACGGGAAGCCCAGCAGAAAGGTTTCAGGTAGAAACCTCTATTTTCGTCTCTGGCTTTTCTTTTATCAGTGTTATTAAGCCATGAGTCACAAAAGCAGCCGTAGGAATAGAATGTTCTCCAACCACTTACAGATGAAGGAGGGACCAACACCTCTCACCACACCACTTACGACCAGCGGGACTGATGCAACCACTTTCCAGCGCCAACTGTGGTCACCGGCGACTGACGTATGCCCCGACAACACTAACGAAGAAGGCAACGCTTTCTCAGAAGAGCAAAGACGGTGGCAGAGACGTGCGGGCCCCACGACTTGTTTCTACGATACAGCCGAGGGCTTCTGTTTCTTGTGTGATATTCTGCTGTGAATTCTTACCTACGCAACAGGAACGGCTCACCTGCATTCAGAAATCACCTGGAGCTCTGCGTGCTAAAGATTCTGGCTGCGAACTAGCTCAGGGGCTGGCTGTGAGGCACAGCGGACCAGAGAGACCATTCAGAACGTAGAAAACTGTCAAGTCACCTGAACTAACAACAGCATTGAGACTGAAAGCAAAGACGGAGGAAGAATTTTGAGTAAATCCCTGATTTAGGATGTCTCTAGTACTCAAAGTTTTATTATTTAACAACGAAGCATCTCCTCTTAAAAAAAAATAAATTAAATAAATGAATGCTATCACATCCACTTCAAAAAATTTCTTCCCCAGACCTGAATCTCCTTACATGCGAAATGCCTGCTGGGGATTTCAAAAGTCAGTGCTGCGCAAACCAGCTTACGGCCTTTCCCCTGCACCTGTCTGTCCCCGTTTGTGTTCCAGCCTGGTCTATGGCACCTCCACCCAGTCAAAGCTTAGGAGACGTCCCAGACTCTGCACTCAAGACTTCCAGGTCAGGGAGACCCTGCCAGAACAACCGAGTGATGAGGGTCCTCCGAGGCCCCCACGGACCCTCATCTTCCCCGAGGTCTCCCGACACTGCCCTCCCACCCCACCCGGCCAGCTGGGCCACCTGGGGGCCTCAGCATCATTGCTAAAGAGCTGTAATTACAGATGGTCTCGTTTTCCTCCATTACTCAGAGTTTCTCAAATGCAGAGTATGTCCCAGGCACAAGGCAGTGCCCGCCCGACAGAAGCTGGCTGGATGGAGAGAACCAGAAACTCAAGGGAAAGCAGCACTTCTGGGGAAGGACTGGCCGGGCAGGGCACCCCAGGAGGCGGCGGAAGCGGAGGTGGAGGGTGCAGGGCAGTCGGCGGCTCTTCACGTCCTTCAGAGACAAGCTAAGCGGGAAGGGAGAGCGAGTGCTCGGAGTGGGTGGTGGGGGGTGAGTGGGTGGTTAGGGTGTGATCGGTGAAGACAAGCTGCAGTTTGTTTTTGTCAGCTGTCTAAGGCCTTGTGCAAACTTGTTTCTCAAGTCAAGAGAAAACAGGGAAAAGTTCAAGGAGTCAAAGGGTTATTGGGCTGGCGCTGGGACGGCACGCGTTCACGCAGACACCTTTCCCGCTCCGCACTCCACAAATCACTTTACGGATCCGACTTTGGCACCAAAAGTGACCTTTGCAAATGAAGACAGAATGATAACCCAGGCTAAAAACGTGATAGTTGTGTGATTTCTTTCAGGAGAGACCTGGGTTCAGATTCTACCCAGGCCATTCACGTATCCTTGGCCGAGTTACCTGGCCAGTGTGCGTCTGAGTCCTCTCCCCTGTAAACCGTGGACCCCACCACCTATCTGGCCGTTTCTGAGGGGTGTCTGGGCACACAGTGCCACGTGCAGCAGTGCGGAGCCTGCGAGGACCGATGAAGACTGTCACCTCTAAGCACAGGAGAGGGACTGGCAGGGAGACGCGAAAGGGATTTTATACTTTTTACTCGATATACTGTATTATTTGAATTACCTTAAATCATTCCTTACTTGTAAAAAAGTGTAATTCAAAGCCAGCTGCACTTAACGGAATGTGATGTGTACATACTTTAGCTGAATAAGCAGAAAGCACTTAATAGAGATAGAAAAGTAACTTTAAAGACAGCCTGGACAGGTTCTCTCTGCTCTCTGTGACAGTGACTCTCAATCTGTGGTCGGGGGACACCGGGTCTGGCAAGGTTCCCTTAGAGCAGTCACGGATCCATCTCTGCACAGCACGAACGTCTACATACAGCAGGAATGGTTTTAACTGTAATTGTTGGCACACATAACTTCCCCTAAGGATTCAGAAAACTCGAACATTAAATTCACTGCTGTTTCATAAAAATCCCTAACAGACTTACACGATGTAATGGGACAGAGGGGAGGGGCACTGAGGGAGGGGGCCACAGACTCTCCGGATAAACCCCAGTGTTCCTGTTACGCGTCTAGGGAGGGGGACCCTGGTGTCAGGGCAGCGCTGCTGGCCATTTGACCTCTGCTTCGATTTTCCTGCTTCAGGGCAACCTGAGGGTTCTCAAGGGAACGGTGACACTGGAGCCGGAGCCACCACCGGGTCACCCGCCCCGGGTCGAGTCCCACACACAGCCAGTCTGGATGCTCTGGCTGTCTCAAAAATTTCCACCTAGCCAGAACAACCCCTCGAGGTAGCTGTAAATTCAAGCAAGAATTGGCTATAAATTCGCACCTTGCCCAAATCAGATCTTTTTATTAGTTCCTTATGAAAAAGGGTTTCATGGTGGTCCACACACCTCTGAAACTGCGCCTCTACATCTCTCTCTGAAGAGAGGGATCACAGCTTTCATCAGACGCATGATGAGCCTAGAAATCATTAACTAGACATTAAAAAGGCAAAAAAAAAAAAAAAAAAAAAAGGAAATTAAGGTGAGAGCACAGAGACCAAGAGGAGCATGGAAGGCGACCACCACCCAACAGTATAAAGAAGTTTAGGAGAATGCGAACTCTTAACTTCTGTACTTCAGCTCTGCAACATGTACTCATTTAAACAAACACGAAGAGCTTGACATGTTTACCAGGTGACGAGGACAGAACGCAGATAAGATATAAACAGACACGCAGTTCTCTCTCTCAAGGACCTATTGAGCAAGTGGGCGAGTGAGCCACCTGGAGCGTGCGAGGCTTGGCATCGCCCTGTCCGAGTCCAAAGGCAATGGCACTCGGGGCATGTGCCCTCTGCATTTCATCATCCTCCGCATTTAGCTGTCTCCGACCTCTCCATTATTTTTATCCAACGACCCAGTGTCCCTGGCTCCATCCCATGCGTCTGCCAAGAGGGTCTCGCTCCACAGTTTTGTGCCACGCATGCTCGGGTCCTACGATTCTGTCTCTAGGTTTCCAGGTTTAAAAGAACTTGGAATTAAAATGTCACACTGTTCAATGAAGCGCTGTTTTATACTATGCTGGATATAATTTTACACATGCCATGCTAAGGGTAGTAAGTGTAGATAAACTAGGTAAGTCGATGTTTCCCGAAGACGAAGCAGGTCACGAAGAAAACGGGCTACACAGAACGGTGGGAATGAGACGTAAAAGGTGAGCCAAGGGCGCACATCTGGGATCCCGGCTGTTCAGAAGCCCCAGCTCGCCAGGGCAGCCTCGCCGGGGCAGCCTCACCGACTCAGCTCTGCGGCCCGGGTCCACGGGTGCTCTCGTCCTCCTCCACCAAGGTCCACACTCGCACGTGGGGGTCTGCCTGACAGAGGCCACAGCCCCGGAAAGGAATAAGCCGCACTCTGTACGTTCACGTGATCGTTCCCCGGCTGCCATTCTGGGAGAGTCAGGCCATCTCCGGGACATGAGGGGACAGGGGTTCCCCGGAAACCGAGGCCTGCCGCCAACCGGGTCCGCCCAGTCCAGCTCAGAGTGAGCATGGAGAGTGGGCGCACGCCGCCGCCGCCCGCATGTGACACGCGTGTGCTGCAGCAGGTCTGCCCAACGGCTCAGATCTCCCGCCAGTCAGGGTCCTGGCAGCACCGTGTGTCCCAACAGGACACCAGACGCATCGTGTTCGCGTTTGTTCTAACTGCTGATTTCTTTGTTCTGCTGACTAGACTTTCTTCAACAGGCTTGTGTTATACACACATACACACACACACACACACACACACACACACACACACACACACACACTCCTTAAAAAAAATACCCAAGCAGATCTGAGGTTTCCAACTCCCTAAAGGTGTCCTCTGTTGCAACCTGAAGTGAATATAAGTGAGTTAGGTTTCTATAGTATTTCTGTATTAAAATAGTTAACTGTTTTTGCAGGGTCTGAAAAAGCTCTTCTGAAGATCCAAGAAACTAAAGTTATCAACTAGATACCAGAATCTTCATTTTTTTTTTCCTTTTATCTAACATGCCACACACATACACGCACACCCAGAGAAAAGGACCTGCTTTAGAAGTTAATCTAGTCCCCAAATACAAATAGCTGACATTCCAAAAGTTAAATACGTCTAGAAATGTGGAGGGAAAAAATATACATGAGCAAAGGGCTTGGGCCTGCACGTCCTCCCAGCGTTCCCACAGCAGCCAGCATTTCAGGGCCTTTCAGAAATTCTCCCGGGGACAGATTTCCAAAGAAGAAGAAAGCATCTCAGAAGGAAACCGAGGCCGTGATCCTTAAATGCCCTCTGGGCCGGCAGCCACGGCACCCAGGAAATGCAGGGCTCCCCGTGACCCCTCCAGGAGGCCGAGCGGAGACCCGCGCAGCTGACCAGGGGAGGCCGACCGCCTCCGGCGTTAACGCTAAGGACTTCGCGTGGCGCCTCCGTCTCATCCCGACAGCAGCCCTAGGGGGAGGGAGGACAGGCAGTGGCGGGACCCTCCACCTCGGGGGTGGAAGGCGAGGCATCGCCAGGAGGGTGGCATGTGGGCAAGAGCGGCCCGGGCAGACGATGGGACACGGAAGGGACCCGAGGCAGGAGTGGACGTGGAGCGTGACGAACAGCCAGGCGGCAGTGAAGCTGGAGCTGAACGAGCCGCTGGGAAAACTGGGGGAGGTGGGTGTCGGGAAGAGACTGGAAGCCAGCCGTGAGGGCCATGCTGAGTGCCGGCAGGGCTCCGTGTGGATTCTGAATGAAAGGGAGGTCTTTACAGTGTTCCGAGCAGAGGAATGACATGAACAGACTTGAAAGGAACAGATTAAAAGGAACTGACAAGCATTACTTACTTTCCTATGGGTGGTGGTTACCTACAACTGTCACCTCAGCCGGTGGACCCGAGGAGTTGCCAGCCCCTTACAGCTGGTGCCCGCTGCAATGCCCAGCGGACCCTGGCCCAATGCCCTGGGGTCTCCTCCTCTCAGCTGGACCTGCTGACATCTCAACGCCTTGGAAACCTGCTTCCAAAATCCCTGCCTTCGCCTACCTTCTACGGCACACACACTCAAGCCAGCCAGCCCTGTTTTCACCTCCTCGGATGAAATGGCCAAAGACTCAGAGCGCGGGCTCTAGCTTGGAATGGAGATGAATAGTAACTGAGCTTTTTATTCCAATAGGACCCACGATTACCGCCTTTGTCTTTCCACACAGGGTTTTAGAGGGACGGAATAAGAAGGGCACTAAGGCCCACTTAAAGCAAAACCCTGTCCGTTTAATAGTAGAAAAAGCCTTCGGAGACTGCAAAGGCGCCGTAAAATCTTCTGGACGAAGACAATGATTCTGGATGAGGCCGCGAGACGACCGTCTGACCCACACGAGGCCAGGGGACACCCTGATCAGAAAGAAGCTCGTCAGGGGTGGTGGCGGAAAGGAAGGAAGCAGGCAGGTTCGTCTCTGGGCTCCTCAGAGGAAAGGCAAGGTCAAGGGTGCTCAAGCGGCATCTAGCTTGTCGATCCAGGAACTGGAACATCAGGAGAAATTCCAAAAGACCTGAAACTGTTTTTCACTTACTAAATAATCACAGAATGTGATTTTAAAAATGGCGGTGGCCGGGGGCATGAGGGGACTCTAACCTCAACCTCTCAACAGCAAAAAAGAAGAAATACACAGTCTTGTTCAATTTTTGAACCCCTAACACTTATTCTTCAAAGAACTTTAGAATTAAGACAGGGAATCTATTTTCCACTAATAACTAAAAACATTTGATCCTATGGGTTTACTAAATCAGCAGTCAGCAAGGCTGGATAGATGCACATCAGAATCCCAAGAAAGCGTATAGGTGTTGGCCTCACCCAAGCCGATCTCAAGCAGGGTCCTATGGGTGGGGCCCAGGCAAGGCTGGGTGGCTGGTGGGTTTAAATCTCCCCTCGGTGAAATTGATGGGCGGTAAGCTGAGAGCCATCCGTTTAAATCTTAGCATGCCCCTGCAACAGCAGAGTAAATTATGCTTCTCAAAATAGTGTCAGCATACATCTCATCTGATCTGAGCCTATAACACGGTGAGAACCAGAAGCATCAGAGCTAAAAATACAGTAGGGAAAACATTAAAAACACATAAAGCATTTCTATCATATTTTTCAAGCCTCTCGCTGAAAAGTCAATGATTGAGTTAGCCTGAAAAAAAACATTTTTTATGGGGCCTACAGATTATACCACCCATAACATCTCATGCTCACGAATCTTTATTGCGAGTATTAAACTCAATAGTAGCTTATTTATAAAACCCAAAAGATTTTACTCAAGGCACAGCAGCTCTGCTACCTGCTTCTCAAATACTTAGTTACACGACATTCACATGATGAGCCAATACACCGTGAATACTGACTACAACCAATAATGAATAGAGTGCTTTTATCTACCATTGGTTTGTGCCAGATCGATTCATTGTGATTTCTGAAAATATCTGTCATTTCTAACAGGCATGTGAAACTTCAGAAAGTTTAGGGGAGGATTTTCATTTCTTCTTCTGGTTTTGTGTGACAAAATGATGGGGTTATAGTTTGTATCCTTAACAGAGTATGTGACCTTGCACCTGGTGGCTGGGTTTTGGAGGGTGGGTGCCCCATTTCTGTGGAGATGTTTTTCAGTTCTAGACAACGGAAAGCTCCATGTGTGGGCCATGCCTGGACCCCAGGCTGTACCGCAGTTTCTGCTGGGCATATACAACCATGAAGGCAGGTTGTATGTTTACCTTTTAAGATAAAACAAACAAGAGACTACTTCAGAGCAGACCGAACTTCCTTCCCCGTGCTGAGGAGAGGCACAAATCTTTCATCCCTCAAAAATGTATCATCCAAAAGTCCACACTCGGGCCTAAAACTGTGACACAAGCCGAAGGTCTTCTAATCGAGAACCCTTCAGGGCCCGTACGTCCAACTGCCAGTAGTCTAAGAGCAAGTAATGTAGAATTTAACCGGGTTCTGACTCTGGGAAGGGGAAGTCAAGTCATGAAAACACAGACACGGACGCGTTGCTGAGACAACTGTCTCCAACACACAGAAACTCTGAGACGGGAAACGAAAGTGGACACGCAGAGCTGGTGCAGCGTGGGAAGCCAGTGCATTCACAGCTTTTCTGGGATAAATCTGAAGTAAAAGCAAGGGGTTATCGATTCATGCCGTAAGTTATCATAGCAGATTAATATAAACCGAAGAGAAAACTTCCAATTTGTGGATGTGCTTCTGGACTATTTCTGCCTCAAAGGTGAAAGTTCTACCTTAAAGGTATTATGGCTTAGGTTGTACTATTTGCACAGAAAGAAGTAATCCTTTCAAATTTAAAAAAAAAAAATACTTGAATACTTAAATATTTGAAAACATTAGACACATAATACTGCAATCGGTTCTTCTGGGGGCCACCCATCTGCTAAGTTCTTTAGGAGACTCTTTTTTAGGAGGGAGTATTGCTCAGATATTCTACCACGGGACCAGAGCAAAGCGAGGAACAACTGCCTGCTTTGAAGCGCACTAAACGCAGCCTCTCGGTTAACCACAGGTCTTGGCTTGAACATGCCAGATTTCCAAAAACTCGCGTATTATACAAAACGTAAGTCGCATATAAATCAATAGTCAAGAATGTCTCAACTTACATTTTATGAATCTACTTTTTCACAAGACAAGGCCACTCTTTTCAGAGAGACCAGATGGTCATTTTTAAATTCTCACTGGATTTTGAGGTGTTTTTCAAATGCAGTATGTTAGGTCAAAGAAAGGAATGATTAAAGATGCTTAAGAACACAATTTTAAGATGAGCCATTGCCTTCATCAGATCTTAAAGCATCAATGAACCAGTAAAGGTTAAGAATTACTTCTCTAAATAAATACAAATACATACTTTGACATGATGAAGGCTAAATGCTCTCACCTCAGTAAATACAGGACAATTTTGGGCTGATTACTTGGTTTTAGAATTATTTTTATTTTTAAAAATAGCGTATAAGACTTGACATTTCTTAGCATGTAATTGAACACGGCAACAATGCGATGTATTTCTACCACAGTGACTTTCATTCCCAGACAGTAATCAGGCATTAGTATTAAAAAATAAAGTAAAAACAATCCCTACACATCTCAGGAACATCTACATTGAAATACTTGTCTTTCAGGCAAATAAATCATATATATTATTTTTCGATTTTTAATTTTGAAATAACCATAGGGTCACAGGAGTTGCAAAAAAATAAAAAAATAAATACATAAAAATAAAACAAACCCTTTTAAAATAAAACAGACCAGGGAGATTCCATGCACCCTTCACCCACTTTTCTTCAGCAGCAACATCTTGCTTAACACAGCACCACAACAAAACCAGGACACTGATGCTAGTCCAGTCATTAACTTCTTCGCATCTCACCGTTTCACATGTGCTCGTGTGTGTGTCTGTGGAGTTTCCATGCAGTTTCCTCACACGTGTAGACTTACGTAACTGCCACCAAGTGCGGAAGTGTCCGTCACCACAAGGTTCCTGCACACTACACCACTCACCACCACCTCCAACCCCTGGCAGCCACCCATCTGTTCTTCATCGTTATAATTCTGTTAGTTCACGAGAGTTCTAGGAATGGAATTCTACAGTATATAAACTTTTGAGATCGGATTTTTTTTCACTCAGCCTAATCCCCTTGAGATCTATCCAGATTGTTCCTTTTTAGTGCTGCAAGGATGAACCACGGTTTAACCATTCACCTGTTGAAGGACATCTGGGTTTTTTTTTTTTTTCCAGTTTTTGGATGTTACAAATAAAGCTGCCATGAACATCCACGTACAGGTTTTTATGTGACTGTAGGCACTCATTGCTCTGGGGTAAACAGCCAGGAGTGCAGGGTTGTAAGGCAGTACATATTTAGTTTTATGAGAAACTTCCTGGTTTTTCTGGAATTTCTGGGGTACTTCTTGCTAGAAGACACAGACTGGAAACAGGAAGGAACTACACCAAGACAACCAACGGAGGGATTAATTCTGCTCACCCTGTAACTCACCACGCACGAACAAGCAGACACTTATTCCAAAAGCAAGGAGTGACTGTGGGCATCAGGGGCAGAGGTGACAGCCTATCATATGGTAAGACCAGATTCCGGAACACCCCATTTAGCCACACTTGTATCCTCTCCCAAGTCCACAGTAAGCAGACTACAATACATAGACATAATTTTCATAGACAGCTACGAGGGACTCTCAGAAACAGAGATAAACACATAACTAACAATCCTCGAGCACTTAGGAAAAATAAGCACACCCTAAGTGACAAACCAGCTCATCAAACAAAAGAACCAATACCCAAGAACACCCACTTAATGGAGCACTCACAGACGTATTTAAAAAACTATGCTTCACAGCATCCGTGAATGAAATGTAATGCTACAATGAATATAAAATTAGTCTCACGTCAACATTCGCACTGGCAACTTTAGAGGCAAAAAAAATGAGAAAATATCTTCAAAGTTGGAAAGATGATGATTTTTGAAAATGTATTTCTATACCCAGCCGAATTACCATTCAACTATAAGAACATTTTTAGACAAGGACTCGGGGAATTTTTCACAAATCCTCTCCAAAGGATTACGTAAAAAACAAAACCACAGACAGGAAGGTCAAGATTGAATGGTAAGCCAAGACGTTTGTAAACTTAAGTCTAAGTAAGTCTGTATTATAAATAAATAAAAGCAAATAAAAATCTGTTACTAAAAGAGAAGTGAAAACAAACCATGGTGTGTGCTTGTAGGGTACAGGGAATAACATGGACATTAACTCTGGACATCAAGGGTGGACACTTATACAAAGAGAAACTGCACATCATGTAAGCCACTGGAGGAGAAGCAAAGAACAAATACCTAAAAGGGAAACTCGATCTACCCACTGTGAGTGTTAAGAAACCAAAAAACTTGTGGGTTAAACAAGAAACTAAATTTAAAAGGAAGAAAACAAACAAACAAAAAAACCCCTCAAAGATCCTAGAAAGAATTAAAATGAAAGAAAAGGTAATGATACAGAAAACAAAAAGTCCAGCTAATCACTAAAACCAAAAATCTGGTTCTTTGAAAATAATAATAAAACCATTCCTCAACTAAGTCTCAGTATGGAGGACCCAAATACCCTAAAACACTTAGTTGTAAAACTGGACAAAACTTCTAACATCTGGTCATTTAATAAAATTACATTTTTAATCTTTGTCTCCACTAAGTACCTGTAAACATTCACTGACTGATTTTGGCACAATGAACTAACCTTCTATTAAGAGAATAACTGTCCATCTGATTTTTAATGCAATTCTGTATTTATTTCAATCACACAATTACACAAAATGAACTGAAATCAATAATGAAGTTACCTGTGAACTCCACCCAACCCTACTCCATCGGCCCAAGGTAACCATTTATCAAACTGCTGATTATCCTTCCAGGCAAGTTCTTTCCCTTTTAAAAAACTGAAGTTTCATTATGTAATATTTAAAGTATAAGGGAAACCAAAGAACATTACCATGAACACCTATGTATCTACTTAGGAAAGAAACATCACCGACATAGCTAAAGCCTCTACCTTCGTCTGCCCCTTCTCAGAAGTAACTATCTTGATCTCTTGCATTCTCTTCGTGTGCATGCATCCCTAAACATATAATACTTCTCTGTGTGTTCTCAGCTTTTATGTAAATGTTATAACACTACATGTACTCTTCGCCAATGTTCTTCTCTCGTACATGTTCCACGTATGAACTCCAGCCATGCTGACCCATGTAGCTCAGTAATTTTCACCGGCACTTAAGAGCTCCATCATATGAATACCGAATGGCTCGTTGCCCTGCTGATGAATATCCCATAATGCTGTCGGGAACATTCTCTGAAAACCCTTGTGTACCTGAGTGAGAGCTTGTCTAGGGTGTGTAATTAGGAGCAGAACCGCTGGGTCGCAGGCTGTGTGCATCTTTAACCCTACGAGATGCTGACGAACTGTCCTGTGCATAGGACGAGAGTTCCTAGTGTCCTCTAGTCCTATCTGCTCTTGGTTTTGTCTGACTTCAGCTTTTCCCAGCAAGGAGAGTAAGAAACGGTGTCTTGATGTGGTTTTAATTTGCCTTTACCCTAACAGCGAGGCTGAACGCCTTTTTTCATGTTGAGACACACGTACGTTTCCCCATCTGGACATTCTTGGCTCTGTTTTCTGATTAGAGCTGCTCCACTCATCAAAAGTCTCTGGCTAAATGTTCTCATGAAAGACTCAGCGGAGCGTGGTTATCTGCAGCAGGCAAGCCCGTTCACTGGCCCTCTCCTTTCCAGAGCATACAGCCTAACACTGGAGAGCACGGCCTCGGTGTACAGAGCGTCCAGCACCAGACCCGTGCTCTTCCGCGCGCTCGTCACCGTGTGTCTCTAAATCTTCTGCGACCTGCATTGCAAATGATCAGAACGCAAACGGAAGACTCACATCGATGAAGTCTCACATCGTGTACATGTAATATTGGGGCATATTTTTCCAAGAGTCAACTAAAAATGTTTTAAGGCTGACCATACCGTCAGATGAACAAATCCTTAAAAATTAAAAATAAATTTCTACACGACCTTCAAAACAGATAATGACGTCAAGGCGGACAAAGTCGGCACAAGCTAAAAAGCAGTTAACGCTTCCACCGCAAGTAAATAACTCAGGATAAGTGAGTGAGAGCACAAAGACATGCTGCAGTGAAGGGCAAGGGCAGCTGGCAACGCCCAGAGCCACCACCCTTCAGGAGCCCACCACAGAGCAGGCACTGCATGTCCATTTCCTATCCTATACATTTGAATTTCCCATCCTATACATGAGATGGAAAATAACCACCACACAGGTTGCTGTGAAGAGTAAGATAATATGTGAATACAATAACAAGTACCTATATGTGATCTGATTCTATTTTATGGATGAAGAAATGATACAGAGAGAGGTCGAGTACACTGCTCAAGGTCACAATAAATGGTTCCACTGTCCACATTCTTCATGCTGCACTGTAATAACGTTCACAGTACCTTCCCAATATGAGTCTCAATGACTATTAAAGGGTATTCACAGGTAGAAGATGACTGAAGGATCTAAGATAATAGAAGTATTTAGACCTTAAAAAAATTACAATAAATAGACGAGAGTTTACTTTAGACGATAACTCATTTTTCCCTTGTGCTAACAAATATATTTTAAACATTTGTCATTTAAAGGGTAAAATAAACTAATTGCCACCTTCAGGGATTGATGGCAACCATAAAACCCAGTCTGTTAATTAAGATATACCTCACAGAAGTCCTCTTAGAAATTATTTGTAGATAAACCACCACTGATTTGACCAACGACACTCTAGCCGGTGGAATTCAAGTGGGCAGATACTGGAAGGGTACCTACCTACTGCGGGTGCATCATACTCATCGCCAAGCAGAATCTCTGGAGCAGAATATGCAAGAGAGCCACAGCTTGTAGTGAGCTTCTTCCCTGGTTGAAATTTGTTGCTGAAACCAAAGTCTGTCAACTTCACGAGACCTTGTTTTTCAAAGAAGACCACATTCTCTGGTTTTAGGTCTCTGTGAACCACATGGAGTTTATGGCAATAAGATATAGCATGTACTATCTGAGCAAAGTACTTCTTGGCTAAGTCTTCATTAAGACCCTCCTCGTGTTTCATGATGTAATCGAACATATCTCCTCCATCCCCAAGTTCTAGGATGAGGTACAGTTTGGTCTGCGTGTCGATGACTTCATAGAGGCGAACGATGTTGGGGTGCTGCACCAGTTTCATGCACCTCACTTCTTGGAAAAGATGACCAGTGGCTAGTGTGTCCAATTTTGTCTTGTCGATAACTTTGACTGCCACTTTTTCACCTGTAAAGACATGCCTGGCGAGTTTAACCACTGCGAAGTGACCTCGACCCAAGGTTTTATCCAGATCGTATAATCCAGCAATCTTTCCATCATACCCTCGCTTGAATCCTGCCATGCTGGTCCAACAGAAGAAAAACTATTTAGACTGTTTGAAATGGATCTTCTCATATAAGAGTATCTGGTGAAAATAAAGATTTCATTTTCAATGTTGCCATGGACATCTACAAAATAAGAGAAACAAAGTTTCTATAACTTTTCTTTTATAACAGTAATGAGAAGCTCGAAATAAACTGAAACATGAGGGCCATTTATAACAATGTATTTATATATTTAGAGTTTACATTATAAAGGTTGAGAATTTAAATACCATGTTAAAATTTGCAAACTGCAAAACAGTTTGTTACAATTTTTTTGGTAATGTCAAAAATAAAATTGGCAAGTGTGATAAGCTATGTTTAAAAAAAAGTTTCAAAAGTAATTTCAATTAGTGTCTTTTTTAAAAAAGGCAAAAATTGACAAGAAAGGGAAAACACAAAGAATAAACATCTGGACAGAAACTCAACAACTTTTTCTGTTATCAAAGACTAGCGCTATTTCCTTTAGCACAGAAAAAAAATCCTTTGGTGAAGTCTGCTTACTCTCCCAGCTGGAATGACCTTCCTGCTCCGCATCACCTTGAGCCACCTCTGTCTCAGGTAGTCTTATCCTACAGGTTTTTATATACACCATCTCCATTCTGAGTCTGCAAGGTGCTTGAGAACTCTACGGTTCTATTTTTTTCTTCTATCCTCCCCTAACATCTAGAACAGTGTTTTACATATAACAGATACTAAAAATTTTGTTAAATTTTAAAATGCAACTTTTTCCCAAAATGTTTACAAGACAATTGTTTGCTCTTTTGTCATGAGTGCCTAGAACTGTATCCGGCACGTGTCAGGTACTTAATACATATCTGCTGTCTGGTACTCACTCTTTGTACTTATCAGTTATGTTTACCTTTATTACGGTTCTTCAACTCTCAAACAGAACCCACCATGATCTGCTTATATTTCAAGAATAAACAGCATGCTTTCTTAAATCACTGAAGTCTTTAAGACCATCTGGTTTTAAAGACCATATCTCATAGGGCATTTCAAATTCTCAAACTATGCAAACATTAAATATAGAAATAGGTTCTTATAAATGACCCTGACTCAGAAAAGCAAATAAATGTAAAAAAATTATACAAATTAAGACATCACTTTAAATCTCATAGACTGAATGCCCACTATTATTTTCTCAAACCAAAATTTTACAGAATTAAACAAAAAAATCCAGTGAGAACTAGGGCAACTTCCCAAGACTAGCTCTTTCCTACTAGTGCACAGCCAAGCATTTGGTAGTCTTTTCTAAAACTCCCAGTAGACAGTTTCACATTTTCAGTTATTTTTTTTATTAAGAAAAGTACTTATATTAGTTACTGCATTTAGATGACAAAATCTCAATGAACTAAACTGTACATAAAATAAGGTAGTTTAAAAAAAAATCACTAACATGAAATCCCTTTAAATCTCGTATTTGCTTAAAAGAACAGAAGCTAACATCTATTGAAAACCTGCTGTATATAATTTGTGCAAAATGAATCAAACTGGATTGTGTCACTGGATCTTGACAATGCTAAGAGGTCAGTATCAACCCCATTTTTAGAGCCAAGGAAACATTTTATTCTAGATTCTATAATGTTCTAGGTATATGTGTGACAGTAAGTGCTGAAGCTAAGTAGTAAACAATTCTTATTTCAAAGTCCATACCCTTTAAAAACATTTGACTATTTCCAATATGGTTACATTTAGGATGATAATATCTTAAGAGTTAAAATACCAACTATAAAAGAGGCATAAAGTGTCATTCTCATATGCAAATTAAAATGATGTGAATCACATATCTGGGACTCCCTCCAAAAAAAAAAAAACATACATACATCCCTTTTTATATATATATATATTTATATACATATATATATATATATATATATATATAATATGCAGCTTGAAAAGCCAATGTTAATATGTATACTAATGTTTCTTATGTTTTAGTAATTACTGTAATAATAAATTATCAACCACCCTTCGCTGAATTGGTACAATATGTCAGTCACATGCCAAAAGCTTTACTTCATCCTCATTTAATCCCTATAATTGCCCTCTGAGATAAGGATAATTGGCCCCATTTGGAGGCACAGAGAGTAACTTAGCCTAGGCTACAGAGCCAGTGTGTATAAGAACTAGGATTCTAACTTAGGGCTCTCTGACCCCCAAATCTCCACTCTTAACCACTATGCTACAAATTAGTGTGTTTCTGCAAATTAATTTCAGAAACTAAAACTAAATTGTTTCTATGAAGATTTTTAAAATAAAACCAGTACTATGAACAAGTGTTGAGGGGAAAAAAAAAACACACAATTTCTTCTATATTGTGAATTATCCTTGGCATCTGAGCTAATAATTTTAATGATAAGATTAACAGGAAAATCCAAGTGGAAAGATCTTGCTTTATCTGGACAGTGGTTGCCTAAAAGGAAGTTTAATTCAGGCATATTAATTTTCATATATAGAAACTCCAAGCTAACTCTAGGGGGACAGAAAACTATCTTTAAATCTTTAACTTCGATTAATTATAAAGGCAGTAATTATTCTTAAACTTCTACCCAAGTCCATGTTTCCATTGAATAAGCTTGCAAATGCAACTTTAGGTTTCAAACCAAAGTTCTTCAGGTTGCCCCCAAGTTATATATTTATTTTTTTCATCTATCACTTTACTTTAGATGCATTCCTGGGAAACGGCATATAAATCAGATTTGTCTGTTTAAGTTAAATTTTAATTAGTTTTTAAATTTTTGTTTTATTACAAAAGTAATAAATGAATATACAGATAAGGGAAAAAAATCTTTTTCAGGGTCAGACACCTAGATAATCACAACTAACACTCTCCTGTGTCTCTTCCCAGAACTGTGCCAGCAAAAGGGCGCTCCTAGCAAGTTCATGGGAAAGAATCTTCCGGGGTCTCTTCAAAATGATGGAATACCCTGCACCACGCATGCTCACTATCGAAGAATGCACTTTTTTTGTGCATGTATCCCTTTTTTAGTGTCTACGAAACTACAACCATACACCTAAAAACAGGACATTATGAAGGCTGGAAAGAAAAGCAGCCTTATTATTGAACATCTTTTAAATACTAGTCCACTGTCTATAATCTTATTGTCAAGCGTATTCTGAGTTAGCGCAGGAAATAATTAAATCATTTTCTGGTCTTTGAGGATCCTGCAGGGCCTGAAAATCACTGTGACCATCGACGCCAAATGTTAAGACGTGGCTTATACAAAGTAAAGGTGACTCTGTACGGGCTCCAAGACGTACCCCGCAAACTGCATACTGAATAATCCTGGTTATTATTGTATTTTGTCAGTTGATTCTTTCTCCTAAAAAAAAAAATACAGAAAAAGATTTTAGTTTAGTGCTATTTGTTTTTACTTTGCTTAACATCAAAATATATTCCCTAAGACTGGATCCAGACAAATAAAAATGGCGTATTTGTCTTCGGTGACCCAGTCTCCCATTATCTTTCTTCCTTCTATGAATTACAACCCATTTGATATTTACTAAACAAGAATTTCACAGTGAACAGATACACAGAGATTGTCCCAGGCAGACAGGTCAGAAAGATTATTCCACTGGGAGGAGGAAGAGGAAACGGTGGTAATGAACAAGAGTAAATTCATCATTTTCAAAATGCCTCCTGGGTAATAGGCACCAAATCCACATGTCACAGAATCCTCACTAAGAGTCGGCAGGACAGGCACGATGAGGCTCAGGATGCCAGGGAGCATCTGCAGCTCCAATCCTGCTCCTTCTGGCTTCCAAGCCCAACCTGCCTGCAGGAGCCCCTCCGGGCTCATGAAACTCCCTCCAGCAGCAGAGGACAGCAACCTTTCCAACACACTGCCCTCTAGCAGGCCGCAAACATCAGTGATGATGATGCCCCCACCAGGGAACACAAACACGCCTTTGCGTTAGAGGCGTTCCATCAGAGAGCAACGAGAAAACTATCAACAAAGAGAATGTGAGCAGGTCACCGATCTCTATGTTCTGAGCACAGGTGAGGCAGCCTTGCGAGCCCTTCCCACACTGAAATCTCTCACAAATAACTGGGAGGCCTAAAAATTCATACCAGGCCAGAGGCGATTTACACAATACACTAAAGGTCAGAGTCCAGGTAATCATTAAGCTCAAGTTCACATGAGCTTGGGGGAAAAGGAGAGCAAAGAGGTCAGGGAGAGTAGGCAGGAAAGGTGAGAGGAGGAGGTAGAGGCGAAAACACATTTACTGCTGGGAATGAGGACGAAGAGAGACGGAGACAGTTCTGCAGCACAAAACGGGGCCAGCAGCATCATGGGCACAACAAAATCCAGTGACAGGTGAACCCTGGTATGCCCACCCACCTGGTCCTTCGGCTCCAAGTGAGAAACAGGAGTTCTCCCCATCACCTGTGTCTGCTTCTCTCTTTCAACAGTTTCATCTACAGTCTCTAGGGCAAGGCGCTGTGGTGGTCCAGTACGGTTGGCACACGGGAGGCCAAAGACTAGATCTGAATCTCAGCTCACCGATCAATAGCTACAGAACTGAGCAAAACCTGATCGCTCCATACGGTGGATTTCCTCATCAGAAACTGTGAGCTGTAAGAGTGGAACCTCACAGGTTGCAGTGAGGATTAAAGGAATGAACACAGGTAACGTGTTTAGCATAAAACCTGGCACAGATTCATTAAACGCCAGCTACCACTGCCATCATCACTGTTATATGATGGTATTCTCCTAAGTAGAAATTCTTTCAGTATTCCACTCTACCTCAAGGGAATGAATTTACGGAGCTACTTATCTCTCTCTGGCTTTCATAAAAATTCTGCTGTTCATTTTCCTAAAATGTATTAAATTTAAAAGGGGTGCTTATAAGAGTGATGAAGGAAATAATGTCTCTGGTTGTGCATCAAAGTGTGACACTTCTTCTATGAACCATCACACAAAATCTAACTACTTGCTTTAAAAATGATACTAAGATAACTTTCTATCAATTCTAGCCTTCCAAAAAAAAGGACTAAATATTCCTTTACGTTTTTTTACCATCAAATATATTCTAATAGAAAAATCTCAAAAATACAAAATAAAAAATAGAGAGAGTAAAGAGGCATCCACAGTCCTACCACTGAAATTAGCACTATTCACATTTTGGGGGCCTTTCTGCAAATATTCATACACAGCTTCTCCTTTATGTGTTTGTACAAAGGTGTGATTATTCTGTATGTAACTTCTTATCTTGCATACTGCTTTTTCACTTTCCTTTCAGCATTTTTTTGTTCCAATTATGAAAGAAATATCTGTGCAATGTAGGGGAAAATGCAATTAGAACATACAGATTGGCAAAATGAGGGGAATTTTTAAAAAATCATCCATTACTCTATCCTCTGTGATAACCTCCGTTAACATTTTTGGTACAAGGCCTTCCATTATTTTCTATGTATAAAATATGCCCAGACACAAAATTTTTAAATAAAATGGAACACACACACACAACACACACATACACACAAACACATGGGGGGGGGCGAGAAGGTTGTATCTGTTTTTAAGTATTTCTCCCACCAAAACAGTAAGTTTATTCCAGAAAATTTGAGAAATGCAGAAAAGTACAAAAGAGGTGAAAATAAAACAAAACAAACAAACAAAAAATCCACCTGTAATCTCATCTGGGAAGACCTCTCTTCAGGTTGGAGTGTATATCCTTTATACCTGTGCCTCTTTACAAAACTAAGACAGCGTATACAAAGTATGAGAACTACTTTCTCCTCTATATGCTGAGCATCTTCCACACCCTGAGTTGTTCTAAATCAATATTTTTAATGACTGTGTAGCTAAGATGACATCTTCTAACTCAGGCCATCGTAAAGCAGTCTTGGTCCGCGTGCTCGCACCTGCATGGACCTAGGAGGGGCCCCAGCGAAGCAGACCAAGGAGTCAGCAGTGTTTAGGATACGGAGACTCCTGTGTGAGAACCAAGAGCCGGTGTGTGTGGCAAGCACAGCCCGACGTTCCCCCAGCTGAGAGCGCAGAAGCCGCGCGCGGGCGTGGCCGGGGAAGAGGAAGGAAGCGGGGCGGCCCCCGCACCCGTTTCGCAAGCTGCTGGAAACAGTTGTAGAACCAGCCTCTGCTAAACCCACTGTCATGCTGGAATCCGCCCTGTTGTTCTTGTCAAAAATTCACTTTTAACTTTTCACTGTCATCGCCACTACTGCAGTGTGGTCCGTGCATCAAATGAACGTCTCCCACTCACACCTGCCCGGGGAGAGGCGACGCTGGGCGAAGCCGGCTCCGCCTGGACCGCCAGGCACCCAGGCACCCAGGCACCCAGGCACCCAGCCACCCAGCCACCCGGCGCACGGGGAAGGAGAGGGTGGAAGGAAAAAGGGCGTGTGCGAAAATGGGGCCGCTTCTGCGGCCGCTCCACGTTTAGTGTGGGAAATTATAAGCGTCCCCACACAAACGGACCTCCAATATTCAAATGTGCCAAAAACCTCCCAAATTACATGCTTTTAAAAAAGAAAAAGTCCGTGCCCTCTCATACAAAGAACTAAAAGATGAGCTTTTGCAAAGCCACACGGAAACTGTATTTAAGCTGCTTACACATGGAAATTATCCATCCGGTTATCTTCTACAAATATCAAAGAATGAAAGCTGTAATTCTTACTCATGGGAAATATCAAATGCAACTGCATGTTTATAGAAAAGCCAACTTAAGTGGAGGAACTAACATTCTCTCAGTGAATAGTACCGACCTGACCTTACTGCTAAAATTTCAAAGATATCTTTGACGAAAATGGCATCAGCTGAAAGGAAGACAGTAGACTAAATCCTCCAGGAAAATCAATAATCTCCAGGTGAAGCAAAAAAATAAATAAATAAAAAATATAAAAATGACCGTACCACACGGCCACCACGGCTCTTCCCTTTACCCAAAGTAAACAATATTCCATATTTCTACAATAGCACTCCTCGTCATGGCAGTTATCAATAGAAGCTATACATCAAAGACGGAAAAAAACACAAAGAGGAAGCAGGTCTAGGTCATGGACAGACCCAGTTTTTCACGGAACAGGTTGAATACTGACTACTGTGTGGTCACCCCGTGATATCAGTCTGCAGTCACTGGATGGAGTTTAGATTGGAACTACAAATTAAAAGGTCAAAGTCAACGATTTATTACACGGAAGGTCCTAATAGGCAGAATGGTACCTCCAAGGAACTATTTTCCAGTGAAAGGCAACTGCCTAATGAAGTGCATTCTGAAAGTTTTCTTCCATGTCGTCGCTGTTAATGGACTCGGGGCCATATTGAGGTGACCAGCAAAGCGGGGCTGACAAGCCTGCTCCGGCCCCTCAAGGCAGCGATTGGGCTGCCAATACAGAGCGAGCCTTTGGAGTGCTTGCTGGTTTAAGGAATCTTAATTTCCTTCAAGTAAAACAGGTGATAGTCCAGGATACACCACGGAATGTGAAGGTATTCGGGAATCAAGCAATTTATTAACTGACAAAGAGTAGTACTTAATATTTGTAGAGAGAAAGGGGTTATTAACACCAAGCCACAATACCTGGACCAACAGTACAGATAATAAGTTCAAACTCCTCAACAAAATTGCCTCTCGTTAAAGTGATGAAAAATGCTAAGCGTGTCACTAAGTCTATCTAAGGGTAAGTGAGCCTTAAAAATTATTAGGATGGTGACAGCCCTAGTATAAAGTGCTCACAAAACAAACACTGACTTCAGTAATAGCCGGTGTGTAGAAATTACTCCAAAATAAATAAAGTCAACCCACAATTACTTCTTTGCCAGGAAAACAGAATATAAATTGGAAGTTATGGAGAATTAAAAAAGTAATCTAAACCTCTCTTCCAAAGCTTTTCTCAAACTGTCAAAACTCATTTTAACTCCCTATCATCTTTCCCCGCTGCTGATTTTGTGACAAAGGTGGTCATTAAAATATGGTCCAAAAGGAATGTTAGAACATGAAAAATAAACTAATCCACACACAAAAATACTGGCACCCAACACTTCACTGACTTTGACTGAAAAGACAGAATCATTTGGGGATTCTTTTACCCTCATAGGACTACAAATGACTATTCTGAAAAGCAATCTGGCAGTGTATGTGTCAGGAGCCTTAAAATAATTAATACCCTTGATTTAATAGTCTTACTACCAGATTTGTCTTAATGAAATAAAGACCTGGACAAAGATTTATATATAACGATGTTCAGTGATATTTATATATGCAAAAAAAAATCAGAAAAAACATAAAAGGCCTACTAATAAGAAAATGGTTAAATCACAGTATGCTGCTGTATTCTGAGGTTAATCTCATGGGGGAAATTCCCATAATAAAGTAAAAAAATTCACATACCAAATTTCATGGTATGTGATTCAATTGTTTTAAAGCATATAATTTGTCTGTATATATATACACACATACATACATACACACCAAAATGTTAAATTGATAAAATCATAGAATTTTATTTCTCCTTGTGCTTTTCTGTTCTTTTCAAATTTTTGGCAGTGAATGTGTGCTGCCTTTAAAATCTAGGAAAGGTGGAGGTTATTAAAAATTCAACATTGTACATAAGTATTCATTCAATTTACTTTTCCATTGAGATCTATGAAAGAAACCGATTTCCCTGAACCTATGTTGTCTAAAGCCTTCTTACGCTATCTTAACAAAACAAGACATTCAATGAAATATTTTGCTTCCCTTGGGGAACAAGGTACACAATTCCTTCAGGCTGAGGAAGGGACAGAGACTAAAAGAGAGTCTATTTTCATTAGCAAATAGTTGAGCCCTCAATGTGTAGGACACAAGACAGTTTCTATCCTCTAGAATCTTTCTAGAATCTTACGAATAAGTTTTCTACGTATGATAAATAAGTATACCAGTTAGCTTAGGCCAGGCATGTCAGAGGAAGAGCAGAGGAGACTACAGGAGGGACAGGGGCAGCCCCAGAGCAGGGCTCACCTCCCACAGGAAGCATGGAACCCCATTCCCCGAAAGTGCGGGAAGCAGACATCCAAGAGTGCGCATGGCTGCCGGGCAGGCGGGCGGGCTGGGGAAAGGAGAACACCGCTTTGGGTCAAGTCATGATCTGGGGTAGAAGCAAGGTAAGGTTAGTAGGGTCAAGAAGGCTGATCCAGAAAAATACCTAATGGCTCCCCATTTAGACAGCTGTGATGAACTCTTACCTGCTCAGAGCTAATGGAAAACTTGCCATACTAAATAATTCACCATATATCTATCTTTGAATTATACTGAAGGTCAATTAAAGGGTCGTTAAAGAGGCAGCGTGGACAGAAGAGACGCGCTGCCATTAACATGAAAGTGACGTAAGAACAAGGCCATGGGAGAGTCTAAACCAATCAGAGTTCACTGTTCACCTTAAAGTTCCATAAAACATCGAGTTTCGTGTTGTCTTGACGTATTAGCTCTCTCTCAGTGTCACCCATACTACTTTCCCAAAGATCCACTACCAACCTAAATAGGTTTCTATCGACATGAAGAGTCCGATAGCAAAACCACGTCTGACTTTTCACGGTCTTGTTTCAAATCTTGAAAACGTCTCTTTCTACCACACGTGCTCGATTTAGAACTGCAGTTTTGTTTTAATGCCGGTCTCAAAAAAAGAGTGAACCACTTAATAACTGGGCATCCGCGTATGTACTGGACTCTTTACGCTGTGATAGCATTTAGTCCTCAGAACCAACAATATAATAGGAGTATCACACCCATGTTACATATGAGAGAAAGCGGGGTCACCGAGGTTCAAGACCTTCTTGGCTCCAGTGCTACACCCAGGTAGGAGCCGCCCAGACTGGACTCCGGGTCCACTGGGGCCAGGGGCCCGCGTCTTTCTCTACAATAACGCTTCCCTTTGACCTTGTCCCAATTCCCAGGGAAACAGCAGCACTAAAAGAAATCTACTTTGACATTTCCGTTGGTCCTCCAATTCTGACGTGCCATGCAAGTTACCTGCGCCTCAGCCATTAATTAAAAGGAAGAAATGCCCAGCACCACCAAGGACTCGCCTGATAAACATTATTAACACCAAAATGCCATGAAAAGCTTTTCGAAATGTTTAGAAACTCCTTTTTTTAAATTGAGAAAGGAAGTTACAGCCAAATAACCATTCAAAAGACAGACTGAGGTAATTGCTGGTCATCTAAAAATGGAATGGCACCTTGAAAATACCTTCCCCTTTAGTGATGGCAAGACTCCTTCCCAGTGGCACAGGACGGCCAACACCAAGTACGTAAGTCAGGTAAGATTTAGGGAGGTTGTTTTCTGCTTCATCCTTTCCAAAACTGCAATTCTAATGTACTTTGCAAATTGCATTCTCTCCATTTGTTTCTGAAAAAAGGATTTTCCTTCACAAGAGGATTAGCAAATACTCATAAAATAGGAGAGCAAGGGATAAAATCAGTCCCTAAACCTGCAGGCTGAATGTTCTCATTCCAAATGTCTTCGGCAGCACTCATAATACCTTATGCCAATAAAGAGAGAACTGTCTAACCTGTACAGAATGGGGTAAAACAGAAAGCTAAATTTTACTTTAAAATTCAATCGCTCTGCTTTTGTCCACTGCTAAATAAAAAGGCTGTATGATATTTTAACTATTTTAAAAACGGACCCATGAATACAGTATACTCCGGCTTCGGAGTTTGTCCACAAATACATTAGCATGATGTTCTAAATCTAAAATGAACTCTATCTCACAGGGATGTAAAGTACGACATAGGGAATACAGCCGATAATATTGTAACAACTACAACTACGCATGGTGTCAGATGGATACTAGACTTATCGGAGTGGTCACTTTGTAAGGTATATAAATATCTTATCATCACTAATATCTTATGTACACCTGAAACTAATATAATATTGCATGCCAACTGTAATTGAAAAAATATAAATAAATGAAATGAACTTTATCTAGACAAGTTATACCGTAAAGCTTACACTATCTAAAACATAACCTCTCTGATATAGAAGGACCAACATGGCTGAATATTAAATCCCATTCGCTGTGTTATTCAAACATTGTCCCCTAGCTGTGCAATATGAACACAACAGCCTAAAAGGTGGGTGTGTACAGGGGGAGGGAACACCACCCTAAGATCCGGCATTTCAAAGTACCATGTGATCATCTTTTCTAGTCCTTTTGCCGTGGAGGTACACTTTAAAAATGATCAAAATGCATCTATTCAGCAAATACGAGGAGGAGCGTCACGGAGCAGTGGGATCACAGAGCATCACCCACCGCAGGATCTGGAGCCCGACAAGTTAACTAGACTTCTACAGTCACAGTCTTTACAAATCCAAGATAATCACCACCTCGGAGCGTTACTGAAAGCTAAATGAGACAGCATATACGAGAGCACGATGTGAGTGGGGTCAAAATCACACACAGATTTTTTTCCACAGCTCCTCAGAACTCACCTCCCTCCCCAGGAGAGTCTGATATCCGAGAAGGGCCGCACACTGAAGCTCCCCCATTTCATTCTGGTGTCAGTACCCTCACCCCAAACTGGCCGGACAAACTGCTCCTAAGCATCTCTACTGGATATGCTGGGAAGATCTCTGCCTCAAGGTGTTTACAGTCTCTTAGGAACAGACATATCAGAAGAGGTGTCTCTTCCCTGAATCTGCCTTGGGGAGTTCGAAGGAGGCATCTCAGAGAAATTCTTTTTGCGTTCAAGCTAAGAACTGGAATGGTGATGGTGGGAAAAAAGTCTTTCCAGGAGATACCCGAGAGAGCTTAGTGCGACCGGGACAGAAACACATGCAGAGCACAGCAAACAAGGTCAGACCGGGAGGCAAGGACCTGTATTCCATGCAAATCAGGTGACAATCCTCAGGTCTGGCTAGCCTGCCCGGGCTTTTGGGCCCAGCAGAAAGGTCACCTTCCCGACCACCACCTTCTCCCCACACCCCTGCACACCGGCATCCTGTGCCCTCTCGTAGCACCACCACGTCCTTCTCCCTTATGGCCCTTTTCACAGTTGTGGTTATATAATTACGTGTGTGATCGTGTGATTAATAATCTGGGTCCACCAGGAGACTAAAGAGTAAGTTCAGTCCGTGTAAGGCCCACGTCCGTTTTATTCAGCTGTGTGTCCCAGGGCCTGCAGAGAAGAGCATCAATCTCAAACATACAGATACATTTTACTAAATGAACAAATGAGAGCTGACAAAGAAGAGTCCTGAGCAAGGGGAGCAGCACTCAGAGATGGCAGTTAAACAAACCACTCCGGCAGCCAAGTGAAGATCAGACTCGAAAGGCAAGGCTAGAGCTGGGAGGCAGAGAAGGAGACAACTGCAAATGGTTCAGGGAAATGAAGACTTAAGATTTAAAAATGAGAGCGGCGATGATAAGGATATATAATGGAGGAGACACACGGAGGAAGTAGAATCTGAGAACTCAACGCACAGCGGGCAAAGCAGAAGGAAATCTACGATGACACCAGTGGAGAGCGGTAGGAGGTGGAGACACTCACTCAGACCAGCAATACAGGGCAGAAACAGACATTTCCTGAGCAGCTACTACATGTCAGTGTGGCGTAGTTCTATACTGCTTCTACTTCTAAAATGCTATGACTGCAAAACAGTTTAAAATCCAACCCAGCTGTGTTAAAATGGGTATGGTTTCTATTAATAAACTAAAGTGTAGATGTTTTGTTTCTTCTTGGGCACACTGACTATGCCCCAGGCAGTCTCTGGACTGGGGACGTAGAAATCAAAGACGTGGTCTTTGCCTTCACGGAGCTGACAGTCTTTTGGTTTCGAGAAAGATAACTGCACGTCAACAACTGAGGAACCGAGGCCCAGTGAGGCTACGTTCTGACCAGTTACGTGTCCTATAACCCACACTTTTGGAGCACTGATTTCATCACCTACATTTTCGGGCCAATATGCAGTTGAGGGAGTGTGTGTTTAGAAAGACAAACAGATCCGATCTTGCTTTGAGGCTGGAGACACTCCAGAACTTAAAAACATCACAGCACATGGGCAGACAGACCATGCCCTCCGACTCTGAAGTGACTACTGAGTAGCCACAGAGCAGCAGTCTGCGGCGGACGACACAACAAGGAAGGAGAGGGAATGAGGCCCGAAGAGCCTACCTGAGCAGAGACCAAATGCTGCAGGTGCCAAAGCAGAATCTCAGGAGGCTCTGGAAGTGACAGTAGAGAAACAAACGTTCAGGGGAGGCAGAGCAGAAATCCTCTTTAGACAGATTCCTCCCACCCCACCAGCAAGAGATGGTTTCCAGTAAGATACAGGGTCTCTACCCAAAGATGATGTACCGAAAAACAGATGAGAAAATGACCTGCAGTAGGAATAATGTAGCTCCGATCATCCAGTGCAGATGACACGCTTCCAGTGTTCACTCGTAAGGCCACTGAGTCTGAGAGCTTTTATATCAGCTCTTCCCAGACTAAAACAACATACCAAGACACTTCCCTCTCCAGCCCCAAAGCTACTGCCCCCTCCCCACGTCATAGTCTTTAAAAGAAGAACACCTGCACTGTCTCTATCTCAAACATCTTTCACGCACTTGGATCTAAGTTCTTCCACCACTTGACCTTGTCTTCTCATCCTTCCTGAACTCCCCCAGCCCTTTCCCTTCTCTCTGCCCAGGAAACTCTTCCTGTCCTTCATGAGCAGTTCAACCATCCCCTCCTCTGGGAAGCATTCCCCAGATTCCTTGTCTCCATGTCTGTGCTTCTGAAGGGTCTTGTGTATGTCTCACCAGAGCAATCACCAGACCCTATGGTTACTGTCTACCTCAGTGTCCCCAGTAGCCTGTAAGCTCCTTCCAAGGCCCCAAAAGCAGACACATGAAGGCTCCATGAGTAAGTGACTGATCATAGGTTATGTCTACCTTCAAAGCTGCTAGAATCCACTCAACTTTTCCACTTAAGTTGCTCTAAGAATTTACCTGCACATATAGGCAAGCTGGAAAGAACCTAAATTCTCAATAATAGTTTTTCTATAAAAGTATCTTGGCTAAAAACTCTATCTTTTGGTTGTTAAGCAAACAACTGGCAACCAGTTCAATCAAGTCTTTAGAGCTCCCCTCCCGTGTTTTTAATTCCTAACTTTCTGGCCCTGTGAGAAGTTCACCTGTACCCTTTTCTTCCTGGCCAGAGTAACGAGCTCTGATGCTCAGACATGCTGCTACAGTGAAGAAATCGTGTCTTATTTATATCAAAGCTTAGAACCATGGTTGCTCAATGTCTCTAAAAATAAATAGCTTTTTTTTTCTATTTAGTTTCACTTTCCATATGAAGAGAAACACCCACAGTAAAGTTTAGACAAACCGTATTTCCTGTAACCAGTGAAAATATCATGAATGCCCTTCAATTTTAATAGGAACACTTAAAAGACTTCATTTTAGGATAAGGGGATTAAACTTGAATCTTAAATTCCCCATCTATACTGCTGTTCTAGAAAACCAAAAAGTAGTATAACTTCTGAGTTTTCGGATGTTTTAAACGTCTTACTGTGATACAGAAAAGTTTACTCGGAACAGTAAAACACTAACAGACAGTAATTTTTTATGTACAAAATAAAGTGAAAACTGTGTAAATTTTAAAAACAGCAAAGTTTTTAAAAAACACTCAAAGTTCCTGTCTGGAAAACCTTGAAGATAGACTATTAAATATTAAGAAAAGTTAACGCCGTGCATTTGATTTGCAATTACTCTGCTTCCATACATGACTTGGAAAAGCTGTGCAATTTCTCTCATTACTAGCAAGGTCTGTAAAATGGGAATGTCATCTGTCTTCCTAACAGGAAAAATTAGATAGCCAGATAAAAAAATCATTTTTAAAAAAAAAATAACTTGTCTAATTAGGATGCTTTAATCATCACTTGCACAGTACAAGTGAAATCCTTTTCCAAGAGAAATATTTAAGCAGACGTTGAAGACAGATTTCCTTAAGGGAATGATTTTGTAAATCTGGAAAGCAATGTAACAAGATTATAAATTAACAAAGTGATTACATAAGCCTTGACAACCTCAGGCATTGAAGTACACCGATAACATTCTGATCCATTCGACTGATAGCGTCCCAACTCTGTGCAAGGAACCCAAACCGAGGAATCTGACGTTTGCTAGGAATTTGGTGGAAATTCAACAGGATGCCCAACATCTACAGTTCCATCACTTGCAAGCCATCGAAAGGCATAAGTTCCTAAGACTGAGAATGCACTCGGCTAAATGGAAGGTGAAAAAAAGTAACTTGACAGCCTGAGAGGTCTTATATCCACAGGCAGGTATAGATTTAAGAACCCTACCGCTAAATTCCCCCCGCCCCCCGCAACAAAAAAAAAAATACTGGACTTGAACTGAACTCTCTACGAAGCTACCGAACTGTATTTCACCCAAATGTCAGGACTAGCACAGCTCCCGGACACCCCCCTGCCCCGCCCCGCCCAGGATAAAAGGCTGTCACTTTCTTGGATCTCAAGTCCAAGTAAAAGGTAAGAAGGTTTTTGTAAAAGGGTCCAGAAAGAAATCAACAGGCGATGACTACGGAAAGGAACAGAGGTTTCCCAATCTGAAGAAGAAATAAATATATATTCTAGTTCTCCCTTGGGAATGGCACTGCGCCTCCTTCCTTACCCCGTTGCCCTTTCTCTACAGACAACAATATCCCCGTGCTATTGTAAGGCTGCGTTTTATTATTATTATTTTTTTTTAACCGAGGAAACCCCCTTGTTGCAGCCAGATTTGTAGATCTGCTTGAAAAAAAAAAAAGGAAAAACACATTCGGAGAACACACAGCGCACGGGAGCCGCGGGGCGCGGGGCGCCCGGCTGGGGCTCGCGCGCGGCCCGCTCCGGGGCGGGGCGCAGCGATGCGGGCGCCTCCCGCGGTGCCGCAATCCCGCCGCGGCGGCCAGGGCAAGGCCTGCGGGCTCCCGCGGCCGGCCGCCCGCCGCAGTGCCGGCTCCCGCGCGGGCCCCGACGCCGCGCCGCCGCCGCCGCCAGGCCGCGCAGCCACCGCCGCTGCCACCGCAGCCCGGGGCCCGCATCCGCCCGGGCCCGCGCTGCAGCCGGAGCGGGCGCAGCGGGCGGCGCGGGCAGCGCGGGCAGCGCGCAGCGCGCAACTTACTTTCCGCCCGCGGCGGGCGCCCGGGCTCGGGAGCGCCCAGCTCCGCCACGGCGGAGGCCACCGGGCTGCGGAGGGCCGGCCCCGCACCGCGGCCCGCGGCCGCCGCGCCCCCCCGGCAAGGGCAGCGATCTGCGCCCCGCGCCCCGTTACCTCGGCCCGCAGGCGGCCGTCCGTCCGCAGCGGCTGCGGCTCCGACGACTCCCTCCCGGCCGCCGAATCCCCGCACCCAGCGCTAATCATAATACCGAGCGGGCGGGCGGGCGGCCGGCCGCGGGGAGGGGCGGGGCCGCGCTGCGCCTGCGCGGGCCGCTCGTCACTGTGACGCGCGCGCCGGGGCGGGGCCCGCGGGGGGCGGGGCGCGGCGCACCTGCGGGCCCGGCGCGCGCGCGGCTGCTGCGGCTGCTGCTGCTGCTGCTGCTGCTGCGGGGCGTGCTGGCAGCCGCCCGACCCCGGCGAGCCTGGGCCGCGGCTGGCGGGACCAGGCGGGTTGGGGACGGCGAAGGAGGAGGAGGAGGCACCAGGGACACGGGACACGGGCCTAGAAAAGGGGCGCGAGCTGTCGGGGGAAATGGGAGGGAAGGCAACCGCATCCGCACGGGACTCTGCGTCCTGGGGCGGTTGGGGGGTGGGGTGTGGGGGTCGAGAGCTGGCACTCACTGTACCCTTTTAAAGATTCACCCCGTCTCCCGTCCGGGTTTCATCAAGGAGAGAAAAAAATTATATATATATATATATGTGTATATATATATACACATATATATATGTACATATATATACACATACATACATACATACATCATACATGCGTTTTTTTTTTCTCTATAGTTGTTTTTTTTCCCTCTCTATCTGGGAGCCCAATTTGAAGGAGTTTTGATTTTGTTGCTATTTAAACAAAAGGAAGCCCAGCATCTGAACGCAGCAGCGCTGGCGTTAAAGGCCCGCGGGAGACACCCGCCCAGCCAGGCTGCCTCCTCTGGAAACCGCGAGGAAAGGCCGAAGGTCGTGGAAAGTATTAAAACATAGGAATGAAGTCAGGGAATCAAAACACGCCAGGCATTAACCGTGGCCCTGGATGGTACAGCTCGGGAATGGAGCTTAGCGCTGGCCCACAGGGGCGGGCGACGGGACTCCCGCCTCCCACCTTGGCAGTGGAAGCGTGGTGTTCGACGGAGCTCAGCCATCCTGGAAGGGAGCTACCTGTCTGATGCCAGGTTTCCCCAATCTGCTTTTCCCTTTCTGTTTTTCTGTTTCTCCCTTCTTTCCTCCCCACCCCTAAGGGGGGGGGGAACACTAGCAAAAGACACAAGCCAAAAACCAAACAAACAAAAAATGCTACTTAGATGCCCCAAGTTTGATCAAATTGGACTGAGAAGAGGAATCTAGATGGTTTTAGCAAATGTCTTTGTTGATCTGCAGATGTCAGAAGCCTTTTCCTTTAGACTCTCTCCACAGCATCAACTTCAGGTACCTGAAGATGCTTGAGAAGCAAGAGTAGATTGTTGGGAGGTGCTACCCTACGGGTAACGACCTAAGGTTTTCTATTAAAGGGGGACTTCCAGTTACCCTAATGTCCCAGCATGGGATCATGGATCATTGGCTGGGGAAAGCCTCAGGCTGTGGGCGTCAGGCTGAGTCAAGGCCCCAACTCTGGGATCACTCTGATTTAGAAAGACCAAGAAAAGAATAATCTCACTTTGACAGTGACATTCTAACTCAAGCTGTATGTTAGGCAAGAGCTCCTAACTGGTTTTGTGGAATTTGTTCCTTTGTTACTGGAAAGATGGAACATTATGCACTTCTTCTCTCAGGGAAAGATCACTATTCAGGGAACCCTGTAGCCAAGGAAAGGGAGAAAATACCACTCTAATGGTCTCCCAGGAGAAGGCCGGTGGTTGAAGGCCTCCACCACCACCTCTGTAGCCTCTGAGATAGAACAATAACCGCAAAACAATGGTCATAACAGATAAGCCGCTGGAAGACAGAGTAACTGTCTTCCAACTGCGTGTAACTCAGGTTTTGAATGTAAGGAAAACAAGAGCATAAGAACAACAAAACAATGAAAAGGAACAGAATAAGTTGATTTAAGTAAAGTCAGCTCCAATTCTCTTCCAGAGAAAGGGATGCAGTACTGGCCACATGGTAAATCATTTATTCATCCCCAATGTTTCTTGAGAAGCTGGAGTGCTGCTGGCAAGAACATGACCCATTTTCAGTTCCACACCATAAACATGGTAACGTGATCTGATTATGCTTAGGCAATATTTTAAAGTATTCCAGGATAAATTAATAGACTGTTACTTAACTTTGAATTTAAGCAAATGTGTTCATTGGTAATGAAGAAACCCCTTCTCTAGTCTGCCCTAGGGCTGTCTCCAAGACAAACTGCTTTTTTAATGTTAGGTCTTTTTATGGACTGGTAGGAAGCTTTAATTAGATATACAGTACTCTACAAAACAAGACGGAGCATGCAGACTTTTATTACAGGCTCTGTGATTCAGATCTCGAAAATAACATAATGCCACTAATTTAAAGGGAGAAGTTGTTTATTGGAAGAAAACCAGAGAGATGCTACAAATTAGATCAAGATGTGAAAAGCAAGCAGAATTGCCATTTTCATCTTGGCCCCGCCCCCCAAAAAAGCAGGCATTATCTTCTTTAGATATTGTTAGTTTTCATAATTGAATGTACTTAAAATAACAGATATTATTCGTGCATAGTTTAGACTTGTGACATTTTATGTAATGAGTTCCTCATACATATTTAAGTGATCATTTTGTACTTGTACTCATTGATACTTGTGCATTTCTAATCCTGGCTTCATCCCAGTGTGACCAAAATACTACTTCATTGGAATGGCCTAAAGAATTCTTCAATGACTTTCCCTCACCACCCCCTTGGCATCAGTTTGCATCTCTAAGTCTATTATCTCAGATGTCAGTTAAGGCCTCTGTGTGTTTGTGTGTGTGTGTGTGTGTGTGTGTATGTGTGTGTGTGCGTGCACGGGCGCATGAGAGAGACAGAGAGAGAGAGAGAGAGAGAGAGAATTTTTGATAGTTGTGAATAAGAATCCAAAATGCCAGCCATTAACTCTGCTTCTTTGCAACCTATGAACTAGAAGGCATGGCAGACACTGCCTGACCTGAAATCCCAGCTCCACCATTAAGAGCTGTATGGCCTGGGGCAGGTTGCTTAACCCTCTCTTTGTTTCCAACTCTGTAAAATGAGAATGATGGTGATGATAATGATAATTTCTTACAAGGTTGGTGTAAAGCAGTGTTTCTCAAAGTGTGCTCCTTGGACGAGCAGCATCAGCTTCTGGGAACTGGATTGAAATGCAAATTCTTGGGCTCCACTCCAGACCTACTAAATCAGACACTGTGCTCTCTCTGTTTTGAGAAGACTTCCACGTGATTCAGATACAGATTAGAGTTTGAGAACCACTCTTGATGGGATTAAGTAAATCTATATAGATTATTAGAACAGTGCCTGGCACATGGGAAGCAGTATATTAATAAATACTTTTTAAATGAGTCCCATATGATGTTGCCAAGATATACAAAGTTTAATCAAGGCCAAAAGAAGCATGCCCATGTTCCTCCAACAAATAAATCCTGCTTCACCCTTTGTCCAAAGACTTGAACACAGACTGCCAAGCCCCTGATGGCTCCTGCCTTTCTTTCCCACACTTTCTATCCTCCATGTACAGCATGCCTCCAGCCTCCCCAGTCCCCAGAAAGAAAACTGCTTTTCCACATTCTGTTCCTTCCGCCTGGAAATGTCATCTACCCCTTTTCTCCATTTCCTACACTTGTGATCTCCCGAATTTCTACTTAGGCTTCAAAGACCAGCTCCAGTGTCACCTCCTCTGTGGTGCCCCCTCCCCAGCCCAGTCAGAGCCAGGAGTTCTCAGACCCACACCTGTACAACCCTCTTATGTTTATCATAAGGCATCCTTTTATTGAGGTGTAACTGACATAAAATACCGTAGGGTTTTGTAACTGTTTTTACTGTTCCATTTTCTCCCTTTGCATCTTAAACTCTTGGCGGACAAGGATTTTTTTAATTCAAATTTCTATTCATGCCACTTAACACTGAGGTTACAGGCTCGTAACCCAAGGGCTTGCCCTATAGACTTGGCCTTTTTTTTTTTTTCACATAAGTCCTTTTAAGACTTTGAATTAGTTGAGAATATTTGAAAATTGAGAGATTTCATTTTTTATAGAGCTTTTCCCATCTTCTCACTTTCTAGATTGCCGTTTCTGTGCTTTTATTTTTCATTTTTTTTATTTTAAATGTTAAAAAGTTAGACATTTATACCATCCATGAAGCAATACCCACCATAACTCTAGCACCCATCTGACACTATGCTCAACCATTACAATAATATTGAATGTATAGCCTGTGCTATATTCCGAATCCCTGTGGCTGATGTGTACTTCTTCATCTGCTCACCTTTATCATCCAGCCCCCGCACCAAAGCCACCTTCCCCCTGGCAATCACCAGTGTGGTCTCTGTATCTGTGAGTCTATTTTTGTTTAGTTTGTTTCTTTTGTTCCTTAGATTCCCCTATGTAAGTGAAATCATATGCTATGTATCTTTCTCTGTCTGACTTATTTCACTCGGCATCATACCCTCTAGGTCTATCCATGTCGTTGCAAATAGTAAAATTTCATTTTTTTATTTTTGAAAATTGGGAGATTTAATGTTTTTGTTTTAAAAGTTTTATTGAGTTGTAATTGGCATACCATAAAGTTCACCCATAATACATGGTAATTGAGTGATTTTTATAGTTGTAAATTTATAGTTGTGCAACTATCACCCCAATCCAATTTTAGAATATTTCCCTCACTCCCAAAAAGATTTCTCATATGCATTCGCTGTCGGTTACACTCTAATCTCCAGTCCTCAGCAACCAATGATTCGTTTCCCATCTCTATAGATTTACCTTTGCTAGAAATGTTGTATAAAAGAAATCATACAATGTGTAGCCTTTTGCTTCTTTCACATAGATTGTTTATCCGTGTTGTAGCACGTATCAGTAGTTTATTTCTTTTTATCGCTAAGTAGCATTCCATTATGTAGACACAGCAGGTTTTCTTATCCATTCACCAAGTGGTGAACATTTCATTTACTTCCAGATTTTTGCTGTTATGGATAATGCCACTATGAGTATTTACACACATTGCTAGGTGGAGTTGTTGGAACTTGTCATAACTCTACGTTGACAATTTATTTCTTGAAGTGACTGTACCATTGTACATTCCCACCAACACCGTATGAGGGTTCCAAGTTCTCTACATCCTTGCCAATGTTTGGCATTATTAGACTTTTATATTAGCGCTATTCCAATAAATGTAGTGGTGTCTTATTGTGTCTTATCATGATTTTAAATTGCATTTCCGAAATAACTAATGATGTTGGTCATCTTTTCATGTGCTTTTTTAGCCATTCATTTGTCTGCTTTAGTGAAAAATCTATTCAAATCTCTTGCTCATTTTTAATGGGGTTGTTTGTCTCATGAAATTATAATATTTTTTGTTATATTTCAGATACAAGTGCTTAATAGATATATAATTTGCAGATATTTTCTCCCAGGCTGTTGTTCAGTTTCTCATATTTTAACATATTTGGAAGTGCCAAAGTTTTGAATTTTGATGAATTCCAACTTATCAAAATTTTCTTTTATGAATTGTATTTTTGATGTCATATCTAAGAAATTTTTGCCTAAGCCAAAGTCACAAATATTTTTTCTGTGTTTTTTTCAAGTTTATAGTTTTCAATTTGACATTGAAGTCTATAATCCATCCTGAGTTAATTATTATACGTGATGTAAAATAAGGATTAATTTTAAAATGTAATTTATTTTTTGCATATGGATAGCCAATTATCCCAAAGCCATTTGCCCAAAAGAGCATCATATCCCAATTGAATTGCCTTGGCACCTTTGTTGAAAATCAGTTTACCATAAGTGTAAGGATTTTATGAATTTTCTACTCATTTCCGGTGACCCATATGTCTACCCTTATACCATTGTGGCACAATCTTAACTACTATTGTTTTATATTAAGTTTTGAAAATGGGTAGAATAAGTTCTCCAACTATGTTGTTCTTATTCAAAATAGTTTTGTTATTCTCTTTATTTTGCATTTCCATGTAAATTTTAGTATTGACTTGTTAATTTCCATCAAAAAATTGGGGGGGGATTTTACTTGGTATTGTGTTATATATATGATTCAATTCGGGAAGAGTTGTCATCTTAACAATAATGAGTCATAAACATGATATATGTCCCCATTTATTTAGATTTTTAAATTTTTTTGTCAACAATGTTTTATAATTTTAAGTCTTACACATCTTTTGTCATATTTATTGTTAGCTATTTTATTTTTTTAGTACTATTGTGAATTGCATTGTTTTCTTCATTTCATTTTTAGATTGTTCATTATCAGTGGATAGATGTATTGATTTTTGTATCTTGTGACGTTCTTATTTCTTAGATTTTTTTAGATTCACTAGGATGTTCCAAATATAGGATCAACTGTAAATAGACAGTTTTATTTCTTCTTCCCCAATTTGGATGGCTTTAATTTCTTTTTATTGTCATCTTGACAGATTAGAATTTCCAGTAGGATATTGACTGGAGTGGTGAGAGTGAACCTCCTCGCTTTGTTCTCAAACTTATGGAAAATGCCTTTAGTCTTTCACCATTAAGTATGATGTTTACTGTAGATTTTTCATAGATGCTTTTTTTAGCTGTTTAAGAAAATGTCCTTATGTTCATAGTTTGTTGAGAGTTTTATCATAAATGAGTATTGGATTTTGCCAAATGTTTTTTCTGCATGTTTTGATCTGACCATATAGGTTTCGTACTTTATTATATCAATACTATATTTTGCCTTAACTAATTTTCAGATGCTAAGAGCCCGATACAGCCAGTACCTTGATTTGAAACTTGTTAGACGTGGAGCAGAGAACCCAGTAAAGTCTGCCTGGGCCTCTGACCTACAAAACCGTGAGTTACTAAATATGTGTTAATTAAGCTGCTAAATGTATAGTAATTTGTTACACAGCAATAGGAAACTAATAGCACCAACTTTGTCTAGTTTTCTTTACCACAGCTAGAAGTCTTACCTCATGGTAGAGTAAATTTTGAAAATTAAAAAAAAAAAAAAAATCAAGATTTCTGGCTTCTCTTGAAAAATGGGAAGACCTTGCCACTTGAGATTTGCATTTCTCCCATGTCAAACCATCTGCTCTAGATGACCAGTGGCTCTCCCCGGTATCCTTGTTAGCCAGGGTCTAGGTCCTCCAGTGCGTCTGCTCTTGTCCTTCATCCTGGGCCTGCATCCGATTACAAGCCTGGCCTTGACATCTGAATCTGTAACACAGCTAATCAGCATGTGCCAACTTGTAGTAAGTATTTGTTGAATGATGTGGACATTTGGAATGACCAAGACCCTTCAGTGCCCTTAGGAAGACATTCAGGGCGTGGCCCACAGAGCCTGTTCACCTAAAGATCCCCTGGAAATCCCATCAACTTTCACATACATCTCATTGGCCAACAGTGGGTTATATGAGCAGCCCTAGTTGCAAAGGAGGCTGGGAAATATGTTTTTCAGCGTGTCACATGTCACTCCAGCCCCAACAAGGAAATCAGGGCTCTGATAGAAAGGAGAAAAGAGGAGGAGGGGTACTGGGTTAGTGACCAGCAGTCTCAACACCCAGATTGCAGAAAATGGCAGCACCCCAGAAGCCTTCTTGTGCCCACAGGATACACTCCTCACTTCTAATAATATACTCAGTATTGCCTCCTCTTCAGCTTCCTGTAAATGGAATCCTACAGAGTGAGTTCTTTTGTGTCTGGCTTCTTTCACGTGCAGAATGAATATTCAAGAAAAAGAAACAATCTTAGAGCAGCTCAAATGATCTAACAAGTGACTTATTTATTAGCCTTGAGGAAAATCCGCTGTCAGTGATGGGATTATCTACCTCCCTGAATTATCATTAACTACCCATTTGCCCTTCAGCCACGGACAGTCAAGAGAAATGACCAGTAGGAATAGTAACAAGTATGCTTTTCCATGGAAGATATTCCGAATATCCTAAAACCAGAGCCACACGACCACTAGATGTATAGACACAGAATGCATGGCCATAGTGCTTTCTGGGTTAGAACCTTAAGGTCCCTGCTAGGCCAGGCCTTAGTCTTCAGTTGCTGGATCATAAGGAGGTCATGAGCAGGGTGGATGGATGTCCAAAGGAGCAGGACTCTGAGGCTTCAGGCACTGGTAGTGTATCTGTCAGTGCAGAATAAGCCCAATGTTTTAACATCAGTGCAGTGGACTGGATGAATGTTAGCACTGCTCTTTGCCATAACAGAGTGAAGGTTGGGTGGCCTCTGGTAAAACTGGACATGAGATATTCTAGCAGCATATGGATGATTACAACTCAAATGAGGTGTCTGTCTTGATGAAGGTGAGACTGATCTGTTCTCTTACAGACAGGAGGAGACAGGACAGTTCGCAGCCCAGACCCCATAGCTGAAGTTGGCATCTGATAACTGCTGAGCTGAGCCATCAGGGCACGGATGTCAAAATAGCTGATGCTTATTTCCTTAGGACAGTTTTGCAAATAAAACTTTACTCATTTCCAGCTCACAATTCTTTTCAACTGTCTCACCCTACTTTAGAATCCAGGAGTGTTAGGCATTATATAAAAATAAGAAACAAAAATAAGAGCAGGATTCAAGACTCAAGACCACTCTCCCAGAAGCAGCAGCCCTATCTTCATTCCCAGCCCTCACTCCTTTGCCTGCCTGGACTGTAGGGACCAGCAAAACTAACAGCTCACTTTCCCAGCCTCCTTTCCAAGTAGGGATGACCATATGATCCAGTCTGGCCAGAAAGATCTGGGTGGAATTCAGCTGGCGTGGTAGTGGTGGTGGGGTAGGAGAAGCTTTTGCTTTTCTGATACAAAGGGACAGCTGCAGCTGGTTCTGGCCTTCCCCTTTCTTCCTGCCCTGATTGGGCATGGTGCCTGAAATAGGAACTGCCATCTTGCAACCACTAAGGAGAGACCAAGGGAATCACAGCAGTGCTGGCTCTGGACCTCATGAGCTGCTAAACAAATGCTAACAGCTGCCTGCTCCAGACTTTTCCGTCTATGAAAAAAAAAATTTGAAAATTCTGTTTGTTCATTATGCTTACTTATATCTGAAAGCATTCCTAAGTAATACAACTAGTATAAACCCTTACTTGTCATGAATAGGCAAAAAAAAAAAGGAAGGGAGGCAGTGAGGATTTTCAGAATCTAATTAATACAGAAATAAGCTATGGATACTTGTTCTCAAAAGCAAGGAAGATATCAAATCCTACTAGGGTCAAGTCAAAACAACACAGAAGCCAGCTTGAAGGGACTTCCACTGGCAAAGGAGGGGACAATTGGATTAAATTGAGTTACAAATTGATAAATAGAAATCACCAAATAACCAAGCACTTATCCTGCCTGTCTGGTAGAAACTGTATTTCAGAGCAATCAAAGAGATGATAGGAGCTATTCAAGGAATGATAGGATTAGAAAACCACCCCCACTGGAACATCTGATGAAATACAGAAGAATCTAGGCAACTGCCACCAAAAACTCTTAGGTGAAAGATAGACAAGGAACCTTGCGTGGACCATGCTGATAACACCTGAACCTGCTGATGGGTTTTTCTATCTCTAAAAGTTAAACAATTAGCTATTATGTGTCTCGTGATACAAAATATCAGAAAGTACACAGCATGTCCTGTGATATTTTCTACACAAAAATGTTAAATGAGAATCTAATCCAGTTTACAGGAAATAGAAGAATACGTTAAATGACACCAGGAGGAAATAATCAGCTATATCCAAAAAGTAGTGTATTCTACAGGACAGATGACTCATGTCTCACCCTCTTTGAGAGAATAGATAGCATAAAACCAGGAAGGGAAGAGAACTGTTACAAAGTCAAAAAGACTTCAGAGTCGTTTCATTCATATGCCATGTGTAGATCTTGTTTGGATCCTGATTTGAATAAAACAACAATAAAATTATTTGAGCTCATTAGAAAAATTTGGTATGTTCTGAGTATCACATCCCGAGATAGTGGCATTGTGGTTATGTTTTTTATGAAAGCTACTCTTTGATAGAGATACATAGTGCAATGTTTATGGGTGAAATGAAATGATGCCTGGAATTTGCTTTAAAATATTCCAGCAAAAGCCCAACAAAAATTGTGGGTGTGGCATAAAGGAAACAAAATCAGGTGATCCAAAAAAGGTTCGTTGTATTTTTTTTTCCTTCACTTTTATGTATGGTTGAACATTGTGTAGAAAAAGGGTTTTTTTTTTTTAAAGATTATTTTGATTTTCTTGCCTTCTAGATGCCAACAGCAATAAACATGAGAATGCAATCTTTAAGAATTCTGTCAAAGGATATAGCAAAGCAATGTCATGTGCCTGTACTTTAAAGGAGAGGATGTTAAGGTCACTTTAGAGATGTTAGTCCTGGCCCCAAGTGCCTTGCATGTTCTTGTCCTCCTGTGAGACTCCCCTGGTTGGTTCTCCCTTGTTCCTGCGTATTCCCAAGACCTCTTTGTTCTTCCCGTTGAGTTCTAATGACTTGTCCACCCTCTTCCACCAGACCGTGAGCCATCTCCCCGACCCCAACTCTTAATCAGGAACAAAGGCTCAATTCCTATTATTTTCTGCATTCCCTCTACCTAGGGTGGTATTAACACATAGTCAGTGATCAACAAATATTTGGGGCCTATACGAACAGAACCCAATCCACTGTGTTTTACATATGCGGAGACTGAAACCCCAATGGCTGAAGTTTCTGGGCGAGGGCTGCAATTCTTCAGAATCAGAACCATTCCTGGTTCTGAATCCAGTGCTACTTCTGAATCTTATTGAGGATTCTAGAGTCTTCTACTTTATGGGACGGACCTTCTTTTACTAGCGCTAAATGTGCCCTTTCCAATGCTTCCCCAAACCCCAATTCTCACAACAAATTCATAATGTTCTCTGTAAGGACACTTGTGTATGTTTCTAGAAGACATTACTCAAATCGGTTTTAGGCAGAGGAGATTGTAAGTGATTATATAACACAGACAAGATGATGTTTTTCATAATAGCAATAACAACAATAATAATACATGAAATCCTTAGCACTCACGTTTGCAGAAAGAGTAACTCTTCCTTTTATTCTCCTCCAGTTTTTAATTTGCCGAATCAAGAAAAGGAAGCCAAAAAGTATCTTCAACGTTTCTTGAGTTTGGGCCCCAAAGTTTGTGGTATGCATGGTAACCCATGCATGAAAATAACCTCAGTTTTTTTCTGAGCCTTTCTGACCACTCTGAGTCAGCCTTTGGCCAGAGGTCATACTCATATTTCCTGGTAACCCCCAAAGTTATACACCACAGTGGCGGAAAGCCAACCCAGACATCTGTCTCCCACCCTATGGCTTAACTCTATGTTCCTCAGGTCTTAGCTTCAATGTCCCAGCCTCTGACCACCCCCACCTCCCACCCTACCCCAAATCTGGATTATGTGGCCTCTATAACACACCACAAGTCATTTGGCACAGCTGTAACTACACGCTATTACTGCTGCCTCTTACTCTCACTCTAGATTCCAAGCTCCTCCAAGGTAGAGATTGCCTTGCACATGGCAGCTACTCAGTGAATACTTGTTCAGTGAATTTACAAGTAGTCGAATGAATGGCTTTCAAGATTCAAAAGCCCAGTAACTGAGACTCTGCATTTAGACCATCCTACCCATTAAGGTGTTGATTAAATACCTTTTGTCCTCAAGGTTTAACTTAATAATGTTGAAAAGAGAGGAACCATCTAGTCTTCAGAAAGTGATTGAAAGATTGGATAGGAGATGTGGTATGGATTATGCAGGTATCCACCATCCTCACTCTTGTTTTCTTCTCTCTCTCTCTCTCTCTCTCTCTCTCTCTCTCTCTCTATCTCTCCTCCCAACTCCACCCCACCCCACTTAATCACCTCTGGAATAACCAGCCTGAGGTTTTACTTGTCCTCCTCATCTACTACTCTGTTCTGCCCCTTTGAACAGAGGAAATTAGGGTATGTGGATTGTGGTGAAAGGAACAAACATGGCTGGCAAGAGCTGACACTTACACATACACACTCACACTGCATGGGAACCTGGCTCATCCAGAAGATGACTAAACTCTGATCCCCAGTCAGTCTTGAGGGCCCCTCCCAACAAGGGCCCTTTGCCTGGACCTGAGGCTAATTAGTAGATCCCAATCTTTCATGAGGAGGATGGGTGTGGGTTATTCATGATAATCCCCATACGCCCTAAGAAGTCAACTCTGTTATCTGAGATAGTGGAGTATTTGTAGGAGTTCCTGAGCCAAGAAAATAACCAAACCCAAACCAAAAGTGAAAATGGGATGGTTTCTTTTATAGTCAGTGAACTGTACGTAACTCTACGCCCAATGAAATTAACCAAAAGGGCCTAATTCAGATTTCAGGGGCTAATCATAATTATAAACTAGGAGGAAAAAAATCACCAGACTAAGCTAACTGAGGCTTAACGAACATGGAATGTACTGTCTCCAAATGTCTATAAACTCAGGCTTGAAAAGTTCAAATCATCAATATTAAAAAAAGGTAACTTTCGACAGATTCACCCACTATTAGTTCTGGTAGGAAAAGATCAGTTTCATTGTCATCACAGATTTGACATTCACGATAACCTGCCCCAGCTGAAAGGCCATTTAGAAAAGAAGGAAGGCTAGGGACTCGTGAGCCTAAGGCCATGTTTAGGGCTCAGAGCCAGCTACCCATCATCCTAAGCACTGGGAACATGAAAACTCTAAGCCCTGTCTTGCCCTCAAGAAAGTTACAGTTCCTTTGATGCCAAAGTGTCCTGGAGTAAGTGCCAACACATAGAGTAGTTGTGCAAGAGCATTGGTTTTATAGATGGAGGGGAGAAAAAGAACATCTTCACAGGTAGATGTGTGTATAGCTTTTGACTGATAGTTTTTGCCTCTGCAGTGTTTTCTTATTCACTTTGCACTGGTGTAAGGCATGGAGTAAGATCTCAATAAATATTTGTCAGATAAACAAATGGGCATACTGTGTCATGTATATTTGGGGAAAGAAAACTGAGAAGCAGAGAAAGGAATTGATTTATTTAAGCATGCGGTCACCAACTCAGCGTTTGCCCATAAGACTCATTATTGGCTCATAAAACATAGCCAATCCCCTGTCCTGGCACTCCTCTTATATTTTCTAAAAGGTAGGCCAATATGGAACCATGATTCAATGACATCCATGTGTAGAACTAAAGATAAGACTTGACTCATGTCTAAAAAGTAGAATCTACTATTCACAGAATTGTGGACGTGAACATTTCGTAGGAAGAGTAGAAGCAGGTGATGGAGCATGGGTTTTGATGTCTTCACCAGTGAAATGACAGTCTCCAAGCTCCCTTCTGTTACTCAAAGCTGCTGCTTTGTTCAGTAGCCATAGCATGTGTCAGTTAATTTTCTTATATTAGTAGAGGACATAACAAGGAATTTATGTAGGTCAAAGAATATTTTAAAATTCCAAACAGAAGAGCTGCTAATGAATTTCGTTTAGGGTGTCTTGCCACCAGAAAAATGACAGACCTTTTCTAAACACCTTTGGCTGTTTGCTCATCAAGAAAAGTCACACATTTTCTCTCTGTAAAAGGTGCCAAAGGGGGGAGAAAAAAAAAAAGGCTGAGTGCAGTTGCACTCTTAATGGTCTGAGGATTGGGACCGTTTTTTAAATTCAGTATAGAAAGTGATAAACCCAGAGGATCATGGGAGAGCTCTGCTCAGAGGAGGGGCATGAGGTCAGGGTCTTTTTGTTCTAGTCACCGACTCGTCACAGGGTGCAGATTGAAATGCTGAGGCCTGGGCACATGCTCACTCATGGGAAAATAAAATTTCCTGCGTTTCTTTTGTTTTTAACAGTGCTTATGATGACTTGCCAAAAATCACTGTTTCTGCTGCAGCACCTCCTGTCAGGCCTTCACAGGCCTCTGGACGAAGGCCCTGATTCGTGTTGTCACCGAACTGTAGGATCACCTGCATTGCAAATCCTATTGGCCTTTTTTTGCGGGGGAGGGGAGGCGCAATTTCCTGATGAATTCCTCAGACAAGTTTATTATGAATACGTGGGTTTGCAAAAACCTTGAGAGAAGCCTCCATTCGATCATGTGACTCTAGATCCCGCCGGCCTTTGTTTACCCAGAATTCTGAACACCAAACAAGGGGGTGCAGCAGATGCAGTTCCTTTTGTAAGAGGGCGGAGATTTGGAATCTTGGATGAGCTGATTCTTCGCCATCCAAGCTTGGTCAGTGCTTCAGTCTGGGACCGGCATTCTGGGTGGGAATCATGATAATACCTACCTCAAAGGTGGTCGATGTCAGGATTAAGTGGGGGCTTAGAAGGGGCCCATCAGCTTACCGGTGCTAGGACCGTGAGTTCTAGCTCCTTTGTGGCAGGAGTGCTGATGCCAAAACATAACATTCAGTTCCAGACTTTGCACAAAATCAACCTCCAAACAGAGAGATTAAACTTGAAGGTACGAAGGATTGAAGGGCCGTGGCTCTTCAGGCAGTAGTAGAGCTATTAACACTGCAAATGCTCGTCCCTCCAGAAGCATCCATTCTACTTTCTGGCCCTTGTGGCTTCTTCCCTAGAGAAACCTGCACCCTTTGGAACAGGAGCTGTGTTCCAGCATGTTCTCTGCGGCACTGCAAAAAAACCCCATAAATAACCGAATTGTCCTCTATTGGCTTAAAAATGTATACAGGGGCATGTGACGCAGCTGAAAGTGATGATGTGACTCTCTTGCTGTCTAACACAGAAAGTGCCTTAAAACATATCACTGAGAAAAAGAAACTAGCAGGATGACATGAAAAGGGCCATGTGTGCAAAATCTCAAACAAAATAATCAGGCATGATTTCTCTAGAACTATGTGTGTGTGTAAATGCAGTGAAGATGTTCTGGACACAGGACAGCAGCAGGGGGTGGTGCCCCAAAGAGACGTCGGCCTTCTTGGTGATGTTTTGACTTTTTACAGCGTAGTTCATGTAGAAAGTAAAAATCGTCACATATAAGAACATATAGAAGTACTATCCAACGTCTATAACAATGCATAACATTTATAATTAATGTAATACAATTTATTATTGAAATAACTTGCTACAATTTATGATAGAAATCTGTAATTTTTATTTACACAATTTACAATGTATATGGAACATATAATCACTCTGGCGTGTCAAACATGCAGATTCTTGGATCTCACCCCCAGATGTTCCAATTCCTGTGTGTTTGAACTGTTGCTCAGGGATCTGCATTTTCGGTAGAGTGAGTGAGTCTGCCTTTGTTGATGCTGCAAAGGCCCACACTTTGTGACTATTTCATTCACAAGCTTCTCTCCAGGTGGGAGGCACAGGCGAATCACTCAGGAGTCTGTGAAGCAGATTCTGTGCCCGGCATTCTGTGTCCCCCACCCCACATGCTGATGCTGCTGGTCCTCGGACCCTACTGTGAAGCTTGACTTGAGTCAGGCTTTGAAATGGGTAGAAATTCAATGCATGCAGGAAGGACCCCAGAGGAGGGGCAGATGTGCTGTGTGAGGAACAGCAAGGAGGACTGACCACAGATGAGGCAGCAGGACAGCCTGAGGGCACCTTACTGCCAGTCTGAGGACCTGGCATTTGGTCCATCACAACTGCTAGTGGCTTTAGGGAGGGGCGCATCATCCCAAATGTAAGAGGGCGGAGAACAAACGTGAGGTGAGAGCCGGAAGGGCCAAAGCCATGGTCCCAGGCACAGGTGTCTGAGACACAGCCAGTGATCCAGGGCTGGGTGGGCCTGAATCTGAGGTCAACACCACCCTGGCGTGCCACATCCCCACTGCCTCAGGCAGGAGGGAGGTCATTCTGGTCCCTCCCTGGGACGGAAGTGTGGTCCTAGCTTACAGGTGGCTCTGGAGCGGCTTGTATTCTGCAGTGGACAAAGGACCACTTTCCACATTCATGGGACCAGGATAGCGTATTCAGAGAGACAAAGCCCGTGTCACTTTTCTCTGTGCAAAAGGGCACTTTTTCCAACTTGGCAGAAGAAATCTTTCACCGGATTCAGACTAGCTCATACAGCTTTGGAGCATTCTTTGAAACAAAGTTGACAAATTGGGTCCAGATGAGAATGCAGGATGGGGTAAGGCAGGGATAGAGCGTTGCAAAACCCCAGCATTCCTGGGTCATGTTTGACTCAAGTTGGTTATTGGACTCTGAATAGTTCATGCTCTGCTTCAGTTCACAGGAGATGGAGCCACCCACTTTTTCCCAAACTCAATTCTAGAATGACTTGAAGAGCAGCAGGCTCCCATGAGCGCCTGTTTTGCATTTCCGGTTTCAGAGGCAGCTTCTCCCACCCCGCAGTGGGCAGCTATGGTTCAGAGCGGTGTCACAAGGGCATGCTCTGGGACACCATGGCAGGAGAGGCGTGACCTTTCCAGTCTCACCTGACCACCCCCCCATACACACACACACACACACACACACACACACACACTGTGACAATGGCAGGTCTTGAAGGGAACGGAGAGACACAGCACGACATCTTCAGAGCATCTTCATGGTCTATATCAGCTGCAAGTGGTGAGCACTTGTCATTTGGAGATGACCAACCAATCTGTTTTAATTGCACCTGCAGGAAATACAAGCAGACACCTGCATTAAAGCTGGACAGCCCAGCTCTTATTACAGCTCAGTAGAATTATCTTTGCACGTGAGTCGTTACATGCAAAATTGAGACTCCAGTTTGGTTGTGGTAGTGAAATTATGGGTTAAGTATGTCTTTTACAGTTGGCTCTTAGTGGCACCACTGTCTTTTCGAATGAAAACAAAACTTACCATCCACACTTTTATGAACCAAGCCATTTCATTATTTTTAATGAAAGCACTTTGTTTCCTAAGTTAAAAAGCAATGCATGCTATTATAGAAAAGAGAGAAGGTATAAAAAAGACGATAAAAGTCACCCATCATCTCTCCACCCAGAACTCATTATTTTGTAGCACTTGAAAGAAGAGACTGGATGAATTCTTCCTCAAATAAACTCTTTATTTTGGAATAATTATTGATTTACATCGAAAGACATAGAGAAACTCTACATCCTTCCCCCAGCTTCCAGCTTGTCCACATCTTGCGTGACAATGGAACATTCCAGAAAAATAGAGAAATTAACACTGGTCCAATCCTATGAGCTAAACTGCAAAGTCTATTTGGATTTCCCCAGTTTTTCCACTAAGGTCCTTTCTCAGGTCCAGGATCCCATTAAGGGTATGACTTCGCGTAGACTTGGTGCTCGGTCTTTACGTCTCCAATTTCCCCAAGCGTAATATGTAAAATACGAATAAGGAAATGCTGCATTTATATCATTTGTACTAGTTAAGCTGCAGAAGAAAGCATCGGATATCTATATAACTTTCATGTCTGAAGTGTGGTATAGTAGGTATCTAAATCCTTTCAAGCTGCTACAAAATGCCACAGACCAAATCGATTGCAAACAGTACAAATGTACTACTCACAGTTCTGGAGGCTGGACGTCTGAGATCACAGTGCCAACACGGTCAGGTGAGACCCCTCTTCCAGGTCACGGACTTCTCATGTGTCCTCACGTGATGAAAAGGGCTAGGGGCCTCTCTGGAGCCTCTTTTATAAGGGACTAAGCCCACCGATGAGGGCTCAGCGACTTAAGCACTGCCTAAAGGTCTTACCTGATACCGTCACATCAGGCATTAGGAGTTCAACATAGGAATTTCGAGGGGACACAAGCACCAGAAATAGCAATAGAGCGTTTAGCAGAAGAGGTTTGCAGAAGTTTAGCAGAGGTTTGGGCGTGGGGTTCTAGGGGATGGATAAGATCGCGGGGGTACTCTGCTTAGGCTTGACAGGGGTTCAAGGTCTCAGGGCCCCAAGTGAATGGCCTGGACAGGCCACTTGTTATTTCCTTTTTTTAAGAGCAAAGAAAGTAATTGGGGGAGGGTGAATATCATACTGTGGTCACCCAGAGGCCCAGGAGGGAGTGCTGCAGCTCTTCCTTCCTCTTCACCCCCTCCTTTGTTCATTCGTTCATTTGTTCAACAACTACTCCACTGTGCAGTGTTGAGGACTCACCTGGGAACAGGACGGTCACTATCCCTGGCCTCATGGAGGTCGCCCCTTAGCAAGGAAGAGAGTCTTTCTTCAGAGAACTCCACCAATAACTAACTATACAACCAAAGCTCTAAAAAGTGCTATAAGATGTCGTACCAGAATCCAGGAGACCTAATCTGGGGTTAAGGAGGGGTTCCAGAGGGAAGTGACATTTAAACTGAGTGTGAATGATGGGCAGGGGTTGTTCAGACAAGGTATAAAAAAAAAAATCCAGGCAGAGGACATAGCCTGGATAAAGGCCCCGAGGTGGAAAAGAGTCTTGGCATGGTCCCTTGTGCAAAGGAAGAGGTCCTTTATAATCTCTGTTGAATGGATGAAGGAAGTTCTCCATTCACAGTGTGTCTGAAGGGATGCTTACTTAAAAGAATAGAGACTCAACCAGTAATGCTTGCCAGTAGTACCCCTGAGCCCCACCATGGCACTCCGTGTCCCAGTCCCTATCGAAACAATTCTTCAGCATCACTTGGAGTCTCCAGGTGACCTACCTCTGCTCCTTCAGCCACTGGGATGACCCAGCAGGAAGTTACCTGGCTTATCCAGTTGCTCTGGTCAGAGTGGATGGTGCTCTACCGTCATGGGTTAACCTCTGATCTTTGCCAGTTATACCTCACTCAAATGCCACGTGGGTCCCCCTTCTGCTGCCTCCAGCTCTACTGCTCTGGCTTTGGGTATTGTGACAGCTCAGCCTTGTCACAGTGAGTCTTTTCACAGAAGGACACACCATTTCCTCCTTCAGGACATGTATCTGCATGACTGCTGCTAGGTATCGCTTGGTAGCTAACAACTGAGAGACAGCCAGCTCTTTCGGTGAATTTTTGGAAGGCCATCGGGGGCTCACTTGTTTGACAGGAAGCTGGAGAACCAATCTCAGAGATCTGGCAAGGTGGGCAACAGGCACGGTATGGCCTCTGTGCTGCTGCTGTGACAAGTGTGACATCCATCTGCCCTGGCATCACCGCATCCCTCCTGCCTTCACCAGCACCTGGAAGGACTGGCCTGAGAAATAAGAGAAGGCTCTGCCCTTTTGCTTTTTCTAACTCCCAAGGCCACAACAAAGATAAGTCCCAAAGAGTGACTGGGGTAGAACAGGACAGGGAGTTGGGTGCAAAACAGCCAAACTATGACAACTGTGCACTATGATAATTTCCTTAGCCATTATCTAGTGACTGTTGATAGGAGCCAAGCCCTGTGCCAGGCATTGCAGGCCTGAAGGTGAACATAGCACAGAACCTTCTCTCCAGGCGGCTGCCTTTACTCGCAGCGGGGAGCAGAGGGAGACGTGTCAGCACATAAATATCGGAAGGGCTTCCCAGCATGTCCGTGCCACATGCATGAAGGGAGAGGCGGTTGGTTCTGTGTGGGGAGGGCAGCGGGTGGTTGATAAAGCCTGATAGTAGAGCTAACACTGGCGCTGTGTCTTGAAGGAGGGTTGTTTGGCTGGCAGGCAGCTTGCAGGCGTGTTTGGGCAGGAGGTGAGAACATTCCAGGCAGAGAGAACAGCAGATGCCCAAGCATGGAGGTGTGAAGTGGGCACAAGGTTTGGGGAGTTGTAAGTTATTTGCTATGGCTGGAATTCCCAGTGTGAAAGAATTCTGGCACCAAAAAAAAAAAAAAAAAAAAAATTAAGGTCACTCCAACAGGGCTAGGACGCACCTGGGACTTTGAATTTCATTCTCTAGATCTGCACTGTCTCATGTGGTAGCTACATACTCGCCATCTGTGGCGGTTTCAATGAATTGAAATAAAAGACAATGAAAGAGTCAATTCCTCAGACACTACCCACATTTTAAGGGCTCAATGGCCACACGTGGTTCAGGGTTATCGTATCGGACAGCACAGATATAGAACATTCCATCATCACAGAAAGTTCTGGCGAACGGTGCTGCACTAGGCCGCGGGAATCCCAGGAGGATTTAAGTGAGCCAATGACATTGTCGTATTTCACAGAGCCTTCCCTGTGGCCGCTCGGAGATGGATCAGAAGGGGGCATGACAGAAGGTTAGAGACCACTTTGAAGACTTGCAACAATGTAGCCAGCAGGCTGCTGTCACACCGGCGGAATTGTCCCTTTTTTTTTTTGCCTGGGACTTGTTCTTATCCAACGCTGAGTGGAGAATTATTCAGGGTGACTAATGTTTCGCCTCAGTTCTGAGGTCCCCTGACCCCAGCTCAAGAGACAGGCATCCCCACGGGATCATAAACTAACAAATCTGGGCAGCCAACCCAGTGGGGATGGATCTCGTTTCATCTCTACTCCTTACATCAACTTAGAGTGTGTCCACATGACACACAAAGGCCCCCCTCCCCATGTAGAAGTCACATGTCCAAGACCCTCCTCACTCACATCACGTGGGTGGAGAAGGCTCAAGTTTTGCCACCGTGACAGTCGGCTCAGATGTTCCCCTGAATCCCCGTTGCTCATTGTCCTCATCGCCAAAGCAGCCAGAATGGAAGAGAACCCCCCAAAATATGGACGAAGCTCTGTACCATTTCCCCAGCTGGCTGCAGGTGTAGACCGGGCTATGCGGATGTCGACACACCCTTGCTCTGCTGTCGTTCATGACAATGAGCCCACCATGCCGTGGACGCAGATGGCGCTCCTGCGGGAGGTTCCTCTAGAGGCGTCCGTGTCCCGAGGGTTTGCGTGTGCCCGCACGAGCCGTACCGGGGTGTGAGCACATCACCCTCGTGTTCCTGGCCGAGTCAGGAGCAGATCTGGGAGTCGGAAGACCTGGTCCCAGGCCTCGCCTTGCCATTCAGCTGAAAACAGACTGGTTAATTAATGCTTCTCCCACAGACCCACAGCCTTCGTTAATTAACTGAGGATTGATTCATTTAATCCTCAAAACAAGAATCTGCTGCTATTATTATCTGTACTTGACAGAGGAGGAAACTGAGGCCTGGAGGTTAAGCCACTGGTCCATGCTTACATAGCTACCGGTATTCAACCCCGACCCCGACCTCCGGCTCCCACGTCTGCACACTCTGAGCCACTGGGAAGCACAGACAGGATGTGGGCCCAAGCCCGGTGGACCCCCCCATCACCAGCTGAGCGCGAGTGCTCCTGCTGTTCGTGCTATGATCGCCGTGATGATAGTGACCCTTTTGGGGATGGCGGAGACATGAGTCCCTTTGGGGAGGGGCTGGCACAAGCACCCCAAACACACACCACCAAGTCCACACCCCAAAAAGGAGGTCCCGCTGCCCTCACAAACGGACGCTGCCATGATGGTGCTTCTCCCCTGGTCCCACCCATGTCATCCCAAGCCCCTGGAGCACGTCCCGTGAAGGAGCACCTCTCCGAGAGCCGGTCGTGGCTGTGGCGTGCTGGCACGGGGATGGCGGTGCATGCCTGCCGGCACTCCTGCTGGGCCCAGTGCCACCTGCCTGCATGCCTTCCCACGCAGCTCCCACAGCAGCGAGAGGGACCCACCCCTGTTTCCTCACCGCCGGATTCAATGTGCCAGCGTGGCCGTATCTGATGGCGGCTCTGGTTACTGAACATGCTGTTCAGAGGGGCCGTTGCTACAGAGGACGGAGTTCATCTGAAAGACGTCCAGACTTTGGCCCTGGGGTCAAGGTGGTCATTTGGATATTAGCATCTGCAGAGCTTGTCTGTTTCGATTTTTCTGTTGCGTGGAACCAGCAACCTGTATAAGAATTTGCATATAATGGAAAACCCCGAGGGTATCTTCTGGCCTCAAGTCCAGCTTCACCCACAGGCTGAAAGAGTCTCATTAGGACTTGTTTTCTCGTCGTCTCTCAGCTCTGCCGTCCATTTGTGGCCCCATGTGCTGGCTCTCTCTCTCTCTCTCCATATGAAAGGCTGGATGGCTGCAGAATGATTGACTTTGGGGATTTTCTCCGAAGTGGATTAAGAATAAAAATCTCTTCCAGGGGCTTCCACAAAAATCGCCAAGAGTCATTCTGCTTGGACTGGCTGAGAACGTGTGCCTGTCCTCGAATCAATCATTGTCGCCGGGGGCGCTGAGTTCTACTTCTGAAGAATAAAGACAGACAGACCCACAGACAAAAACTCAGAAGCCTTACCAGACAAAGGGGGACAGACGTCGAGTCGTCAAACCACAGACGTCCGGGGCAGGCCGGTAGGAAATTATCCTCCGGGAGACGTGGAGAAGCGAAGGCGTGTCTTCACGGCCACACGGCAGCGGAGCGGGGGTCTTAGACCCAGCCCTTGCCTCTGTAAGGGCCACTCTGGGCAAGTGACCAGACCTCATTGTGTCTGTGCAGACATCATTCTTCCAGGTCACTGTTACTTTACATGCTATGTCTTCCCGTTCCAAGGCATCATCTGAGGTTATGCCGTCAACTAAATGACTCCTTAAGAATAAGGACCCGAGTAAAATGGTCCTTACGTTTCCAGATGCTCCAGGCTATGCCGCATCCGGCCACTGGCAGTGCCCTCTGCCCAGAGCATTCCCCAACCTGGCCCCTGCGTTGGGTGGGCTGACTCCCTCTGATGCTTCACATCACAGCTGAGCGCTCACCTCCCCCAGGAAGCCTTCCCATTCGCCCTTTCACGGACACCTCGGTTGGGGAACCCACCATGATATGTGGTCTTGTCAGGACAGGAATGCCTGGGGAGCCCCACGTCCCACAAATGTGATCCCTATTGTGATCATCCCCACACAGCTAGGGACAGGTGTGCGTGACCTGTGTGTGGCCTCTGAAATCCTTTCTTCTGGAACACCCCAGATGAAAGAAATAGCGGAAGGCTTTGCTTTGTTGTGTTTTTATCTTGTCAGCACTGACCACATTCTTCTGCTATCAGACCAATCCTGTAGTTCCTTCTTCTCACTCCTGCACCCAGAGCTGCCTTCTTTCCTGCCCACTTCCAACCCAGTCCTGCAGCCTTCCTGTGATTGCGGTGCTCATGATCCTGTCAACAAATTCATTTGTCACTGCTGGACAGACTCTGTTTCTGTTGCTTGCAATCAAAGGGCCTTGACTGATAGATACACTTTATATCTTTCCGTCGCTCTCCACGGTGTCCCCAGCCCCCCTCCCAGTCCCCGGTAGAGAGGTGGCTGTGTGAATGGATGCCTTATGAACTGGCCCCTGGGGGCCACGTCTCCAGGCCTCCGTCAGCTGGCATCCCTGTCGCACAGCACCGTGAGGCCGACTCAGCCACGTGGCAGAGCTGGGGCCCCTCCGCCTCCTTGTCCCACCTCGCAGACTGGACCTCGCCCTGCTCCCAAACGGTGCTTCGCCCGAGCAGAGGCAGAAACCGCTTTCCTTCTGAGTCAGTCCCCACAGGGCCAGTGCCTGTCGGAGCTTCTGCTCAGTGGACAATCCTGTTCCTCAAATTCTCCCTCCTTGTCATTTAATTTAAAAGCACATTGTGTGCTCCTGGCATGGGTTGGTTTTACAATAATCTTAATATCCTCTAGCAACACATAGTCAGAGCCCCATTTTATTTTATTTTTTTACTCTATTCTGATTTGCAATTCGGTGACTATCAGGAAACAGCCAAATTCTAGCAGAAAATGATGTGACCCTTTTATCTACCTACACACAGAGAGATGAATTCCCCTGGAGTGTAGATTTTCCTTGTAGGCCTGACAAAACTTTTGACTTTTCTGCACTGACTTTCCAGAATGCAATCCAGATGACCCTTCAGTGCAGGACATTGCTCTATTTGGAGGTGAGATCAATGTTTATTTCTGTTTTTAAATTTAAAGTATTTGAAGTCATAGTAATACAAGCACATGGTAATGAATTAAAGAGAATAAAAAACGCTTATGGTGAAAAAAAGCAAGACTCCTACCCTAGTTCCGCCCCCTTGGGCTAATCTCTCTTATCAGCCTCTGCTTAGCTTCTCTCTGATTTTATGACTGTGTAATAAACCTTTCTCATGAGTGTAACTTTTCCCTGTGTTTTAGGTCAGGTTCCCTAGAAGCAGAGCCTGGGAGGGAGTTTGGGTGCAGGGGGCTCCTTGAGGCAGGAGATCTGAGGAGGACAGGAGTGAGGGAGGCTGGAGGGGGCAGGGGAAGGAGCTGAGTGAGCCCAGAGGGAGTCTCAGGGGAGAGTAAACTTCAGTCTGTTCCTGTAGGGCTTCTGGACGTGAATTGCATCACAGAGTTGATCTTCCCCCGCTGGAGGCCTGGGCTGAGGGCTGCCCTGGGTGGTGGACCGTGGCACATAGTCAGCCAGTCAGCCCCAGGGAAGGGATCGGCTGTGAGCCGTTTGCTGCCAACGTGCCAGCAGGGGGTGAGGATAGTGCTCTGTAATTTTAGTTGTGTCTGGGTGGGATGTCAGCCCTCTCCACTCCACCCAAGAAGTGGGATCATGAGATAAAATGGTGCATCAAGCATCTAATTCTAAAAACCTAGTCCATGGTGCAGGAAATTCGGGCATTCGCCCAGGCATTAATACTTTATCATGGAGTAATCGATCAAACGCGGCAGCCAGTGAAGGCAGGCCCTGAGCTGATGGGATGGAATTTGGTGTGGGCAGGTTTGAGTGGAATAAGAGAGCTATTTCCCAGGCCTGGCAAGCCAGGGGGTTCTTGCAGGACACTGAGGGATGGGGTGGGTGGGGGGGGGACAGAGAATAGTCAGCAAGGGGAGAAGCTGTGGTAGGTGGTGAGTGTTTGGTTATGGTGGGAGAGCCTGGTGGGAGAGTCCAATCGCTTGCTAACAAACCGATATCATGCTTGTACTTTGTTCCTGTGTTTCCTTTATCAAATATTTTCATTGTTATAAAAAGTTGCAAACAATTCAGAGAGTAAGATACAGAAGGACACTCCCTTCCGTCCCCCATCAAAAGCCCATCTGCCAACAGCAACCACTGTTAACAGTTTGGTGATAGCAATAAGTGTCCTTTGGTTTTGCTTGTCTTTTGGAGGGAGATAAGTTTGTTCTTCCTCCTCTTAGCTTACGGGTGTTTTCAGCTTCCAGACTCCATGGAGTGTAAATAATAACAGAGATAAAGGGCTGAATCCCAAGCAGAGCCTTCCTCCCAGGCAACGGCCCCTCGGGGACCCTGCCACAGCCTCCGAGAGACTCCGTCCTCATGCCTACTGTCACGGGCCCTGGTGCTTTGGGCTCCCGTTCAGCTTCTACGCTTCCCCGAGTCCCCCTCCACACCCACGCCCCAGTTCAGAGCAAGGAGGCAGGTTTATTAAGGTTCTCAGCCACTTCTAATTCCATCATGGATCGTCAAAGATGCACCACGCTCGACTCTCCAGTTTCCGTTTCTCAAAATGCAATGTCGGAAATAACGTACCAAACTGTTTAATCCTAAGGAGCCGGAGAGAAAAACTCCTGTTTACCCGAAATCCAAATAATAAGGAAGCTCAAAGAGCCAGATGATGTTCTACATGTCACTTGATACAATGCAAACACTTTGAACGGGGAATGGAGTCCCCAAAGCAACTTCTGGAGCAAGCTTCCGTCTCAGTAGTGAGTTCCGGATGCTCCTCTGTCTATAGGAGCATGGGAGACAATCCAACACTGAGAAGAAAAGCGTCCCGGCACTGCCAAAGTCTGACCCCGTGGAGCCCACTATACTTTTGTTTTACGCTGGCAGAGTTTGGTAGCTAGATCTACATTTTTATTGGATTCATTGACCCTCTGTCATGTGCCTGGCTGAGTGCTAAGTACTCTGCTAGATCCCACACAAGTAAAATAGTCCAGCTGTTTGGATTTGAGGACACACTCTACAACCTGTTGAAAATACAGCACCAGTAACCATCGTGTAGAGCAATGTAGGTACAAAGAACTGGAATAGAAGTTCAAAGTGTTGCAGGCGTGACAGCTTCTATGCAGGGTTGTAGGGAGGGCTTTTTGGAAGAGGAGGGAGGGGCATTTGTACTGAATGCTAAGGATGGGTGATAATTTGGCAGATAGATGTGGAGACTGGATGGGCTGATGGGGGATGGGCATTCTCTGTGGGAGGAGTCAGGAGCTCAGATGCACAGACCTCCACTAGAGCTGCATGCAACATGGTGACAATGTTGCATTATAGCTGCATACCACATTGTCACGCACACCATGTTGAGTGCAAGAAGCCGGCTGCTATAGAAGATCTACTGCAGTATTTCATTTTATAAAGTCTTAAGAAAAGTAAGCTGAACTGTAGCAATTACAGACTCACATTCACAGAAGGATTAAAGGAAAGCAAAAGAGGCTTTGCCACAAAAGACCAGCAGAATTGCTCTTCTTAGCAGAGACGGAGTGTTGGGACCTGAGCGTTGAGCTGCGTAGCAATTATTCGGTGCTTATTCGCCAGTAATTCATTCAGCTCTACAGGTATGTTTCACGGACTTTTCTTTTTTTCATGCTATGTCTTATAGAGGCCCCCAACAACTTCTCTGTCCATGCTCGGCCACAGATGAAACAGTCACGCATCCCTTTTCTTCTTGAAGGGGTTTGTCATCTTTGGAATTGAGTTCAGCTGGGTCCCTTGTGACCTCAGCTCTCTAACGGGCTCCAGAAAACATACAACTGTAGATTATCTGTCTTTTCCAATTGCTTGGGTGGGAGCGATGTTCTCTTGTTGCTTTCTACATTTTAAGTGGGATTTTTTTTTTAATGTTATATCTCATAACAAAACATAGTTTGAATAAAATCATTATTGGCCAGAAAGTGTATGGCTGCACAAGACAGTGCCTCAAGGATTGTCAAGGAAGTGAGGTTGAGGGCTGGGCTGGCAGGAGGGGTCTCGGGATGTCAGGCTGGGGACTGTGATTGAGTTTGGAAGGCGATGGGGAGCAGCTAGTCAGCAGGGGAGGGAGAGGGTGGGACAGAAAGCCACCAGGAGAAGCCAGGGCAAGAGTCCAGCTGAGCCACCAAAAGCATGAGCGGTGGAGAGCAGGAGAGATGGCAAAGAAGGAGAGGGATGTGAGAGACATTCATGGCTGATAACAAAGAAGGGGCAAAGGTCTCAGTGGTAAGCGTGGAAGGGCGTCCTGCACAGGGGTGGGGTGGGGACCATGCCAAGACCTTGTCAGTCAAGAGGTGATGGTTGGGGTGACATTGATACCACATTTGGTGCCAGGATAAAGACATCCACGGACAGTTTTAAATGGGGGGAAATGTTAGCACTCCCCCCCACTCCCCGCAGAGCTGCCTGGGATTAATGAAGAAAGCATGGGAAAGCTCGGTGCCACCTAACAGGTAACATGTTGCCTGGAAGGTGAGAAGCCCCTGCTGCACACAGTTGCGCATAATTAGTTCGTTCCTGGCATTCATATTTAATGTCTCGCCTTCTACTTTGCAACCGATTAACATCATTGGGTTGACTCTCATATCCACCATCTGCTCGTATCTATCTATCCCCTCGTTCATCATCTCTTTATGGCCCTGCTGATAACCACGAGTGTGAGTCCACAGTGCCCCAGGGATCTTTTGCTCGGTGTCAAGTCATCAATACATGTTTTAGTCTGGTAGACCTCACTCTCTCTGGAGTACCAACCGAAGGGCTCATCCTTCTTCACACTGGAAATTCATCTTTGAAATCTGGAAGAACAGCTCTGTGTTATTGACACAAATAGCATTTTTTTTTTAATTCTGCAACTTTTAGTGATGCCTCGATCCTAATCTTAAATCTCACTCTAACTTTTTATATTTGATTTCGTTGAAGATGTAATGCCTTCAACGTTACGTCAAAACTCAGCCCAAACACTGTGGGGCAGGGGAAGTTCCATTTTGTTTCTAGAACTACATTGAATTAAATTCTTCAAAATAGAAAAAAAACAAAGGTCAGTTTGTTGGCGGGAGAGTTCTCTGCTTTCTAATTGTCCGGGTTTAATTTGCATAATGTGCTTCACTGCTGCAGGGAGGGAAGGGAAGAACCTTCCTTGTGCTTCTCTGAGAGCTCCTGGGACCAGGATGGAAGATGATCCTACCACTCTCTAGTGGCTCTCAGAGAAGCCCCGGGCAAGATGTACATCGAAAGGAAATGGACCACTACGGAGAGATGCGTTACTAGGGTGGAGGCATGGAGGGGGAAAGTACGGTACGTGTAGGGTTTCGTTAGTAAAGTTTTAACGCTTAGTGTCAGCAATGCCTTCGTCTGTGCTACTTCTCCGGATGTTTTCTTTCCATCTTCCTTTTCATCTCTGTGATTATGGCCTTGTCATAGAATGACAGAAATATTCCTGAGTCTGCCTGTGGCATTTCCAACGAGCCAGCAGGGAGAAGGGCTCGGTTCTCATACTACCCAGCACAATTGGAGGCGCGATCTTTATTTTACTGGGTCCTTTGCTTTCCTTTTTATGTGTCCTCACATTGCCAATTCTTTCTTGATTCAGAAGGCTGGGCGAAGTAAAGGTTTTACATTTTTTGATGGGAAGACATATACAGAAAACAGCGTAAAGAGCAGTTATCTTAAATAGTCAGCTCAGTGAGAGTTTTTTCGAGTGTGAAAATAAATGAAGACCACCCAAATGAGAATAGGCAAAGGCTATGCATTCAGAGCTCATAATAGCCAGGGAGCCAGCATCATCACCTGCCTTGGGCAGAGACTCAAGGTTGGCAGAGAGCTGGGGGAGCTTCATGGTGGAGAAGGGGAAGGCTTCAGGCATGTACCCTGATTGGAGCCCTGTTGTCATGTAGGTCTACATGTTGCCCTTGTGCACATTTAGTCTCTCGCATGTGTATATATCCATGTCACCGCCATGCAGGACCAAGTGAATCTTGGTTTGTGTCCTTAAAATTATTTATTTAGTGCGTTCAAGTACACAGGGTACAGGAAAACGTTAGAGGCGCTTCCTATTTATGGGAGGCCCCCCACTATATTTAGGGAGGTATGAGTTTAAAGTGGTCAACGTAATACCGGGAGTTACATCCAGGAAAACAATGCTCCCCAGATGTTCACGCAAGATGCAACTGTTTCTTTCCTTATTTCTGAGTTTCTCTAATGTAGGAGAAGAAGAGAATGTGAAAAGAGATCAGGAGAGTTCTGAGCGAGGCCATGAAATCTGGGTGAAAGATGAGGTGACAAAGAGGAAGTCTGGAGGTGCTGTTGTGGGGCACAGGGAAGGAAATATCGGGGGTTCAGAGGGAGGAAGAGGAGGAGCAACCGATGAAGGAGTGTGGGGTGGGAGACTTCTAAACAGGAGCCAGAGACTTGGTTGTCATCACACCCTACTCCTTCACACTGCCTCACTCCTGCTTCTATAGAAGTACAATTCTTAGGTGGGCACATGACTACCCAGAGGGGGAAAAAAAAGAAGATTGCATTTCCCAGTCGCCCTTGCAGTTAGGTGTGGTCTCATGACTATCTCCCAACCAGTGGGATGTGACTGGAAGGGCTGTGTGGAACATCCAGATTGTTCTCTTCTTGGGTAGAGGAAAGCCCTCTCTTCTTCACTGCTGGAATGTGCACATGCTGGTGGTGAGTCATCTTGGACCATTTAGATGCGGGAAACATCCTAGAGATAGTAGAGAACAAGACCAAAAGAGACCAGGTCCCTCCATCATAAGCCATCATACCTGCCCTCGATTGCTTACGTTCAGGTTGTCACAGGAGAGAGATGTAACTTCTATCTTGTTTGAGCCGCCATTATTTGGGTCTTTTTTTTTTTTTTTACATGATGTCACCTCTGTATAGGAGGCTTCCTTTTTCTACCCACTCACTTATGTGCTCTGCCATAAGTCATAAAATTTGGTACTTTGCCTCCCAATACTCTCCTTGGAATGTGCCTGGAGACCAGCCTGTTGGTCTTAGCCCCAAGGTATCCACTGGGAGTAGCCCAAGGGGGAAGCAAAGCAAACACAGTGATGCCATATGGGCCTTTTGGCCCTGCCTTGAGAGCATCTGCCAGTGAGCCAAGATGTTACACAGATGAACCCCAGACTTCCACAGACAGGGAGCCAGGCTCATTGGAGGCTTATGGTCTAAGAATGCCATGAGGCTGGTCTGGAGGTTTCACTGTCATCCTTTCTTGAATACAGCTTGAGAGTTTTAAAACTCAGGACAACTTTTTTTTGGTCCCAAAGGGAAGCATATGTGCTAAGCATCATGGTTGTGTTTCAAATCTAGTTTCTGCTCATCAGTTGTGTTGATAATACTGTAGATTTACTTCTTTTCTTTTTTCTTTTCTTTTTCTTTTCTTTTTTTTTTTCTTTGGATCTCTTAGCATCAAGATCTAGAGTCGACTTATGCCCCAAGACGTTGAGTGAGGCTCAAGGAAGCCCAGTTCCCAGCATGCCTAGTGTTTGTAAAACAGGAACCCCTTACTTTCCTGGCGTGTTGCACAATTAAATTAACATTCATAAAGCTTCCCGAGATGTTCCAGGCACAAGCCAGTACCCACGACATGGTGCTATATTCCAGTGGGCCCCTTATCCTGCTAATTGCTGGAGAGCTACGATTCTTTGCCCTGATTTGAGCAGAGGGTAGCCAAACAATGGTCTCTCTACTGTCTCCTCTTGCCCAGTTAATTGTTGCCAGGCTTGCTGTTCTCAGTACTAGAAATCACGCCAGCTGAATCGACTTTGCATTTGGGGGCATTTGCCTTACAGGATGCCAAATCCATTCATGACCCTAATTATACGAAATATGCGTCAATAATTTTCCACTGGGTAAGTTAAAATCATGCCAGCACTGCTGCTTGAACCGCTCCTCCTCACTGTAACTTGATAAGGAATCTCACAAGGACCTTGAACATCCTGTTTTTCCCCCATGCTATTATACTCACTGTCCCTCAAGGAGCTGCCACAACCAGAGGCTAGTGCCAAGACTACTGAAAGGGACTCGGGTGGATTGTGGATTGTGGGCTGAATTTTAAACTTAGAGCATTTTCAACAACAGAATTTGGGCTTCTCTCCTCTCTGTCTCTCTGTTTCTCTTTCCCCCCTCATCTCTCTCTCTCTCTCTCTCTCACTCTCTCTCTCTCTCTCTCTCTCTCCCTCTCTCTCTCTCCCTCTCTCTCTCTCACACACACACACTATTTAGCTGCTAAGGATTCTTGTTCCCAACTTCTTCCCCATACAACTCATTCCCACACGGCCAACCTATGCATCTGTTACCCAGCAAAGTCTGGCTAAGTTGCCGCTCCATTTCAGAAGCTCTGGTACCCGAGCATTTCAGCAGGCAGTTGTTTCCTTTGACTGCATTCCAGATGGATGCTTCCGGCTTCGTTATGTCAAATGGGATACACACGCAGGCTCTTGTTTCCCCTCATTCTTGTTTGAGCACCAAGTTTCTCTGTGTTTCAGTGGCCACGGAAATCTCTTCTCGAAACACATCCTGTTCTACACAAAGACCCAAAATATCTCCAGCTAGAAGCCTGACTGTGGTTATTCTTGTTTTTTTTCTTTGCTGCCCAAGTGAACCTGGTTTTACACAATCTAATAGCATGTGTTTTTCTAGCTAAGAAGGGCTATGATACCCTGATTGTACTTCGTGTCTCTGAATGGATGTCAAACCATGAGGCATGACTCATTCTTTAAGAAACCCAAATGAATACACTGAAAACTGGTCCAGGTTTCCAAGGTGACAACCGGCTTGACAGTGATGCTCCTTGATCTCCAAATTTGTTTTGGCAACTTTGCCAAAGCCTCATATTCCTGTATCTTCTCTGCAGAAGGTCAGAAATCTCAACACTCCCCTTTGCCCCAGTTTATAATGAGCGTTGTCAGCGGATGAATGTGATCTCCAGGTTTCACTCCTTTGCTTCTAGGAATGCCCTAGAGGGCCCATTCATCCATAGAAGGCCCAGGATTCCCTCAATTGGCCACCACACTCCAGGTCCAGGAGAGGGGCAGGGAATCCTTCTTTATTCTACAGATTCTCTCTATTATAGATTTCTTAGGTACGTGTTCTCTTTGGATGACGTGTGTCGGTCTGGGCTATCTAGTTATCATGAAAATTTCCTGGCTTGCTCCCCAACTTCTACATGTGATCTCTGAGTCACCATGGCCAGGACCCCAGCTGTTGCAGCATGGGGTCATTTCATCCCACAGGCACTTTTCTGGATAAACAGAGTGTCATCTCTCTGAGACCCACTTCCCTACCCATCGCTTATCCTCAATTCAATTGGCTCACGAATGTCGAATGCCTGCTCTATGCCAGACAAAACAGACAGTGTGTTCTTAATAATTTTTGAGTCTTGAGTATCTTTGAAAATTCCATGACAGCTGTGGACTCTCTTTCTAGAAAAATGCACGAATTTTTCTAGACAATCCCCCGAAGCCAGACGAAGACTCTAGGTTAAGAACTGGCGGATGAAAAGAAAGTGCACGAGACTTAAACACATTGGAGCTAAGACCTGGCTCTGTCATTTACCAACAATAGGACCATGGGGGAACCCCTTGGACTCTCCGAACCTCAATTTGTTCAACCATAAAATGGGACCGGTAATACTTGCCTGAGATTGTAGTAAGGTTTTATGAGAGAATGGATGTACACATAGAAAATGTTACACCTGACTCCCCACTCACGCACACACATGAGAGTTACCAAAGATTTTAAAATCTCACTGTTTGGAAGGAGGCAGGTGAGATTCACGACTGCCAATGTTTTACAAATAGGATCTTGAGGTGGACCAAATGACAGATTCTGCCTAATCTGATTGATTCATTAGGGACAAGGAGATAATCCAATATTAGGAACTATAGAGTTTTCCAGATCTGGTTCAGGCTCTGATCACACCTCAGGGTGAAGATTTACCTTGACCCTCACACTTGGGAGCGTTCCCGTTGGTTGATGTCCCTTGAAGGATGGAGATGCTCATGTGGGGACACCAACCCAGCAAGGAATCCAATGCAGCCAGGATCCATTTGGCTCAGAGCTACTCTTGGGGAAAGGGGGAGTTTCTGAGGGTATTAAAATGCACCCCCTCCACCTTCAATGCCTTCACAGTAGTTCTCCAGGGGTTTTGCCCTCACATCAGCTCTCCCAAGGTGATTTTGGGTTGAGAGTTAAGATGGCACTGCCAGAAGAGTGATTGGTCCAGGACAGCTGAAGTGGCAAAGGGTCCAAGGTTTGGCTTCCATTTGCAGACCATCAAACCTTGAACCTGGAGCTGTTACTCCACTAATAGGTAGGAAAGTAGGAAGAACTGGAAATTTTTCTGTTCGAAATCTGGACAGAATCTGTTCCCAAGAGGTTTCTAGAGGCGCTTTCAAACAGTGTTTGGATGTGTTTACATCTAAAACTAGGGCATGGCAGCTTGGTACGCAAAAGGGATGTCAGCAGCCCCGTGTGCCAAAGGTTTAAACATCGCAAAAGCTTGGGAAGCTGGGGAGGCAGGAAGGAAGAGAGGAATGAAGGCCAACAGAACATCGAAGCCAAGGAAAATTCAATGTCTGCAGTTCCCCAGCGGGCGGAAACTGGATCTATAGCTGACGGCCAGAATGGCAATGTGCTCTTGGAGGCATAGGTCACATTGACTGGAGTATCCTCTTCCCAGGGATATTTCCTGGGACATATCTTAGGAACTCCTTGCTGTTTAAAAAACTTTTCTGGGTAGAAAAATATTGCACTAGGCTTCCCCCACCCCCACCCCCCACCCCAGAGGAGAAAACAACAAATAGGAGAGTCACCAAAGACACTGTGTAACATTAAAAAATAAATTATATAAAAATAGATTATACCGAGAAACATTTGTGTTGAGTTTTATAGCAGACCTCAGACTCACGTAGACTTTCTTTCTTTTAATCCTCACGGCAGCCCCCATGAGGCAGATAAAACAGACGGCTTGTATTAATCTTATTATGAGACGAGACTAAAACTCTATGGGGTATCGAAGACCACAGACTGTCCTGTGTCAGCATCGTGGTTCTCATCAAGTCACCGAGCCACAGCAGAGATGAGGAAGAAACTCTCAATCAAGAGCCAGCCAAGCGAAAAGGGACAAGAACTGGTGACACGGTCCCCTACGAAACACCAGGCACATTCCAGGGCTGCTTGGGTTTTAGGGACTGAGGGACAAGTACGAAATGAGGCTGGTGGTCCCTTAGTGGCCCGAGATTCCTTAGGCCAGTGCTCTTTCCACTTCTGTAAATGGTTTGTGTAAAAAACCGAAAGTATGTGTGTGCATTTGAACTTGTTTCTGACAGCAGAATGAAGACCACGAATCAGCTGGAATCTAGTCCTCTGTGCGGGTGATAGCTGAACCTAATCACACAAAGGTGCCTGTCGAAAGGGGCCCCAAAATGCTGGCGAATGTGGGCATCGTGTGCCCGAAGCACCCGGATGCTGAGAGATCTGGCCGGGGGTCGCCTTGTTTCTTCTGCGAGGAGGTGAGGGGCGTAGCCTTCCTCGGCTGTTGGAGCCAACACGAGACTCCCCTAGGGGACCCAAAAACTTTTCTATTGAATAAGGTTCTCAAACATGTATATGGGAATATGGGTGCTTTGGGACATTAAGAGAAGTTACCCAAAGAAAGGCTTTGGGACCAAACACGGCATAAACAAAGATGCAACAGGCTGTTCACTGCGGACCATTCATTCAACCCCCTTAATATGCCAGGCTGTGTAATGCAGTTTCAGGAGGGGCCCCCAGGATTCAGTGGTTCCCAGGTTCCTTTGGCCATGGGACTCCTGCCCTGTGAGCATCTTGGAGGAAGGGTGTGCTGTAGAACCATCGTTGCCTGTAGCGTGATTAGGAGCTTCTCCCATTGTATTCAGATAAGCAAAGAAAATGTAGTTGCTTCATTTCTCTAAAACTGGTCTCATCTTCCCCAGGAAAGCCCACCCCGTTGGGTAGCAGGAGGAAGGGGTGGGAGCTACTGTGGTTACTCAGGTCCAATGTGCTTGGTCAAATACAGTCATTTCAACAGTCTTTCTAGGTCTTTGGGGGAAAGTGCTTCACCTCTGCTCCTCCAACTATAGCAGAGAGGGCTGTGTTTTACATAACCCTGTGATATTAGAGGGAGGCTGGGATGAGCGGGATGTGAGGGCCACTGTTCCTTGCCAGTCTCAGCCATGGAGCAGCTGGCTGGGATTGCTGCGTGGACGATGACCACTGGGTCTGGGTGTCCTCCCAGTGTCTCTGCTGTCCTCTGCTGCTGCTGTAGCACACAGACCAGTCTCTCTCAGGATGACTTGGCCCACTCTTTCTTCTGTTGACCCCTCAGACCCTTCGGAGTTTCTGCCCAATCTCCTCTGCTCTGGGACCATCTCACCACACACCAAGGCTCCTGCTCGGCCCGCTGCCCATCAATTTAGCTTCTTCATCCCCTAAGAGGGTACATGAGGATGGTGGGGTGCCTTGCACACCATGTAGGAGCCAAACTCCCTTTGCAAGATTATGCTGTGCCCCTGAGTTTTCTCCGATGTGGCTGCACATGGACGGTTGGCCTGGGGACCTTACAAGATAATCTCCCAGGGCTCCAAATGAGATATGGGGTGCAAGTGCTGCCTGAGTCTCTCTCCATTCATTGAACACACCGCCTCAGCCAGAAGCATGCCCGACTGCCAGCCTCCCCCTCCCCAGTCTTCTTCCTCTTCCTTATCAAAGGGAACTCTGTGACGGAAAAGGCTAGTGACATCTTCAAGTCCACCAGGACTGCTCTTCCTACAGAGTAGGGATAGAGGGACTTACAAACCCCTTCCCTAAAGATAAAGCTTGGATTCCAAGATTCTTTTCCGGTTTCAACATCCTAGCTTGGATGCTAGAAGCGAAATGTTAACTCCTTTCCTACCTTTGTATTGATAAGATCTTTAAAATTCCCCAAAGTAGAAGGATTCCCCTGGAAGAAAAAAAGGGAGGAAAGCAGCATCAGTAGAAGAAAACATGCATTAGTGCATTTTAATATATCATTTGGATGGCATGGGATTTGCTGCTCAGAGAATAGTAAAACCACACCACATGCTGTTAGTGGGACCTAAAACATTTAATGGAATGATTATAGTTACAAAGAACACAAAAATAAAATAATGAAATGTATACTGCACTCAACGGCCTCCAGCTGAACGGAGAAGGCCGGAAACGCCCATGTGCCTGTCACTTCCGTGCCCCACCCACCACGTTCTTAAGACCACCAGCCAAGCCCCTATGTGAACACCGGGCGGGCAGAGCACAGGGCCCACCGCTGGCTCTGCAATAGCCAAGTGCCTGCTGTCACCGGCTTTTACTAGGATTACAGCAACCCGACAGGTTTACAGCTTTTAGAGTAATACAGGCTCAGATTTTAGTAGGTGAATATGAACCGCTCTACTTGAGACTGCCCCAACTTAACAGCTTCTATGGCTGGAAATTCTTTTAAAATTATTATTAAGAAAAGCTACAAACATACAGAAAGAGAGAATCATAGCCTGAACTTCCATCTAGCCATCCTTTAGATTGAATACTTGTTAACATTTTTCCATATTCGCTCCATTTTTCTTAAATAGACATTTTTAGAGTAAGTTTAGCAAAACTGAGTGGGAAGTACTGAGATTCCCCATATACTCTCTGCCCCCAACACCGGCACAGCCTCGCCCATTATCGACGTCCTCGGCCAGGGAGTACATTTGTTACAATAGAAGAACCTGCACTGACACATCGTTATCACCCAAAGCCCATAGTTTATATTAGCATTCATTCTTGGTGGTGTTCATTCTATGGGTTTGGACAAATACACAAGGACATGTATTCATCATTATATTATAATGTAGAATGGTTTCACTGCCCTAAAAGTCCTCTGTGCTCCACCTGTTCATCTGACCCCCAACCCTTGGTGACCACTAATCAAGTCTATTTATCCATTCACCTACTGAAGGATATCCTGACTGCTTCCAAATTTTGACAATTATAAATAAAGCTGCTATAAACATGTATACACAAGTTTTTGTGTGGACATAAGTTTTCGACTAAATTGGGTAAGTACCAAAGAGCATGACTGCTGGATTGTAAGAATATTGCTAAACTGTTTGCCTTTTTGTATTTTTTATTCCCATCAGCAATGATCAAGAGTTCCTATTACTTTACGTCCTTGATAACATTTGTTGCTGTCAGTTTTGGGTCATTCTAACTGTGTTTGGTGGTATCTCATTGTTGTTGTAATTTGCAATTACCTAATGATATATAAGGTTGAGCATCTTTTCACATACTTTCTTGCCATCTATATATCTTTGGTGAGATGTCTGTTCAAGTATCTTTCTCATTTTTTTTTTAAATCATGAGTTGAATGTTTGTTTTCTTATTGTTGAGTTTAAGAATTCTTTGTTCATTTTGGATAGTAGTCCTTTTGCAAATATTTTCTCTCAGTCTATGGTTTGTCTTCCCTTTCTCTTGACAGTGTCTTTTCAGAGTAGAAGTTTTTAATTTTAATCAGGGTTAGCTTATCAATTATTTTTTTCATGGATTGTGCCTTGGTACTGTATTTAAAAAGTCCTTGCCATACCCATAATCTTTTAGATATTCTCTTGTTATTTCCTAGGATATTTATAGTTTTGATTTTACATTTAAGTCTGTGGTTATTTCGAGTTAACTTTTGTGAAGGGTGTACAATCTGTATATAAACTTATTACTTTTTTTTTTTTGCATGTGGATGTTCAGTTGTCCCAGGAACATTTGTTGAAAGAATTATTTTTCCTTCATTGTACTGCCTGAGTTCCTTTATCAAACATCTGTTGACTATATCTATGAAAGTTTATTTCTGGGTTCTTTATTCTCTTTCATTGATCTAGTTGCCTTTTTTTTGGGGGGGGCAGTACCACACAAGTTTGATTACTGTAGCTTTGCAGTAAGCCTTGGAGTCCAGTAGCGTTGGCTCTCTGATTTTGTTATTCTACAATATCATGTTGGCTATTCTTGACCTTTTGCCTCCATATAAACATTAGAGTCAGTTTGTTGATATTCGCAAAATAACTCGCTGAGATTTTGATTGAGATTGCACTAAATCGATAGATTAAGTTGGAAAAACTAACATTTTTTTCACTTCTTTAATTTTTATTTTTCCATTACAGCCGAAATTCAATATTATATTATTTTGAGGTAGACAGCATGGTGGTTAGACATTTATATAATTTACAAAGTGATCTTCCTGATAAAGCTGGTACTGACCTGGCATCATATATGGTTATTACAATATTGTTAACTAGATTCCCTATGCTGTACTTGACACCCTCATGACTATTTTGTAACTAACAATTTCTACTTCTTTTTTTTCTTTCTACTTCTTTTTTTTTCTTCCGTCTTTATTGAAATATAATAGACAATTAGTTGTTTAGATTTACATTGTACAATTCAATTAGTTTTTTTTCAATTATAGTGACATCTTGATAATATTGAATCTTTCTATCTGTAGACATGGAATATCTTTCCATTTATTAGGTCTTTGATTTCTTTCATCAGAGTTTTGTAGTTTTTTCATAGAGAGATCTTGTACATATATATATATATATATATATATATATATATATATATATATATATATATATTTAGAATTAGACCTGAGTATGTCATTTTGGGGGTGTTAATGTAAATGATAAAGCCTTTTTAATTTCAAATTCCACTTATTTATTGCTGATGTTTAGAGAAGTGATAGACTCTTGTATATTAACCTTGTATTCTGAAACTTTGCTATAATAGTTCATTGGTTCCAGAAGTTTCTAGATTGATGCTTTCTTATATTTTTACATAAGAGTTTTCTTCTTTCTCAATTTGTATACTTTGTACTTCCTTTTCTTGTCTTATTATATTAACTAGGACTTCTAGTACAATATTGAAAAGGAAAGGGAAAATCCTTGCCTTGTTTATAATCTTAGCAGGAAAACTTCTAGTTTCTCATCATTAAATATGATGTTAGCTATAGACATTTTGTAGATGTTCCTTATCAAGTTGGGGAAGTTCCCCCCCATTCCTCCATAATATCACAATTACACCTAAGAAAATTAACCAGAATTCTGTAATATAATCTACACTTTGTTTCCAAATCTTTCTATTATCTTCTTACATTTAGTATGTTTTAACTAGAATCCAAGTAGGACTGGCCTGTGATTTTTAAATTTTAAATTATTATTTTTTATAAGTTATTTACATTACAATGAACAAAACTCATATTCAGTAGATATTTGGTTTTTAAAAAATGAACAGCTTTATTGGGATATAATTCACATACCATAAAATTCATCCTTTCAAAGTAGGTAATGGTGTTTTTTTACTCTATTAATAGAGTTATGTGACCATCACCACTGTCTGATGTAAGAACATTTTCAACACACCAAAAGAAACCTCATACCCATTAACAGTTACTGCACATTTTCTCTGTCACCCCAGCCCCTGGCAATCGCTAGTCTTTGTCTTTATGGATTTGCCTATTGTGAACAGTTCATACAAGTGGAATCACACAATATGTGGACTTTCGTGTCTGGTTTCTTTCACTTTGCATATTTTCAAGGTTCCTATAGTCTGTATCAGTACTCCGCTTCTTTTTATGACTGAATAATATTCTATTGCATTGATATAAACCACACTTTATTTACTTACCCATTTACCAGTTGATGGACATTTGGATTATTTCCAGTTTTTAACTATTGTGAATAATGCTGCTATGAACATTTATATACGAGTTTTTGTGTGGATGTATGTTTCCAATTCTTTTGGGTATACCTAGGAATAGAATTTTTAAGTCCTACGATAACTGTGTTTAACATTCAAAATACCAAATTATTTTCTAGAGTGACTTCACAATTTTGTAATCTTTACTGAAATAAGTACATAAGATTTATTTAAGAGACAGTGATTGGTTTAACTGCTCTTTAAATATTTGCTAGCCTTGCCAATGTGACTGAAATTTCCTTAATTTTTGGAACTAAGACATGGAAATTCCTATGTTAAAAATATATTCATCTAAGAGAAATAAAATATGGAGCAGTTCCCAGTTAGAATGTGTTCATCAATTTGGCATAGGGAAACGGAACATTGGTCAGGTAAGTTTTGATAAGAGAAGGTGGTCAGAAAAGTTTCATGTGGTCCAGCCTCGCTTAGAAAAGGCTGGCCTGGAGACAGAGCGGAGTCATGAAGAAGGAGACAGATGTTTGTATATTAATCTTGTATCCTGCAACCTTGCTATATTGGCTTATTAGTTCCAGGAGGAGGACCACTTTAGAGGAGATCATTCTGAAGAAAACTGAGCAGGGCTGCATGGAGCACATATAACAATTTTGTCCAGGATTGGTACTCCTTTTTATTATTTTAGGACTGAGGATAGAGCTAAATGCTTACCAAAATAAAATCAATCCTTCTTTGATTTCACTCTTGAAAAGGGATAAATCCAGTCACATGGTGATAAATGTTTAATAACTAACTCTATATGGGGGATAAAAGCCCTATTTGTAGGACTTGAGGATTTCTGTGGTATAATTACCCTTACCCTGTTCGATTTCAAGCTACCAATGTGGCATTATTGAACGTGACATCAGGAAGAAGCTATGCACATCGGCTTTCATGAGCCAGTAGGAGCTGGATCCAGCATGTCATGCATTGAAGTGAGGGATAATCCAACAGATACTATCAAGGTGTGGCAGCTCGTATCAAGTTGGAACTGGCTAGACGAAGGTGTACAAGAGAAGCAGAATAAAAATAGACCAGTCACAGAGGAGAAGAGTAACCTGGCATAGAAAGGCTGGTCACCCACCTGTTTTATAGGTTGAATCTTGGTGCAGCTCTGAGTTTCTTCTGAGATGCAAACAGCCTTTAGAAACACAGAAACCTGCTCAAAAGGCTCTGGCCCAGTTTCTGTTGCACTATGATAATGCAGAATTGGATGAGGCTCACCTGGACCTACTTGGCCTCCAGGAGCCTAAAATGATATCAAAGAGCCAGGAAGCTTTTTCTTCTTGGTGTGGACCTGCATAGTGTAAGCATAGTTTCCACTGAGAATTAGTTGCTTAGAGAAGAAGGATCCCAGCAAATCTGGACCAGGTATTCATTCCACATAGCCCCAGAGCCAAGAAAAACCATATTTTGGGCACCAGAAAAAAGAAAAAGGAGAATGCCAATTAATAATCATCTTTCAAATTGTTTCTGCTCATCCAAGGGACTGGGTTTTTCTGGCTCCCTCACTTCCACTGGGCAACTCGGTCTCATTTCTGCAGAGGATTTTCTGATGATCATGAGTGAAGTCATCCAGTGGGGGGTTCTAAAGATAGAAGACTTCTTCTCTGAAATCAAAGCGTTATCTGAAGCAGGGTCTTTAGGAGGCCAAATGAGGCAGTAGAAAATTGAGAAATTCAGTTACTCAACCCGGGAGGAGCAAAGGGCCGTGGGACGTCACATAACCAGGCTGATGGATTTTTCACAGAATCGACGGGTGTTTTGGCACAGCTGTCCTGAATGACTGGTTGTTCAGGCGATGTGCAGACACAGCTTTCTTTTAACTCAATGGGATGCCCATTATCTTTTTCTTCACCTGCTAGACCCTAGGGAAAATAAATCAGTCTATCTTAGAAAGGTGCATATATTTCCTTTGTGAGTGAAATGAAACCAAAGGAATAATTTTAATAAATTATGAGTGCTCACATATCCTGACTGGGAGAAAAGAAAGATTGTTTTTTTTTTTTTTCCTTCCAGAACAGTCACTGATCTATCCAATCTGTTAAAGAAGAATCGAACCAGCAACAATCACTTCCATGAAGCATCTACTGATTACGCTGCTCTATAAACAGTCCCTGCATTCAGACACGCTGGTTGTTAAAAATGGATCATTACATCACCACGGGTGTCGTTAGGGTTTTAACAGTTCCCAGATTCAGAAGATCGAACCCTGAAAAATGAGGGCTGATGTCTTATTTTCCCTTGCCTGACTGTGCCCTAAACCTCATCTCACATACTCTGAAACCTTTGCTTTCCTCCAAATTCAAGTCCTTCATTGACATTCTTCCGTGTTGTCAGTCTCAGAAGGCATTTCAAAATACACCACTTCCCTTCAATGATTTACACATTTTTTTTTATCTTATCTCGCAAACTCCCAGAGAGTGGACAGAAAAGGCACTGCGAACCAAGCCTGACACAGTCCACCCAGGCCCACATGTTTATCTTCCAAATGAGGGAGTTGGATTATGTGTCAGTTAGGGTTAGGTTCAGGTGGAACAAATGGCTTCAATTAAACACAGAGTTATTTCTCTCTCACTGAGTGAAGCGTGGTGATGCAGAGGACAGGGCTGGTACATCAACTCCATGATCGTCAGGGACCCCAGCTCCTTCTACCTTGTTGCTCCTCCACACATGACTCCCACCTCTTGGTCTAAGGTGGCTGTTCTAGATGAAGCCAGTGTACCCACATTTCTGCCATCAGTGAAAAAAGGTATGTTGCTTCTCTGACATGGCACCACCAGGAGTAACACTCAATACTTCCACATACGAGACACTGGATAACCACAAAAGCATCTGGGAAATGGACTGTTTATTCTGAAAAGCCATTGAGCAGCTAAACATTGGGGATTCTATTTTCATGGAGGAAAGGGAAAACAGAGGAAAGAAAAGAGCTATTTTTATAAAATTGTGTCCTTGAAGTCCCAGAGTTTTGGTGTTCTGTAGCACAGGTGTTTTTGTGGGTTTGGGATGGAAGAATGTGTGAGTAAATTTGATAGGATCCCAGAAAACTTCTCAAAATCAGAGCATCTGGTGCCTCTTTCTGAAGTGCAATGGTATTAGAACATCACGATAGATGGCCGTGGTCTAGACTGAGCGACATTGAGAGTTGACTGGTAAGAATTCTCAGGGTCCCTGGGGAAGAGGTGCTTCCAGTGGTGTTCTGAAGTGGTGAAGAGGAAAACTGATTCTGGAGCAGAGTGCCAATCCTGGACAAGGACTCACGGAGCTAGTGTTCAATCAGTTCTCAACATCGATGACATCATATGGCACAACCAGAAACAACGGCCGCTGACAACTGGGCCTTGAAATTGGACTGATAAGATACTGTATGTTTCTCTTTGACTGAATTATGAGCCGAGTGATAGCTACAGCAGAGTAGAGTTTCTCGACCTTGGCACTGCTGACACTCTGGACCAGGCCACTCTTTGTTCTGTATGGCTGTAATGTGCATCATTTTAGGGTGCTTAGCAGCATCCCCAGCCTCTATCAACAGATGCCAGTAGGACCCCATTGCCAAATTCTCCAGGTGCAAAATCATCCACAGCTGGGAACAGCTGGCTTAGAATCTAGATAATAGTGACCATTTTTGTGCTTTGCTAATGGCTGTCCACTTTGGTACCAATCCTTTCATAAATCAGATGGGCTGCGTATCAAAGACCTTAATGTGTTTATGACTGATGTAATAATCCCTTTCCTGGTCTCTGCCCTGAGGAAATAATGTGTAAGAGGTTTGCTGTCTAAGGATGTTTATTGCAGCGCTGTTATCAACCGAGAAAAACTGCAAACAGCCAAAAATATTAAACAATAGGAAAGAATTAAGTAAACCATGCTGGACCCCTGCACTCACTCAAATGCGTTTCTGAGTTCATAATAATGTGGGGGAAATACTTATAATCATAAGTGAGTAGATTAAAAACTACAGGAAAAAAGACAAGAAGAAAATGTAATGAAATGGTAGACTCTGAAGAGAGTGATTTTTCCCGTTCCTTCCTTCCATATTCCTATAGTTTCCAAACTTTCTAAGCTCAATAGAAATGACTTTGTACCAAACTACAAAACAAAACTTAAAAAAAAAAAATCTGAGGATCAAAGATGGAAAGCATTCCCTGAGCGCTCCTTAGAGAATAGTGGCGGGGGGTCTGAGCTGGTGTGGCGGCCTTTATGAGCATTTCTGTAAAGTGCGTGTTGTTGAGAAAGAGGCTACACTGGTGTTCTTTCCCACACCGAGTCGCTGAGCTTTGTGCCACGTGACCCTGCCACGCTGTCCACGACCCGTTGAACCAGGATCCCTGTTAAAGGCTCTCGTAGGCTGGGCAGGAGGAAGGAAGCCCAAGCACCTATGGGAAAGTTTGATCCAGGGCCCTGTCAAATAGGAGCCTTTGATATTGAATAGTGAAAAACAGTGCCAATCAGATCCTGTCTCAGGAAGTGTGCGTGAAAAAACGTGTTTAGGAAGCATTCCTGTCCACCCCTGAGTGATAAACAAGGACAACCAAGCCATGAAGCAGCTATGGATCCTGAACTATGAGAACAATTATTCTAGTTCCCTAGGCCACAAAGATGCCTTTTCTTACTCCTTCCCTTTCTTACTAGAAGTGCCTACCACAGGTGGAGATCTAAGCATAGTGGGATCCAGTGTCTGATGAAGCTTGTCTCCCTTTTGCTGTGTAGAGTAGACATTGTGGGGACAGCTAGAACCCTCCTCCCCACCCCGGTGGCCCTGAAGACCACTCCACAGGTAAGTGGCATGGGAGACTTGTCAAATTCCAGATTCCTGGCTCCTCCCCTAGATAATTTGATAGCCTTGCAGAGTGGGGCTCTAGGAATTTGCATTTAAGAGTTCCCAGGTAGTTCTGATGTGTCATCTGGTTTGGGGACCATTGTTTTACCCATTACTGCAAAAACTATACCTTTGTACTCTAACTCTGAAGTATTCCTTAACAGTATGATGGGTCCTCAAAAAATTAAACAGAGAATTACCCTACGATCCAGCAAATCTGTTTCTGGGAATATACACAAAAGAACTGAAGACAAGGGTCTCGAACAGATATCTGGGCACCCACGTTCATCACAGTATTGTTCACTACAGCCCAGTGGTGGAACCAACCCAAGTGGCCGTTGCTAATTGGATAAACGACATGTAGTATATACAAAAAATAGAGTATTATTCAACCTTACAAGGAATGCAATTCTGACATACGCTACAACATAGGTGAAACTTGAGGACATGATGCTAAACGAAATAAGCCAGGTAGAAAAAGACAAATATCGTATGATTCTGCTTACATGAGGCCCCCAGAGTCATCAAATTCATAGAGACAGAACATAGCATGGCGGTGCCAGGGAATGAGGGGAGCGGGGGATGGAGAGTTAGCATTTATTGGGTATAGACTTTCAGTTTGGGAAACTGAGAAGATTCTGGAGATGGTGATTGTATAGCAATGTGAATGAACTTAATGCCAGTAAACTGTACACTTAAAAATGGTTGAAATGGTAAGTTTTATGTTTATGCATATTTTACCACACACACAAAACCCCAACAAAGCAGCTGAGTAACATTAGCGACCACCAAAATGAACCACGTGATTCCATCATGAAAGGAAATAAGCTACCTCAAAGAAATCGTAGCCAAGAAAATAATATTTTTTTTTTGTATAAAAATACTGTCAGACTAAAAACTTTAGAAAAGAAAATGAGTTTGGAACAAGCTTCTTTCAGGGTCCCTTATAAAATAAACAGAGAGAAACAAGATAGGGGACACGAAAATAAAATTTCTGTTTAAAGAAAAATAAAAATCATTCCTGAAAGTGACAAGCAGTTCTTTTCTGAGTCTTTAAAACCGTCTCTGAAATGTTGCAGTTTAAAGCTTTTAAAATACTGTTAACTGTCCCCCACCTACACACCCCGGAAATGGGTTTACTTCCTCTCTTATAAACATAATCTTTCTTTGATGTTCAAATAGATTCAGGGACTCTGGGGTCTCCTTGTCATAGGCACGCCTTAAATCAGCTAGGAAACCCTTCAGGGTGGGTGGTCTTGTCTACTGGCTATAGACAAAGGGGGACAGGTCAGTGGGGGGCAGTGTAATAAAAGGGGGGAGGTGCTTATTAGGAGATTTCACAAAAAAAGACTACTGTTGGGGCAGGAAACTGCTAATCATTTTCACAGAGGGTGAGACCCCCCCCCCCCCAAAAAAAAAGAAAGAAAGAAACAGCTTTAAATACAGCCTGAATGAAATTGAAGTTAGGATTAAGTCTGTCTGTGCATCAGTAAAAATTCAAAACAAGAGACGCTTAAATAACCCACGAGCTTATCTTTCCCTCCTGTACATGAACCCAGAGGCAGGGCGTCTGGGCTCTGTGAGGTCGTCAGGGACTCAGGCTCCTTCTGTCCTGTTGCTTGGCCGTCCTCAGCTCACAAGCCAATGTGATTCTTTGACTGTTTCAGCTTCGGCCATCAAGTCTGCTTTCTGGTCCAGGGGGAAGAGAATGGGGGTGAAGAGCCCCACTCTTTCCAGCAACAGGAGCGATACGTGACACGCCATTTATATCTCACTGGCCAGAACGTGTTCTCAGAACCACACCTGGCTACGAGAGCAGCTGGGAGATGAGATCTTCATTTCAGGGAGCTGTCACCCAGCTAAGAAGTTTGGGAGCTGATATTGGGGTAGACGATGAGCAAGCTCTGCCATCTGGAAATAGGGTCAGTGACAAGATGCAGGGAGTTCCTGTTCAGCCCAGGTATTTCCAGTCTTCTACAAGAGACTCTCTGAGGCCCTCTGGAGAGCCTAGGATTTGTGGCGGGGGGTGGGGAGGGGGTTTAATCCATACAACTTCCCTGGCTTTGTGTTATTTCCACTTTTATAAGCAAAGGTACTAAGATTCCAAGAGTTTATTTATGTCACTTATCCAAATTAGTTCCATGAACTATGCCACTGGCCTCCAGATTCTTCAGAATCAGCCCTGTGGTCCCAAAGCCCCTTCCTCTGGAGCACCTACAGGGGAGAGTAGAGTCTGGCTGGGGATGGTTGTGTTGGTCAATCGTGGGTCTCTCAGCTCTAAGCAAAGTCACCTGTAAACAAACACAGATGTCTTCCAAAACTCCAAAGCCTGCCATGCAGGACTCCAGGAGCCCATCTCTTGGCAAACTGTGCACATCATCCCTTTTACCCAGGAAGCTCAAAACCCCGGGTTGGACCGCTGGCTTAGCTTGCAGTTTGAGCTGATGATATTAGCATCCTGGGGTGGACTTGCATCTCCTACATTTGACTGCTGTACCTCTCTCGTTGAGGACAGGCGTGTGCTAAAAGGGTGGAAGGGGGTACCTCTTGCAGACCTCAGAAGGGCCAAAGAGACGAGCAGCATCAAGCCAGAACTGGGCCCGCCCAATTCTGAGACAACCGTTGTTAGGTGGGAACCCTCGAAACCGAGAAAGCTGAAAAGAAACTGCCCTTGGCAATCTCTGTTCTCTCCTGATGCTTACACGGGTTCCTTTCATTTTTCAAAGACCTCTCTTGAGGAATTAGAAAATGTAAGGTTTAAGTGGTTGAGGATGAGGAATAAGCCCAGAAGAGTAACTTTTAAGAAAAAGGCTCGTAGCCTGGGTTTTGCTCCGTCCCTCCCCAACTCTGGTGGAAGGGTGCTTTTCAGGAAGAGGACCAGGTAGGTCACAGAACCTTCATCAGAGAGCGGGTCTGGCTTCCCCAGAAGCATCCGGGAATGAGGACAGAGTCTAGTACCCGCTGCCTGTGCTCATCTCTTATCTGCCATGGACCACACCTCCACCGTCCTGCCTTTCGGCCGCTACGTAGAACTTCTCTGAAAAGCTCTTAAAGTCTGTTTTTAAATAATTTTTCAACAAAAACCATAAAAGTAAATGTTTGTTTATTATAAAGCGTTTAGGAAATTGAGATTACTAAAAAGAAAGAATGAAATATTGCCCGTTATTCTCTTTCCCAGAGGTTACTGTGACTAACTTTTCACATATTTTTCTAAGCACATATACACGTATGTTTGTATGTCTATGCATATGTGTATATAAAGCTTTTGAAAAGCAAAAGCGGAACCAGATTGTTTTATAACCAGTTTTTTTTTGCCACTTACCAATATGTCACAGACGTCTTTCTATGTCAATAAATATATATCTGCATTATTGTTCTTAACAGCATAAGATATTCTATTGTACCATCATTAAAAAAATAATACTAATCCACTATTGTGTCAGGTAATGAAATTAGTTCATTGCTCTATTTTTGTTATTATTGTTATTATTATTATTAATTATTACAATCTTAGGGCACATCCTTAATTATTTCCTTAGAATAAATTCCTAGAAGTGAAAAACTGGAAACACTTTTAAGGTCTTTTAATATAGATGATCAAATTTATCTGCAGAAAAGTCATAATAGTTTATATTTGTATCTACCATATAGGAGAGGATTCTCCACATTCTAGTTTACACTAAACACTAAATTTTTCTTTAAAGCGCTGGAAAGTCAGTGACATTCTGTCATCTTTGGGGAAAGACCCGCAATTGTAGATCTATCCTCTACAGAAAACTCTCTTTCTACGGTGACTCCATCTGCGAACTCAAGACCAAAGGCTGCCCATACAGAAGCCAAATTAGACGCAAATTTAAATATGTCTGTGTCTCAGAACATCCTGTCATTTCCGTCAGCCTCTGAACACACATCTAGCCAAACAGCTCTCTATTATTTGTGACCTAGGCTGAATTCATCACTGACCTAGATAGAGAACCCTTCTGATCTCATTACCGGCCCTTCCAACCATCTGGTCCTGGCTAAACAGGTTACCCACTAAGTTGGAACCTTTGTCACTCAACCAACCAGCTTCCTTCTTGCCAGTTTCCCAATTAAATATATATATATATATACACATACACACACACACACACACATGAAGTATTTATGTTTCATTCTGTGTTGCTCTTTTCACACAAAAGAGGGTATAGATATCTTTTGCATATTTTCACCCGACAGCCAGATAGCTTACTTTTTAAACTTTGACAATTCTGCAGAACCTATCACAGCTCCCTGAAAGCCCCAAGAGAGAGCAGAGAGGAAAGACGGGGAGAACGAGTGGGTTCTCAGGGTCCCAAGGACTTACGCCTGAAGAGTTGCCTCTGCGTGTTATCTCGCTTATGCTAATATTTAAAGTATTTGTGGTTGGGGGGGAAATGCCAATTATCTTCAAAACTGGGATTCTATTCTTGGCTAAAAGTGTTTTTTTGAAGTCTCAGAGTTGAAGCAGATTGTTCTTCCAAACTCATGAGCTATTTTTACCTGTACAAACATGGAGTGTGCACACCTGTTTGCACATACATCTATGTGCATGGACTCTTGGGGTCATTATGTCGAAGGCAGAACTAAGAGACCGAGAGCTGGGTGTCTTGCCACTTATGTGGACGTGTTGGCCGTGGGACAGAGGCTGTCTTCCTTTGTAGCCACCCATGTTCTCAAATGATATTTTGGAATCTTCAAATCAGTCATATGAAACAAAATAGGTCTCTATTTTTAGAACCCTCTGTTGTTAATTATGTTGTTTTGGTCTGTGTTCTGTTGACCGAGGCATTGACTTAATCATGCGAAACATCCTTATGAGGGTCTACGATGTTATCATCACAGAAAAGTGTCAAAATGGAATCTCTACTCCAGCTCTGTCACCAACCAGCTCTCATGAAGGTGTCCCTTCACCCTGCCCAGTCTCAGTTTATTCACCTGGATTTATTGCCCATGGAGCACTAATGCCCCTGCACTTGTGGGTTCCTCATGGTAGGGTGGGGATGGTGTCCTGAGCGGGTGCCAGCTGGCATTCCATGCCACAAGTCGGAGTGACACAGGGCTCAGGCTGGCAGTGAAGCAAGTGGAAACGGCATGCAACTGTCCACCTCAGGCATGCAGGCAAGCGTTGGTGACTCAGCCAATGCTGCAGTACCACTAAACGGTCCGATCCAGCACCTAACACAGTTTGTAGTCATATAGGTGCCTATATTAAAAGGTGTTATCATGCAAATTTTCAAAAATACACACTGTAGACATGAGAGTATAATGAAAACTCAGGCACTCATCCCTCAGCTCCAACAATTTTAACTCTGTCCCTTGTTACTCGCAGACGTCATGTCATTTCACCCACAAGTAATTGCTAGACTTCTTAGAAATATAACCAACATGCCATTCTCCAGCCTAACAAAGGTAACAGTTATTCCTTAATATTAGATTAGTTCTCTTAAAGATATCTTTTTAGGGCATTTTCTTTTTCAAGTCAGAATTTCAAATAAGGCTCATGCATTTCTTTGGATGGTTCCTATCGCTTAGGTTTTACAATTTTCTAATTGTTTCCACTCCCTTCCCCTGTCTTTTTCATGCCATTGATTTATTGAAGATGGTAGGTCATTCGTCGTGTAGAATGACCCATGTTCTGGGTGGGGCTAATTGCTTCTTTGTCATGTTGCTTCATTGGTTCCTTGGTCTCTTGTATTTCCTGTAAACTAGTAAGAGATCCAGAGGCTTGGTCAGATTCTGGATCAATTTTTTTTTTTTTTTTAAGGCAAGGATGTGTCATCGTTGGTGCTGTGTATTTGACATTGTGTCAACACAGGCAGCATGTGGGTCTAATTATCTCAGTTACGGTGATAGATCACTGGGTTCAGGGGTGTCAGCCTTTTCCCCTAAGATTTTCAGCGTCCAATAATTATTCCCTAAATCTATAATTTCATTGAGGGTCACAAATAAAATTTTACCATTCCTTCTGCATTTTTAATAGTGGAAATTCTTACACAAAGAAGAAAATTTCCTCAGCAACTATTTGGTCACCCCAAAATACAGTTTCCCAGACAGGAAGTATAAAATAAAATGTTGACACTCCTTCTTTGTTTACCAATTTTTGAAGTGATGAATTTAAGACTTAGTAATCTCAAGGGGAGGCCCATAATCTTTTCTTTTGTAAAATATCATTTCGAACTCATGGGTTTCAATGTACTGTTTGGTTATTCTTTTTGTTGCTCAAATTTTCCCATCTTCTGCTGGTGGAAATCCTTTCAAGTTGATCCTGGGTCCCTTTGACGTGACTCCCTTAGCTTTTCACTGTGTCATAGTTTTCACAGTTTCCTTTTCAGCATGAGATGACCCAACCCATCTTGTATGTATGTGTGTGTGTGCGTGCGTGTGTGTGTGTGTGTGTGTGTGTGTGTGCGTGTGTGTATTTATAAATATATATATATATATAGTTAGGTGAGGCAACCCTTGGTCGACCTCACAAATTGCAAGAACCTTGCCAGCTTACAAACCCTTTTCTTAAAATTTTGTATGCCTACAGCACCTGGTCTTCCTAGATGGTCTCCCATCCAAGTACTAACCAGGCCTGACCCTGCTTAGCTTCCGAGATCAGATGGGGTTGGGCTTGTTCAGGGTGGCATGGCCACAGACTACATTTTCTACCCACCCTTGGAATCAACCAATTATTTCTCTAAGTTGCTCCATTCTTGTGTTGGAAAATGGTCTTCAGAGACCCAAATCTGGCCACTAGTTATCACCACCAGGCCTTGTCAATGCATAGAACTACAAATGAATATGACATTTGCTTTGACCTCTTTCCTTGTCCCCTGTTCTTAGGCCAGTGCCTAGGACACAGAGGATGCCCCGATGTGTGAAGGCCCCTTTCAGCCATGAACTTGTGGCTTTCTTTGACCCAGCTGCAACTCAGCAAGTAAAAATCCAGAGTGTTCTCCCACTGAACACACAGTACACCGCCCCGGCTCACTGATGAGAGACTCGGCCATGTGACCTATTTTGGCCAGTGGAATGTTGGTGGATGTGAAATGAGCAAAGACTTTAATATGTTTGTGTGGTTTGGCTTGGGCTTTGGTGCCTTGTGCACTAACCACGAGGAAAGCATGGCATGGATAATGACTCCTCTTTCTGCCTGAGGCCCAAGACAAACCCTGGTGTAGACCCAAACCCATGCCACAGTGTAGAGTCAATCTCAGCCTTCGTCACCTGGCTGGGAGCCTCTCGTGGGGTCTCTGAACCTACAGGGTGAAGGTAGACCCTCAAGTTTAGGACTTTCAGAGACTTTGGGGGGCAGCACCTGTGACACCCACCTTTCTCTTGCTACTTTGGCTGCCTTTGGCAGTGTAATCCTGAAATCACACCCTGAGGGTCTACCTTCACTCTGTAGGTGGAGAGGGACCCCATAAGAGACTTCTAGCCAGGTCCTGGGCAAAGGGACCTCAAGAAACTGAGCGAAGAAGGCAAAGAAGAGAGAGAAAGGGCATCTGATAGGAAACAGAGGAATTCACCACAGTTGCCCTCTGGCCTCGTGTGTGTTTCTACTCGGTTCACGCAAGATCGTGGTTTTCTCTGTGCTGGGACCAGCTGTGCTGCAGCGAGCGTCCTTGGTGCTGTGGCCCACCACGAAGGGGACCCGTGTGGTGTCTGCTCTCGCCTTTTGCGGTGTGATTCTCTCTTGCGTGCTCCTCCCCTCCACTACGTGTCGAGATTCTGATGGTTTCCAAGGAGGCCACAGACCGAACAATGAACAAGAGGGGAAAACTCAGCAGCGGGGCTCAGGGTGACTTGGACACCGAGACTCGGAGCCTGCAAACGACTTGCTCGAGGTCCCCCTACGATGAAGGGTCTGAGCTGGGACCCAAGCTCATGTCTCTGGACTCTCCCCACCCCCAAGGGTCACTTCAGAGAGACACTGTCTCCAGGGCCCAGTGACTCTGTCTCCCAAAAACGTGGTTGGGAAAGCCGGTTGCGTTGGCTTTGTTCGGCGTCAGTGTCCTGGGAGAAGGGGTCAGCCGGCTCTTCCGAGTGGGGCAGACCTGTTCGCGAGGCCTCCCTTTCCCCTGTCGTTACTGAAGACATCTGTCCTGCCCCGTGGGGCCACCGTGGGACACATTCCTTGTTGCTGTTACTGTTGTTACTATTGTTGATGTTTGTGGTTTTGCCTTTTTTAATTATATAGTATATTTTCTTCAAATCCAGGAGTCATCTGTGTGCCTTGTGAGAGTATTAGAAAAATGGAGAAAAGCATAAAGAGGAAGAGGTAACTTGCTTGGTCTCCTGCCACTTGAGTCACAGGGTCACAGGGGACAGGTGTCTCCTGTGCTCCTATGGGTCCCTGAGCCTGCTCTGCACCTGGAGCCTCACCTACAGGCTCTGGGCCCAGCTACCTGGGAGGCCTGGCAGGAGCGAAGGCGATGTGATTGGGGAACTGGTCTCCCTGACTCCCTCTCTGCAAGGTCACCTCTGCTGCAGGTCACTGTCCCCTCCAGGCCCAGGAGCCTGGCAAGACTATTTTCTTGGCCAGGCTCTGCTCAGTGTCCCCAGCCTCCCTCCTTTGGGGCTAGGAGTTGTAGGGGCCCTGCTTCCTGCACTTCGGGCCGTGCCCCAACCCACGCTGTCGCAAACAGTCCCTCCCCAGCTCATCCTGGTCTGAATGCGCCATCTGTTTTCTGTTGGGAACCCGGCTGATTCACTTTCTGACTCACTGACATTTCGAGACCTTTCCGTTGAAGCTTCCGACGCCATGACATTTTCTGAGGTTTCCAAAGCGCGATGTAGGAAATGGTACCTGGAATAAACTTGGGAATCCCGGGCACGGGGAGAAGGCGTTTAACTCCCTGACTCTTTCATGGTCCCCAGCCCCCCACCCGACCTGGCACCACCCTCCACCTGGCCCGTGACCACGCGCCGTGCTGTGAGCGCTTCCCAGCACCTCTGTCCCGCTCCCACGCCCACGGCACAATCACTGCTCCGGTTACCATAACGACCTCCAGGTCGCAGGTAGAAAGGAAGTCGTAGGAGAGGAGGAAGGAGCCTGGCTCAACCGCCCCGCCTCAGACCCCCGCTGGCTCCCTCCTCCGCTGAGTCCCACGTTCTACTCTCATCTCAGCTTTGATGAGGCCTCTTCCACGAAGCCTTCCCTGATTGGGGGCTCTTCCTCATGGCTGTTATCGTAATGTGCTGTAACTCTCCTCATGAGGCTAGGAGGTCCATGGGGGCAGGAACTCTGTCTTGCTCACCCTTCTACCTGGCACCTGCCAGTTAACACCTGGTACGTGATTAGCACTCCATGTTGACTACTGCACATTTAGGACATCGTCCAGTATCACATTTTCCCACGAAGACGCCTTTTGCAAGACTGTTTTCAGTTGGAAGAAACCTTGATTTGAATCAGCCAGTCACCCCTTCCTTGAATCTTGTATACATTGGGATCCACTTACCCATCCCCACAGGTGCTGATGTGATGGTTGGTGCTCTAGACAGCTGTGTCTGTTGGAGGTGGGGGAGGGGTGTAGAACAAAAGGTGGACCTCTGTCGGAAAACTTTGTGGGGTTCTTGACACGGGAGGGTGCAGAGGAGTATGAAAGCAGAACCAGGGAGGAGTTGTGGGGGGCAGGGAACTTTCTATTCCATTTTTTTCCCAATAGCCAAGTATATAAAAAAAAAAGTCAGTGCTGCTGATGGCCACAGGAAGATAAATTTCATATGTCATTTTAGTCTTCTGGGGTCATTTCTGAACTTATCTATCTTATCTAACTTTACCCTCTGATAAGAGGCCAGGAGAGTTTTGTGCATTGATAAAAATATTGAAAACCTCTCTTTGAAAGGAAAACATGAACATCTCTCTTTGCACAAAGAAACACCGGAAGGGTCTCCAGGAAACTAATGAAGTGATAACTTCTGAGGGTGGAGTGGAGGATTCAAGTAGACCGGGGTAGAAGTGGGGGCAAGACTTCTCAATTATACCTTTCAATAATATTTTGATTTTTAAATCGTAGGAATTTATGACCGATTAAAAATAAAATTACATTTAAAAAAAAAAAACCTTTTCTGAGAAGAGCATTAACCTTCAAACTTTTATTTCAACCCATTTAGGTGGGGCAAAAGACCTCGTTGCCCATCTATTCTACCCCTTTATACTTCTCGGTGGAAAAAAGGATGAGATTTGTTTATAAGAACAAAGCGTCAATGTACAAACAGTTTCGATGACCCCTATTTGAACCATCATGTATGCATGTCTTCCAACGCAGTTCTTAGAAAATTACAAGACACACACAAATGCTGATCTGGTAAACATGGAATCCTAAACATCGTAGAGAAGATCAGATAATCTGCAACCAATCATGACATGGATAACACAGCAACAGCAGGTGATGAAAGAGAAAATACTTGCTACCTCCTAAGTGTGGGCCTTCTGGCTGTCTACAGTTGTGTGTGCACAGCATGGGCTTTGCAAGTTGCCACGCGTTACACGGATCACGGAATTTGGGGTAGAACACTGAGTAAAAATATTCTGGACACACACGCGTTTTGGTTCACACATTCCAAATTCAGTCATTTTTAATGATTCCCTTAATAAGTTGCCGGTAAGAAGCGATGAGTTCTCTGTGAGTGACAGCTGGAAGGGTGTGCGGCATTCACGCAGAAGAGAAGAGAGGACTCATGAGTTTGGAAAGCGATTTGCATTCATCAGAGAGATTCTCGTGTCCCATCAGCGGCCTTTAAGCCCGCTTTGAAAATGGCTGTTAGAATTACGGTATTGGCAAAAATTTATAAAGCTACTCTGCTCTGAGATGGCCAAAGTCTTAGAGAATTTGGATCCTGTGATGGAAAAGACCACTCATCCAAATCATGCTTTTTTCCCATGGGAAGCCACCCTTCAAATGACAAAGGTCCTTCTGATGTATCAGGTTTGGCATCTGGGACAACTTTTCTAGAAAGAACATGTTAGGAGAGCTGCAAACACTTAGGGAAATCTTTTCACAAGGGGGTTCTAAATGCTGATGAGTACTGAGTCACTCCGCCCCTTCCCTGTACTTTTAACCACAGCAAGGCTTCTTCTGGCCAGAATAGTGATGCTTTTGAAGTGATGGCTTTAGCTCCACTTGCTTCACTGAGCTCTGGTCCTCTCAATTCCCTTGTCCCAGGATCTTCTCAGCATCTGCCCTGTTTTGTCCTGTCTCTCCGGTCTAACTCCACACCATCCTTTGGATTCTTGAACCCTCCTGAGCTTCCCCAACTTTGACTGTCTCATGCTATCCTTTGTGATTTGCACCCACTCTCTTATTCTCCCTACACCTGTCTGTTTGAAGTAACCACTCACCTTACCCACCCCCAATGTCATCTCCAGCTCCAGGGGACCAGAGGGACGGTGGGATGCAGTAAAAGGACATCCTCGAAGTTCTTGAATCCAGACACCTCTGCTCCTTAGCCTGCCATGGTTAACCATTAGGTCTGCTTGGGACCACGTCTGTGTTCAGCCTTGTGGTTTGGAGCTGTATTTTCCAGGAATTGTGAATATGTGTGATATATGGTTGGCAGTCAGCTGTTTAAATAATGAATTGTTTCCCTACCATTTGGTAGGACCATTGCCCCATCACCCTGACCACTTGCTACTCCCTGGACTTTTCACTAAACCTGCAACTTCAGGGGCAATGCCCGGCCAACCGGAGCGGGGAGTAGGGGGTAGGGCCTTGGTTGTATACCCTGACCAACATCCATTCCGATTGGTCGATATCTGAGCAATACTACTTGTTATATATCTTAAATATCACCCTTGTGCAAGTGAGCTGGGGTCTTAGAGATTTTCATATAAAAATAGGAAGAAAAAAAAAAAAGTCAGACAGGTGACTTATGCCAGATGCTTCCAGCCAGTAGCTTCTTTTCTTCAAAGGCTGTGCCAGAGGCATGAAGGTTTGTTTGCAGCAAGCACATGATTTTGTAAACATTGCTCTTTGCCAAATCCCCAGAGGCCCTTGAATGCTGGGTGCTAATAAAGCTCAAGTTATTATTAGGCATGTGGTCTATGTAGGTCACTGCCAAGTACGATCGTGATGGAAAGCAAAGAAAAGCAAAGAAAAACACCCCAGACAGAACGTGCATGAGGAACTGCAACCCTTTCTCCAAACAGGAAACATGCCCGAAGTCGTCTTTCTCTTCTGTCTCCCAGAGGACTTGGTTTTCTTCATCTGCAAACTGAGGGTCACTTGAAATGACCCCCTTTACCAGGGTCTTGGGAATTTTGACAAGAAACAGGCCTCTTTAGAAGAAAGTGGGAAAAACCATTGGGAAATAAATAGTATTGAGAGAGTCAGCTTCATCTTGTCGCTTTAGATTGTCAGTCGCTGTCACATTGTTGCAGTGTCTGGCTTTGTTTTACATCGAAGCCCCAGAGATGGGATGCAGTGTCGTGAGCGGCAGCGGGAAACAGCTCCAGAAATTCCAGGGTCTGGAGGGAAAGCAACAGGCAACAGCAAAGGGGTGCGTCCGATTCTGCTTGGACGCGGGCTTTTTTCCAGATGCAATCGGAAAGATGACCCTGTCAAACTTTCACCCCTTCGAACTGAGTTTTGGATTGTTCTTTAGGGGAGACCTCTTCCTGAGCACTGAGGAACACACGCGTTTCCCGTGCATCCTGTGGGAGGTGGGAGGTGGGGGTGACGTTCCCAAGGCTCTCTCCCAGCTGGAAGGATGTCAGCTGCAGGCGGGAAAGGCAGCCGGATGGCCTGGGGCTGGGGTCATGAGTCTGGGGGAGGGGTGGTGGGATCGGAGGTGGCTAGGAGTATTGCTGGATCCTAGACTTAGTAAAACACTCCAAGGGAAGAAGGAAGAGGCAGGGTGGGCCAGAGGCGGGGTATCTGCCTGTGTGGGGGTTTCTCTCTGCCCCTGGCAGAGAATAGGAAACTGCCAGGAGAAAGAGCAGGAAGACCTTAGGCCAAGCTGGAGTCAAGGGGTCAAGGTCTCGGGGTTTCTGGGACAGTGGAGCCCAAACTGACCCATGAGCAAGCTTCTCTTTGCAAAAAAAAAAACCAAAAAACAAACAAAAAGAAAAACTCGCTAATGTACGTTTCCTGTTTACAGAGCATTTGAGGCAAACCCTCACCTTTAGCCTTATTTATGTATTAAATAAACACTTGCAGCACTTACTCGGTGCCAGGCACTCTTCCAGAGTTTGATGAGTTTTAACTCGTTTAGTCCCCACGAGGATCAGACAAAGTACGAAGCCTCACATTGCACAGCAAGGAAACTGAGGCACAGCAGGGTTAAGAGGGTTGCCCGAGGCCGGGAGAAGCGAGGACTGGACCCCAGGTAACCTGGCTTCCAAGCCTCTTCACTCTTGACTTGACTTTTTTTTTTCTTTTAAATAAACTTTATGTTTTAGAACAGTTTTAGATTTGCAGAAAAATGAAGCAGATAGTGCCTTGGAGAGTTCCAAAACATTCCACACCCAGGTCCCCCTAATCTGAGCGTCTTGCTTAAGGATGAACTCTTCCTACAACTGATGAACTAATGTCGATACTTTGTTATTACCGAAAGTCTGCGGTTCATTTGGATCGCCTTCCTTTTCACCTAGTGTCTTTCTCTGTTCTGGGATCCCATCCAAGATGCCACATTACACGTAGTCTTCACATCTCCGGCTCCTCTTGGCTGTGGCGGTTTCTCTAACTTTCCTTGTTTTTGATGACCTTGATGGTTTTGAGGGGCGTTGCTCAGAGGTTTGGGGATATGTCTGATGATTGTTCTCACGTTTAGATGGTGGCTCAACCCTTTGACTTTTGAGAGCAACAGCGAGCTCTTTCTTGCAAGGCAAGTACACACCTAACAAAGATATCTGTGTTAGTTCTGCCATTAGTTGGCAGAATTCCACATTAGGTTGTTTATTTGTGTGTTTGTTTGTTTATTTACATATTTGTTTCCAGAAGAAAAAAGAGAGTCCTGTTTTGTAATTATGCTAAGTTATTTGGTTCCAATTTTAAAAAGTCATCTTAACCAGACTCTCCGGCTGACGTGGGGTCCTTGGTCTTGGCCAGTCTCCATATTTCAGGGGTGCAGCGTGCACTCTGCCCCTTCGGCCCCCCAGCCTGGCCCGTTCTTCCTTGTCACCACTCAGACTCTGGCTCCAAAAGGTGTAAAGTCAGCACTGTCAGGGACATAGCCCTGTAGGGCTTTGTCCTTCCTACCCACTCATCTGTCATCCAGTTCTACTTGCCTCCTTGCAGCCAATGCTTCCTCATGCCTCTGTCCCTCCCCGCTTAACCAAAAGCCACCGCCCATGTCCCATGCATGGCTGGCTGCCTCCCTGCTCCCAGCCCTGGGCTCTGTCTCTGCAGCTCTCCATCTCTGCTGTCCCTGGAGGGGCATCAACTCAGTTAGCCCTGGGGGTGCACATCTGTAGGCACCGCCCACACCCTGCCTTCCCTTGATGCTGTCCTGGTGCGTGACCCACTATCCCAGGCGGCAGACCACACCATCAAATGCGTCCTTAAGTCCAGCCCGAGGACACATCCATTTGATCTTCCCACGAAGAATTCTGATCATAAAGATGTTTACCCACAAGAGCAGCGCTTGAGATATGGTCTTGAGATGATAAAAATACACACAACCTTTTAAAACCATGGCAACACAAGAGGCAGGGATGCTGCAAATGACAGTGCGTGTAAAATATGGCTACAGGCTGCAGGTTTGGAGAGAAAGTTGATTAGGCAAACAACAAGTGGGCATAGAGTTGGCCCTTCATTCTCACCTACCTCATGTTCCAGCTCAGAGCCACACCAAGTTTTAAGCCCAACCCCCAATAGATGCTTGTTGACGTGTGTGGATGAGGGAATGCAGAGATGGCGTTTCCCTCACCCTCCTCCCCTGCAGTGCGGACAGTCAGGTAGCCAACCGCTTTGTGGCTCGTGATACCTTCCCAGAGGTCCCCGTGCTAGGTTGAATCACTGGCCTCAATTCTTCACCTTTTCTGCCTCCACACCCTTTGCCATGTGACTTTGCAGATCCGCCCACAATCTGGGGAGGAACACACTGCCCTGCCCCTTGATGTTGGGTTTGGCCGGGGGATATTTGCAGATGTGACACATGCAGTCGTTTGAAATGTGCTGTGGGGTTGGGTGTGTCCCCTTACGCCTCCCTGCCATTGCCATGAGAAGAACGTGCCCCAGCGAGCGTGCTGGTTTCAAGAGGATGAGAGGCCTGTGGCATGGACCTGCACCCAAACGGCGGCCCGGAGTCTAACCCAGCTGATCAGCCAAACCTCAGCTGACCTGCAATGTATACAAACGAGAAACAAAGCTCCGGGTGTGCTATGAGCTCTCGCGTTATTTGACGCCGAGCAAGTAGCTGACGGATGTACAATGCCACCTTCCACTCCCTCTTGGAAACTTTGACGGGAGGAAGGTTTCTGGGAAAAGGAGACTTTGCATCAAAGCCTGTCCCGGGAGACGATTCCTTACTTATGTGAGCCTTGCTGGTGACATCACAGTCGCTGTGACTCAGCTCTCCCAGGAAGCATTAATGTATTAGTAATAACAGTAATTAACATTCACCTGGGATTTTTATAAGAGGAGGTAGCTGCGGCTTACAACTGTCTTATGAGGTGGATAGGCCGGGATTATCATGTTCGTTTTGCAAAGAGAAAATAAAACCCCAGACGAGGGGGATGACTCACCAGGACTGAACCAGGAGGCAGCTGTCTAAAGGAAGAAGGAGATTAGGAGTTCTTTACACCCAGGGAGAAGCCACGTGCGTGTGGGCACACGTGCGTGCGTGTGTGTGTGCGCGCGTGTGTTTTAATTTTTATAAAAGGGATATGTGGCAATTGTAGAAAAATAGGAAAATGCAGAAAGCAGAAAAAAATAAGTTTCCATTCTACCCAATAGTATTCTGGTTTATTTCTCTTTGCTACTTATAATACATGTATATTTTTAATATATTTTTATGCTAGAATTATACTGTATATATGAGCACTTCCCATATTTAAAATTCTTAAAAGTTATAGTTTTTAATGTATAACATTATGTTCTTTGGACATATTCTAATTTGTTAAGCAGCTTGTTTCCATTTTTTTTTTCCATTAAAAACAATGTTTGGGTGGACATCTTTGTCAGTACAGGAGATCATTTATGTACTTGGTGTATGACACATGGTATGTGCTTATTAAAAGGTAGCTAGTTAGTATAAATATTTGTCTAAATCCCTGATGATTTCCTTAGAGTAAACTTCTGGATGAAATTCTGGGTTAATGAAGTTTAACATTTAAGTGGTTTTTGCTACATACTGTCAAATCGCTTTCTGGAAAAGTTCTTCCAATTTCTATTCCTGATGATAAAATTGCAGGTACCCAGCTCACAGCCTCCTCACCAGCACCAAGTATATTCTTTAAAACAAAGCATTGCTAATTTGGGAGATGAAATATAGTAGATCATGGTCACATTTTTTATTATTAGTGAGGCTAAAAATTCCTGTGTAATTATTAACCATCAGTAGCAACAGGATGACTCAGGGTGGGGCATTTGGGTCTGAGCCTGGCATCATAAATAGTTCTGAATGAGTGAACGATCAAAGGTGGGCCACACTGTGGGCGCGAGCGGAATTGCTAACGCGTGCAGTTGTTGAGGTGTTGACTGCATGGACAAGGGTTTATTTCTAGGCCTTTCTTGCTCAGTTGAAAAGACTTTCAAGTGGACAAAATTCTGGGCTAGATGTGAGGTTTGGGAGTGTCTATCAGGGGATAGTACTGAGAAGAGGCTGCTGGGCTCAGCCAACGGGAGGAGCTGAGAAAGCAGCCCCTGGTCCACAACCTGGGGGCTGGGACCACCAGCGGTGCCCTTATTCCTTCAGTCTCCCTCCACCCCGCACCCTCCCACACACACACACTCTGTGTCCTACAGAAGCTAGGGGTTGTATCTGGACTCCACAGACAGTCCTGTTCCCAGAGAGATGGTAGAGATGTGAATGTCAGCTTTCCTATCTAACTGTGTTGTCATTTGATGCAGACACTAGACTGGCTGAGCTGGATGAACCCCGGCCACGCTCCAAGTTTCTGTTCCTCCAGGCCTGGCTGAGACCACCTCCTTCCTTCCCTGTTGGAGGAGCCCCACCCCAAGGCAGGGCTCTCTTAGGGCACTTATTACCCTGCACTGTGATTTTTCATTCACAAACCATATGCCCTTCCTTGAGGATACAAATAAGGTTTTATTATCTTTGTATCTTCAGCAGCTAAGAATGTGGAAATGAATGAATAAATGAATGAATTAATAAAGGAAGGAAGGAAGGAAGGAAGGAAGGAAGGAAGGAAGGAAGGAAGGAAGGAAGGAAGGAAGGATCTAAAGTGCACTGAGAATAAACTAGATCCTTGGAAACTGGTTGGGAGAAAGCCAGAGTTCCTTCTTTATTAATTCATTTCATGATGTAGTTTTCTCAGATGAAGTTATCGCTTGGATATCAGGCTCTGTGGTTGGTTGGGTTTGGGGCAGAGACTGCGTCACATGTCCCTGTGCCCTGAAGGTTTCTGTTTTTACACGGAGAGCCTGTTCTCAACAAAAGCTGGACTTTTTTTTTTTTTTTTGCCATCTGCCCAGCTTTCTTCTAAACCAATGGTTCTCAAACTTTACTGAGTGGCAGAATTGTCTGGAGTGCACATTAAAACACCGAAAGCTGAGCTGCACCCCCAGAGTTTCCGATTGAACATTGCTTCAAGTTCTCACTTGATGCTGATGCCGCTGATCCAGGAACCTTACTTTGAGAACCACGGGTCTAAATGTTTTCATCTGATCCCTGGACAAGCTGCCAGATGGACCTTCTGCCAAGTCCAAGGAGCTGGGGGTACAAAATGTCCAGCCCCTGTGCCAGGGCCCAGCACACGTCATCCTCACATAAGCCTGGACTGTCTTCTCTCTGCAGTCTGCATGGGCAAACCTGACCGACCGTCCCGGCCTGTGTTAAAAAGGCCACCAGGCCCTAAGATTTACTGCTGCAGGGTCTGAAAGTTTACCATGGTCTTTACTAGCTTTATCTTATTTTATTTTATTTTATTTTATTTTATTTTATTTTATTTTATTTTATTTTATTTTATTTTATTTTATTTTATTTTATTTATTTTATTTTATTTTATTTTATATTTTATTTTATTTTATTTATTTTATTTTATTTTATTATTTTATTTTATTTTACTTTGGAGAAGTATGTGAAGCTTCGGGGAAGAGAATTTTTACATCCTGGGAAAACCCCAGGCTTCAGGAGCTAACCTTTGTACAGGAGACAACAGCCAGGTGCCACACCTGCCGTTTCCCAGAGGCCAAAGCTCCATGAAGGAGGACACTGGCCGTCACCTGTGAGGGTTTCCGTGTCCTCTCCATGCCACCCCGTCTGCTCCTGAGCCCACGACCTCTGTCTCGATCTTTATGGAAGAAGGTGAGAACGTGGGTCAAGGTCTGCTTTCCAGCAGCTTCCTCACCTCAGTGGACCAAGGCTACCCGGTGCTCGGGCCTCATGCCCATGCCCTCCAGTCTGTCAGCCCTGCTCTGACACGCTGGCCTCCCTGCCATCCCTCAAACACCAAGTTTGTTCCCATCTTGGGGCTCCGCAGTCTTCCTGTCTACAAAGCAGGGGCCCCAGATGGGACACGAGACTGTCTGTTCGGGCCCTGGTTCCAGAAAGAGCTTCCCGTCACACTCCACAAAGCAGCCCCACCTACCCCTGGCTCCTCCAGCCCCTGTCTTCAGAGCACTTGTCACCATGTGTCGCCACCTCCAGAATGTAAACCCCACAAAGGCTGGAACCTTGTCTGCCTTTCCTAGATGTGTCCCAAGCATCTGATGGAACATGGCTGGTCCATCGTCCACATCTGATAAAGATTTATGGAACGAACTCACGGCCTCCACCAGGTAGACTGTGGAAGGCAGAGACTAGAATCCTTAAACAAAGATATCCCAGACCTGGGCTCTGAAATCCGGACTTCCTGGTCCGGGTTTACTTTCTAACAAATCTTTTAGGTGGGAAGAGCTGGGGCCACAGAAGAAGCTACTGCCACCATCTCTGTCGCTTTGGACAGGCTCCTCCACCCATGTCATCCTGACCTGCCTCACCTGCCAAAGCGTTGGATGACATTTGTCTTGCCCCCAAGATTGTGTCAAGGCTCTGATGCAGTGATCGCAGAGAAAATGCTGTGAGGAGACAAGGGTGCCGACAAATTCGAGGCCTGGGGATAGTTATGTCTTCCATGGCTTTAAAATCTGCACGTGGCCTTTAATTTTGGATGAGCTTTCCATTCTCATAGTTTAAAAAAGATGAAGCATTGTTTGACTTCTTTATATGCTTGAGGCAAGCCCATCATAGACTAAGAATCTAGGGAGTTACATCTGGGATGGGATCCTGGAACCCGGGGCCCTGCTAAGGGACAGACTAACTCAGTCATTTCCCTGCCTCTGTTTTCCTGCCCATCAACGTGCTTGTCCACTGTCCTCTGGAGACAGGCCGGGCTTTCTGCTTAGCCTGAGGGAACTAAAGTGTGAGTTACAGAACAGTTTGGGGTCCATATTCCCAGACCAGGGAACAGTTCAGGGAGGAGGATCTTAAAAAGCAATTTTAGTTGACATCAGGTAAGTGGCCCGATTGAAGAGATCTGAGCCTCCCATAGGGCCTAGAATGGAGTCCTTTGTGGCTGCCTGGCCTTCCACTTCTCACCTGGGCAGGAAATGAAAGCAGTAAAGATTTTCCCGGGAGGCCCATGGGAGGAGATGTTCCAAATAACTCTGGCAAATGAAAATACAGAATGCCCAGTCGATTTACGTTTCAGATAAACAACAAATAATGTTTTAGTAGCTATTTGGACATACTTATACTAAAAAACTGCTCATTATCTGCATGCCCTCTGTATTATTGGGTACCCTACCTGGAGGGCCTGTTTTGATTTTTGGTCTTTGGTCGTAGGAATGAAGGGACAGGGGGACTGCTTGCACTTTTTGAACATTTTACCTTACAAAGGAGGAATGTTTCACTCTTAGACTCCACTCACTCCCATCCATTTCCCTTCCTCCTGACCCTGGTCTGTGGGTCAGGGGCAATAGATGGATGTCACCTTAAGTAACCCATCCACCTGGGCTGCAGCTGAACTGACACCCACGCAGCCACACTCCTTGGAATCAGCAGGGCACTTACCAAAGCGCAGATGCCAGGAAATGCTCTGGCCCGAAGACAAACCAGGACAGAAATGTTTCCTAGTGGCTGGGAGCATTTGATTCTTAGATCAAGGGCCTGGGAGACCCAGAACTCACCCCCAGAGACAGAGCAAAACTCCCGTGTCAGCTTATTTATTTTAGTATCACTAAGTGCCACTTGAATTACTACTAATACCTTGCACTCACGTTGTGCTTTTTTCTAGGAATCTCTCAGTGCCATTTTAACATTAAGCAGCACAGGCCTGTCAGCCCTGGATCACGTATTATACAGGGAGCTTCTTTGAGGTGGAATAAGCCGGCCTTCATGGAGCAGACCTGGACAGAAGTCAGGAATACCTGGGTCCAAACCTGCTCGGGTAAATGTTCCCCACCCCATCCTATTATACTGTTAGCCCTTCAAACACAAGATCTGTACTGCCTTCTTTTGTTATTTTTTTTTAAATCTCCAGCATTTAGCACAATGACTGGAACATAGCAAGTTTCTCAGTAAATGTTTGCTGAAGGAGTGAATGAGTGATGAATGAGTGAACTGGAAGTAAACTCTGGGGTCCTTCCTTTGCCGTATTTTTTTGTGGATGGAGGCAGAGGGTGTAGCAGTCACTGTCAGCTTTGGCTGCATGTCCTATATGTCCTGCCCACCCTATGACCCTTAGCCAATGACCGAGGGGTGCAGGCCTAGAAACTCCCCAACGCCCTCACCCCTTAAGAAACACCCAGATGTCATCTATGCCATGCCCCTGAGGACTGTGCCAACTCTACCCTCCATGAGGCCCTGGTTTGTCATCATACCCTTGTTTGTCCTCCTTCCCTTCCCAGTCCTGTTTCCCTGCCCTACAGAGCACTTAGAATACCGGGGACACCTCCCAGTGAGTCACATTCGATAGAATCTTCTCTCAGGGTCTGCTTTTGGGGAACCTAGATTGAAACCAGAGCATTTCCATTTCTCCACCATGATTCACTTTTCCCAACAATGCTGACTCTTTTTTTTCCTGCACCAGGAAGGACCCGCTGACAGAAAACAACAGTAACAACAACCGATCTTACTATTGGATGAGCAGCAATAGAAGATGAGGAATAGTCAGAACTGTTTATATCCTCCGGGGCTGGAATATGGAATGCCAGCTGGGAATTTTCGTGAGCAAAAACAGCGCAACTATGGATCACTGCAAAGTAAGCATCAGATTCTTACGCACACAAGCACAGGCCCTTCTTCTAGGCTCCCCACCTGGGGGGCTGTATCCAGACAGGAGCTGGGAGTCAAGACCAGTGGTTGCTAAGTGACCGAGGCAGCGCCCTGTGATGGGAGGTCAGGCAGGACCTAGATCAAGGGTTTTGTTTTGTTTTGTTTGTTTGGTTTTTGCCTCCCCACATTTAGATCAAAGGGGCCTAGTAGGGAAATGGCGGGTTAAAGGGCTGAATCAGTGTGATGGGTCAGTGACCAAGTTCCTCAAAAAGAGTCATTTCTGAACTCCCTTGGGCTTTCTGGTCCCCGGACTTCCCTCTTGCAGAGATCAAGTTCGGCTGTCGGGAGGGGCTGTCCCTCTTTCCATCCGAGGGTTGCAGGCAGACAAGACGGAAGAGCATTGAATAGTTTTCCTGACTGCACTATAAGAACAATGGCAGCGTTAGGTGTCCCTGGGCTCTCTGAGATTTTATTGGTTTGTTATATTTTAAAGGGCTCTGGTGACGCTGTCGTAACCTACTTTGCAGGAACACATTATTAACACTGGTTTAATACTTAACTTTCTAGGGTATTTGTGGATGACACAGTCATACATCTGCCTTTTTATAGTGCTTCACGGCAGAGCACAAGACCTGCGGGCTGACACCTCATAGATCATCAGAATTTAGACCTCTAGGCGAGCAGAAGGAAGCAGGGCAGGGGTGGGGTGGGGACGGCAACCGGCGATGACTGGAATGGTTTCCAGGTTAACTTTCCTTCACAGAGAGACCATTTCCATTAAGGAGCAAATTATTCTTAACATCCAGACATCGTTGTTTCCATGGCAACACACAACAACTTGAAAGGAATGGTCCATGGTGGCCACACAGCTAAGCGATGCTTCTTCCCTGATTGGTGGCTGGTGGGGATTAACTCAGAGATGAGGGTCAGCCAGCCAGGGGTCAACCTCCAACTGCTTGGCATGCAACACTCCAGCTCTCCTGTGGGAGAGCCGGAATAAATCTGGAAATCAGAGAGCCAGGATGAAAGCAGGTTCTCCATCTTCCACAAACATAAACTGTATCATCATTGTGTCAGAATCAGCTGGAGACTTAAAAATGATATTAACAGAAAACTACAAACAAAAGAAGAAAAAGCTGATTATTATGATTTTTTTTTTTTTTTTTTTTTTGCTCAACTTTCCTTCAAGGTCCAGCATTGTCTGATATTTTTGGGTCTCTTTGGTTTGTGTGTAAAAAGACTAGTGAGAGACTATAATTGTATGGTTTTATTTGCTCTTCCACCCAAGACTCCCCTCCCCTCTTCTTTTCTCACTCGAATTAGCCAAATGTGACAACCGGGAGTGAGTTTTCTATTGTTCTTGAGCACAGATCTAGTCACTCAACTCGATCTGAGCCACAAAACCTGCTTTGTAATGAAGGGTCCTGACCTTTATGTTCAGAGGGGGCAACAGTTATTGTCCCTGAGCCCTGGCTGGGACCAGTAGCCCGTTTGAGGACAAGAAAGAGAACCAAGAAAACGAAAATTCCCTGAGAAGTGGGTAAGGGGAATCCTTGCTTGAGACGACAGAAAAGCTTACATCTTTTCCACTGACAGAGTGGCTGCGTTCTGCCCTGGGCTGTCAGGAGTCAACCGTGTCATATGAAATGCAACACCCCTCCATCTGCTGGCATCCTCCTCCCCGTCTTCTTTTGTCCACGGTGTGACATTAACGCCACCACACGACATCTGCATCGTGCATCGATTACATGCCTGTGATCTCCAAGCAATGTGTCCAGAGAGAAATAGAGCATTTTAACCGAAGAAAAGGAAACAGGAAAGAGAGCTCTGCCTCCTGCTGTTACTGGTCAAAAAGATGCTCCTCAAGGCACCGGGCAACAAAGCAGAGAAAGCCTTCTGCATTCTGGGAAAATGAAAAACATCCTTGCAGAGAAGTGGCAAGTGCCATCATCCGAATGATGAAGACGGTTGCTTTCAGCCATGGCTTCCCTTCACGGATGTCCTTTCTTCAAGTCCAGGCATCCCGTTTTGCTTTTAATTCCTAAATGATGGACTATTTAGGTTTGGGTCTGCAGGAATGTTTATGGAAAAAATAAAGACCCCTCCGACTGTGTGTTAATACACCGTGATACAGAAAGCTTGGCGGTAGGTGGGACTGGGGGTTTCTGTCCGTAACTTTCCCACTAAGAAAGGGGAGAAGCAGCCCCATCTGACATAACCTTGTGGGGACAGCTAGTCAGAGAGCACACACTACTTCAGAGCAAAGGTAACTCGCTTTGCTGCTCATAAAGATGGCTGAACAGGACGAGATTGTTTGGTGACCGATGAACCATTTAGGGCCGATGTGACACCACTGGCCATTGCATCCGTCCCTTCATCTCCTGGGGACCTTGGGAAAAGTGTCTGTCTCATCTTGTACCTCCTTCCTCCGTGTGCTCCCCAAGCCCTCCACTCCCTCGTGTGACCTTCCTGCCCTCTGCTACCTGCACCGGCACGAGTGGGGGGTTGTCACTTTCCTCTGTCCTGGCTGTCCTTCCTGCTGACGTGTGCAGGCCCATGTTCCGGATGCAAAGGGCTTTCCTCTGACCGGGTCAGCCTGCAGAGCAACGCCCTTCCAAGCAGCGGGCGGGGACCGCCTTTGAGTCACACTGAGAAAGACAAGACGTGGGGTTGGCGAAGGGACACAGTTTCTGAGAATGTGGCCTGCAGGCGGAGCTGGGGGCGTGTGTGCGTGCACACACACGGGCACACGCCAAGCCAGGGCTTCGCTTGCTAGGTTTCTGTGCAAAACTCCCCCACTCCTGAGCCTGGCAGCTTCCGGGAGGAGGGGGCTTCCTCGGACCCCCAGCTGCCCTCCCACCACTTATTTGGACCCCATAGACTTTTAAAGTTACAGGTTCCCACTTTCAGGGAAAGACACCCCAATTCGTATAGACACACAAGGGGAAGCAGAAACATGTACCTTCTCCCCCTGAGTCTTCCCTCGATTTATCCTGAGGCGCAGTTTAGCCTAGAGGTCAGGGTCGTGGACCCGAGGGCCCAACAGCTGGAGCCAGGCACAGATCTCAGCTCTGCCAGTGGCATGCACTGTGACCCTCAGCAAGTCACTTAACCTCCCACTGCCCCCAGTTTTGTACCTGAAAAATGGGGTAATAATGTCTCTGCTGTCTGGGGTTGTCGCGAGGATTCCATGCGTTCATCACACACATGGAGCGTTTGAGCCAGTGCCAGTCACTGCGATGCTCTGAGTCTTAGCTCCCAGGTTCCACCCTCTGAACGAGTAGGGTGCGATGTCTTCGTGGCTGTAATGCCTTTGCAGCTGCCCAGGGCCACACACTCGGAAGAGCTTCGCATTGAGTGTAACGCTCCGCTGTCACCACTTTGATTCATTCTATCTTTGAACTTGTATTAAATTTTTTAAGTGAGGCCAGTAAGACAAAGGAGCATGCATTTGAACAGACACGAACGAGCAACACGGCCACCATTCCTCGCAGCCCCATCCCGTGGAGCATTCGTGATGAGCACAGAATTCCAGTGGATGCACAACACACAGGAGGTCAGGGAGACCCAAAGTGAGGACAAGGGAAGCGTGTTGCCCGTGTGACTGGCTCAGCAGGGGAGGACAGGAGGGGGACACCACCGACAGCCCAGAGAGGCCCTGCTTCCTGCTCAACCACAACTTGCCTTGAATGCACAAAGAAGACAGGATGTTCTAAGAAGGACCAAGAGACCCTATCACTTCCTACGTCACTTCCTACGTCACTTCCTACGTCACTTCCCTGTATTATCTGATCGCTTACGCTGAAAACAATGGGTGACGGAAAGAAAGGGCGACCGTGACTTATTTTCTTTTCAGTCCTTCTCTACGGGGCAGTAAGATGACGGGCAAGACTGTTGGTAGAACAAGTGTATCAAGAAGTGAAATCAGGATGGCATTTATGCAGCATTCCCGTGGTTCTGATAGGAACGTACAGGCATGACAAGTTAGCTACCACGAATTGTGTCGTTTTGGTGATTCCACATCGGAGTTACAAGCTTTTACATGTGCATTTAAAACTGTCCTTGAATAACACAGAGATGAAGGGTAACTTCGTGTTAATAGTTAAGCGTTCTGTTATTTGTTTGCTTTTACAGAGAATAGCATTACGCAGCAAATACGAAACACCATAGCAAGTCAGAAAGAGACCACAGAAGAAAGATAAAAGCTTTTTATTTACGTCCCTTTAATGACATCTTTTCCTGCTTTTTTGAACAAGGGGATCCCACGTGTGCATTCTGTACTGGGCCTTGTAGATGGTGAGGCAGGCTACGCCCCCAGGCTAGCTCCTCCCACGTGCTTCTCAGGAACCTAGGTTCAGAGTCAGAGGAAGGGCTGCTGAAAGTCAGCTGGGTCTGACTTTCCAGGCACATGTAATTCCCCCGGAGAGTCCTCTGAGGCTCCTTGGCAACCTGTGAATAGTATTGTCACCAGCTGAGAGAATGGTGTGGTATCCACCCACCCCTAACCCACCCCCTACCACACACACACACACATAGTTGTCCAGTGTCTGCCTGATGTCAGGCCTGAATGGTGATTCGAGCCAGACGAAAGAGAGACAATACTGAAGATGGACTCTGGGCAGGTGGCTCTGCCAACCGGGACTTAGACCCCAGGACGAGCCTGGTGCTTTGTCTTGAATGGCAGAAGTGGAGCAGAGATGTCATTTCTTTTCCTGGGATCAAAATCAGACAAGTCTCCTGTTTGGCTTACCAGGCAATAAGTGGATAACACCAGTGAATGTCAGTGCAAATTACAGCCCTAGCCTCCTGTCGTCAGCTTGGTGCTGCCTCTTGTCACTTTAATGCAAAGAGACAGCATGAAGCTGATAACAAGCCAGAGGGTGGGGGACTGGAGGGGCTGGCGGTGTTGAGAACAGGAAAAATGCATGTCGGAGAGACTGACTCAAGGCAGTAAAAACCGACAGCAGTGATTTCCTCAATTGCCTGTTGAAAAGGAGACATTTAAAGGTGTTAGATGCCTGGACAGGGCTTCTTGGACACCCACAAAAGTGAGCAGCTACCTCATTCATCCATTCATCCACCCACCCATCCACTCACTTATCCACCTCCCCCACCATCCATCCACCCACCCATCCATCCATCTATCCATCCAGGCCATCATTCATTCTCCCTGTTAATGAGAGCTGGACTGGAATTCTGAGCCTCCTCACTGATTGTAGCCACTTTCCCAGGGTTGCTCCTAAGAAGTTTGGACAACTCTTGGGAGAAAACATCTCTCTTCCTGGTAAAACAAACGAACAAACAAACAAACAAACAAACAAAAAACCAAGAGCATTAAGGGCCTTTTAATTTTGTCTAAAACAGCCAGTGACTGCTCAAAAGCTTCACTTCTACTCAATTAGATGGCATTTTTCTAAGCTGGTGGGTTACAATTTCAGAGGCCACTCAGTTGAGAATAAAGGCTCCCTTCCAGCCGGCTGAAGAAAGAGGAAGTCTTGCATTCTGCGTGCCAGGATTTGAGTGTGTCCATCTGTCTTGAAGCCTGCAAGGGTCAGCTCACATTAATATGCAGTCTCACTGTATCTCCACCCACACTACACATTGAGGAACAAATGCAGCCAAAACAAGAAGCCAGACCTTCTTGTGGCTGTGCTGGCAAGTTAGTATCTGAGGAATTAGAAAAAGAACTAAGAAAGTAATTGTATGGAACACTCATCTTGTATATCTTCTTAGGTTCGTCAGTAACTTTGTTCTCTCTCGGCTGGTGCCCCAACTAGCTCCTAGATGCCATCTACTTGTGGACTTTGATACAATTTCTCACCTTGGGAAGTTGGATCTGGCTTTCTGGGAAGTCATCAGGGACTAGATAATTAAGGGAGATAATTCTACATGGGGTGACTATTGACCTAAGAGATAGAAGGTAGAAGCAGGGTACACAATTCCTCCACCTTCTGTTCTCCCATGAATGACCTTGGATCGTGACCCTGGATCGTGACCCTGGATCGTGATTCCTTCTGCAGCCTTCACAGAGAAGCCCTTGCTAAGTGAAACTGGTGTCCCCTCACTGTTCACAGTGAGATAGTAACGTGGTGTATTGCATCACATGACTTCTTGTCTCACTTTGCCCTGGCCTTGTGCCTTCTAACTAAATTATTAGAACCTGAATCCTGTCTCATGTGTGCTTTCTGTGGGACCTGAACCAGTAAATAATATTTATTCAACACCAGTAAATAATAAATATTTATTCAACACGTGCTATGTGCCCACAGGGGCTTTGAATACATTCAAAGCTGGCTATGGAGCTTGAAAAACTCATTCAGAAGAGCAGAAAAATGTGTCCCAAGGTCACCAGAAAGTCAAAAGTATAGTGAGAGTGAAATTGTTGAAACTGGAGTGAAAAAGAGGAGAAAAAGGAGAAAGGGAGGATAGGGAGGCCTCTGGTCTCCTTCGACCAAGTGAAGAAGAGAGGGCCTTCTGTATTTCTTGAGACTTTGGTCTAGATTACAGGCCTCCGCTTGGTCCCCAAATGAGGGAAGATTTGTGTTTGGGAGATTTGGCTTATGCAGTGATTTAGTGTTTTCTTCATGGCAGAAGTCATCACAGAGTGAAGGAAGGACAGCTTTCGCTACCAGTATGCTTGTTATCTATTGCTACATAACAGATTACTCCCAAACTCTGTGTTTAGAGACATCAGTAAACAATGATTATCCCTCACAGGGCCATGGGTCAAGAATTCAGGAGTAGTTTGGCTGGGTGGATTTGGCTCGAGTCTCTCGTGACATTAAGGTCAGATGTTGGCTGGGGCTGCGTCAGCTGAAGGTCTGACTGGAGGATCCAGAGGCTCTTGGCAGGAGGCCCGAGTCACTCTGTATGAGGACCTCTCCCCAGGGCTACGTGACTGTTCTCATGACACAGTGACTGGTGTCAATTCAAGATACCAAAGCAGAAGCCATGATGCCCTTTGTGACTTAGCTTCAAGAAGTCACATACTGTTCTCTCCATCCTTCTCTACTGGTCACACAGAAAGCCCAGATCCAGTGCAGGCAGAGGATCTAGCAGGGCGTGGGTACTAGGAGGCAAGGATCCTGGGGGGAAGAGGAGCATTCTGGGGGCCTGGACCACACCAGGATCCTGGAACATCAGAGCTGGGAGTTCTTAGGGGTCATCTGGTTTAACGACCCCATTTAGCAGCTAAGAAACCCAAAGGCCGATGAATCATCTCTTCACACTGAATTCGGGACTCAACAGCGCCTGCAGGAAGCACATTTTATGAGGCCATGTGAAAATCATAGCCCATTGTCAACCAGTGTCACTGCGCTGATGAAGGCGGTCAGAGGTGATGCTTTAAACAAGAGGTGCCGAACGAATCCATCACAGAGCTGATTACAGGAGTTCGTTCCAAATACATTTATTGCGTGCCCACCTCGTGCCTGGCACTGTTCTGGGCACTGGCGTATGAGAGAGTAAAGCCGTGCTCCTGCTCTCGTGGACCATACAGTGTATCGGCGGAGACGGACGTGCACTGCAGAGTCCCACGGTGATGGAAATAGTACAACTATGGCACGTACTTTGAAAGGGAGGTCGAAGCACTGTGAGAACACAGAATATTGAGTTTGTTCCAGCCAGGAAGGCTTCTCCATGGAAGCGATGATTCAATTATCACTCGACAGCCTGAAAGCGAGCTCCACTATCAACGAAGATGATGAATTTTGGTCGTGATGTATTTGTCTTTCTGATATTGTATTTTCCACCTCCAGAAGTTCCATTTGGGTTTTTTTTTTCTTTTGTTTTGTCTTCTGTTTCCCTCATAATTGAGTTCATGTTTTCTTTTAACTTCCTTGATTCTCTTGAAGATTTATAACAGCTATTTTAATATCCTTGCCAGCTAGTTCCATCATCTCTGCCATTTCTGGGTTTATTTCTATTTTTTTCCTCCTGGTTACAAGTCCTATTTTCCTGCTGTTTTGCATACCTGGTAATTTTCTATTGGATGCCAGGTAATGGAACTTTTACAGTGTTGGTTTTGGGTTTTGTTGTATTCCTTGAAAGAGTGTTGGACTTTATTCTGGCACACAGTTTAAACAATTTGGAAACAGTCTGATCTTTCCAGGGTTTGCTTTTAAACTTTGTTATGCCAACAACCTTTAGCCCAGTACTCATTCACGCCTAGTATTGAGGCGATAGCTTTTCTGAGAACACTACCTGTGTATTACAAGGTCTCTACTCTGGCTGGCAAGAATACCAACTACTTCTAGCCCTGCAAACACTCCAGAATTTTCCATGTCCTCCAGAATTCTTTTCCCTGCCTCAAGGAATTACTTCACATGAGAGAGAAAAAAAAAAATTTTTTTTTTGAGGTTTTTACCTACCATCTCTGGAGTTTTCTGTGGATAGAACTCTTTCCCTCTGGTATTCTGATCTGCAAAGTTGAGCTACCTTCACTTGTCAGAAATCAGAGCTCTGTCTCAACTCTGCGAGACCATTTTCTAGGCAGTGAGCTGGTACCATCATAAGCCTCCACTTGTTCTCTCAGAGATCACAATCCTGCCTTGACCAGTGTCGAATGTTGAAGACAGTTTCTTTATTTTTTCCTGATTTTTCTAGTTTTGCAAGGCGGGGGTGTATGCCTAGTCCCTGTTACTGCATTATGGTGTATTTTTTCCTTTAAGTTTGAAAATAGCATTATTGAAGCATCAGTGATGTAATAAACATCATACATTCGACATGTACAATGGACAAGTCTTGACGTAAGTACACACACCGCATTCAAGACAGTGAACATACTTATCACCCCCCAAAGTTTCTTCATGCTCCTTTGCAATCCCTCTTCCGTTTCCCTGGATGCTTCTTCCCAAAGCAACCACTGAGCTGCTGTTAGTCACAGCAGATTAGTTTGCACAGTCTAAAGTTTTATATTAATGCCTTTTGTCTAGTTTCCTTCACTCAGCGCAATTATTTTGATTCATCCATGTTGTTGTTTGTATCACCAGTGGCTCTTTTTTCACGGACGAGTAGTTTTCTGTCTTATCGGATTTACTATAATGTGTTTGGCTATTTCGTTTGTATCATATTTACTCACTATTGATGGGCGTTTGGGTTGCTTTCCGTTTTCAGCTATTCCACATAAAGCTGCTATGAACATTCATGTGAAAGCTTTTGTGTGCACACACCTTTTCCTTTTTTGGGGGTAGATACCGAGGAATGGAACGGCTGGAGCATATGGTAGGTGTGCACGCACGTTTTTAAGAACCTGCCACACTGTTTTCCAATGGCTTCTGTTGGAAAGCCAGCTTTTGTTTGTGTTTAGATCCGTGTGGTATGCGGTAAATCAGCAAGATGTTTGGACGTCAGTGTTCAGCTTCCTTTATTCTGAAGCAATATGCATGCCATGGCAACTGTCACGCTGACGAGTGCCAGCAGGGTGACTTTAACTGCAAGATGGAAAAATCAGAGGTCAGAATACGAGGAGGGGCTTCCGGCCTGCCTGGCCACTGTGGGAGAAAAGTCTGAACCCTCGGACTTTTCGCTTTGAAGCATTTAAAGGGAAATTAAAGCGAATTTGCTCTTGTTGGATAGTTCATCCTTTTCTTGTGATTTTCAAAAGTATGAAATGTTGGAGAACTTAGGTCAGAGCCGTTTTTTGAAGTTTTGATCCGTTTCCTTGATGTTTTTTCACTTTGATGCTCCCGCCTGTGAATAAATTCAGCTTTTGTTTCACCTTTCCCTGCTGACGACCAATGCCGGCGAGTTAGCAGGAAATTTCCAGTGGGGATAAGCAGCTTTTCTTTGATCCGCACACCAATCGAGTTCCATTTAGCCGATAAAGGAGTCGGACTGACAAATGCCTGATGTCTGGTTCTGAACCACACATCATATTTAATAGAATGGGCAGCAGCCTCTCGTTCTATCTCTAACCATCTCCTCCCCCTTCTCCAATGTCCCAGCACAGATGGATTCTCTTAAAGGAGTCTCCTTAGGATGGCCAGACATGCCGGGCAAGATTTTTATGCTTCCACTAATATATCTCACAGTTTGAGATTTCTGGCACCTGGAAATACTATCATTTTAGCTCAGAGATCTCGGAAAGCCACAAAGTGCCTGAGGAGAGGGAAGGAACACAGAGCAGGGAGAGCGTTGGTTCACTCTGCTCCTCAGCCTCATCCTAACAACACAGAATAAATTGAAGATCAAATGCTCAGGGTCCTGTGTGCTGCCAGCACCTGCCAACGGCCTCCGAGCAGGTGGCGGATTCTCTGGAGACAGTAGTCACCTCTCTCTCAGAAAAGCCCCGCACTGTGACTCTGTGGCTGGCTTAGCTCATAATGTGGCTTGAGAAAGCCCATCACAGAACATTCATGTCCACGTTCATACACTCCCTAGAACAGAAACCATAACTGATCCCCTCAGGGCCTTTTCTTAGCTGGACTGGGTAAATGTATAGCTGCTGGACTTGGGCTAAAGCCAGAATAGGAGCCCTATTAATTATTCCTAGTTCCCCATTGTCGGTTTTAGGTCTTATTCTTAAAAAACGAAGCTGCTTCCTGTTTTTGCTGTGTGGGGTTCCACCTCCCACCTGCATATGTTATCAGGGTTGTTCGCACTGAACCTTCCAGGTCCTGATGCTGGCCGTGACTCTGCTCGTGCCTCATGGCAGGTGCTCTCACCTCAGCCTGGAGCCGAGCCTCCTCACCTGGGCCCCCAACGGACTCCCAGTGGTCACAGCTCACCCAGTACAGATAAAGCTTAGTCACAAGGCACAGGTGAAAGTGATGTCACAATTGATGACAGGTAGGAGAAGCTAGGGCCAGTCCTGGCCTAGCACCCTAGTTCCCTCACAGTTGCCCCAGGGCATCTCCCTCTTGGCTTCCACCTCCTTAGGGCTGCTGGTTATGCTGAGGAAATAAAAATCCCATTGATTTTATTGTCTCCAAACCCCTGGTATTGTCGCTGAATGGCTGTGGTTGTCATGGCAGCGAGCAGCCTTTTCACTGTTACCCGTGGCCTTTCCCACTCCCTGGGAAATGTTTCCCATGACCCAGGCCCTCCACTCCAGTTCCGGTCTTTGTCTTTGGGGGATGCTGCTTCCCCCTGGCCTCTGATTAGGAAGAATTCTGTAGGTTTGGAGGGAATGGAGGATGCACGAGAAAGACGTGGGGGGC